>OU015493.1:139232170-139504670 GCA_907164885.2 Dolomedes plantarius | reverse complement strand
CTGGGTGGAGCACAGTGCACCCACCATAGTGAAAGCATACTTACGTCCATAAGCGTTTCTGGTTTAATTTTTTTTCGGGGGGGAGGGGGGGAGGGGAGAATTGTAATAACTCCAGACTGTGATTTATTTTGACTTTCAAAAGAAAATTTCATGAATTTATTTATTAACATTAAAAAGTAAATTAATTAATTAACACTTATTATTAATATTCATCATTTTCTTCAAATTTTTTACTTGTCGGTCGAAATTTTTTTTAAATTTCTGGTCCCGATTTAAGGGAGGCCTGGGTGAGTGTCCCACATGTTCATGTGGAAATCTGGTCCTGAGGAGGGGGGACATGCCCCCCTCTGGATCTGTCCTTGAAGGGGTCCCCAAAGTCTGCTTTGCCCAGGGCCCCATTGTGTCAAAGTCGGGCCCTGGATACTCCCCTCTTTCCGTCTTTCCAATTTGGAAGTTAAACTTTATGTTGTTTATCCCGTACAGAGTACGAGGTACCAGCTTCAGGGATGACGTAATGTAACCGTTTCATTACGATCGCAAATTGTGATGCTTAGTTGCTATCGCTAATTGCGATGTTTAAAGTTAATATTTCTAATTTTCGATGTTTATATATTTTTTCGTAATATCTGTTATTTATTGTAAGTGTATTCTTCTGTAACAAGTATGTATATTTATATTTGGCATAAACTTTTTCTGTTTTCTGCATTTGTAATTACGTTCATGCAAATCAGCCAGATGCACACGTGGTTTTGAATGTATATAACGTGCTGGCTGTACTTAGGTATAACCTAATCCAGTGATGGTAAACCTTTTGAACTCGGTGTGTCAAAATTTGGAAAAAAACTAGCTCAACTCGGGTTCTGTGTCACATCTAGAAATATCCATAATTTTGTGACATTTTGCACCCTAAAAGAAAAAATAAATATTTATTAAAAAAGCCAAAAAAACAATGCCTTACATCTGGGACATTTTTGTTACTGAATTGCATTTGCTAAATCTTCAATTGAAGGTTGGTATTTCGTGCACTTCAAGCGCAAGTAAGCACTGCTAACTTCATCTGTCAGTCGGTTTCTTTTATTGGTTTTAATATTATTTGATGCTGGGAATATGGTCTTACAAAAGTACGTACAGGGAAAAATTATTAATGAGAATTAAAAATCATTTAGAAGTTATATTAGCTTAGATGTTAAATTTGCGTTGTGTTTTGTGCATGTTCTAACTGATGCACCCGTAGGCGTTATGAGACAAAAATAAAAATGTATGAAATTAATTCTGCTAGCTCTTTTGTTCAGAACGAATTTCTTATCGTTGGAGAGTGAGAGATAATAATCTTTTACTTTCACAAACAATAACAAAAGATTTTATTAGAAAATACTTAGCGGCTCGCCGTATACGTGCGATGACATTCATTTTACGTTTTTCTTCCTCTCTCTACCGTTGTCTACAGTCAGTGTTGCCAACCTCTACGAAGCGCCTCCCCCTAGCGCCATCTCGAAATCCCCCTGTTTCCCCCTAACACCAACTTGATATCACCCTAGACCTTCCTAAAAGAAATCCTGGTTCCAAATAGGCATCCTGTTTGAGAGATAAATAGAAATAAATAGAAAATACACACTTACATAATGAAATGGAGGTTTATTTACATTTTACATATGTATGGAACTTATAATCTAATAAAAAAAAAACGCTTCTCGATTGTACAGAATATTAAAAAATGTTCCCCCCACAAAATTCCCCTAAAATAATGTGGTCCTAAAAACACCCCTTTTCATCTAACTTACCCCCAAATTTAGGAGGAAAACCTCCAAGTTGGCAACACTGTCTACAGTACCGTATTGCGCATGCGCTTACATTATTGCTGTGGTCTTTGACATGCTGCCATCTATTGACCCTGATGACATAGAAATTTGATTACAATTCCCTAAATTAAAAGAAACCTGAAAGAAAAGCTGACAACTAAAAAAAAATAATCTGAAAAATTGACTGCGAGGCAGAGACGACACGACTCAATCTTAGAGAAATTAAATAACATTATTTATTTAACGTTGATTGTACATTATCTATATAAATAATGTAACAGTGGAGTATGTCGCCGTCACGTTTCCGAGTGCACCGGCTCAAATTCGGCCATATTTGAAAATGTCGAAATCGATGTATTTTTTATTGCCATGAAAGTACATAAATGTTACATATTTGGAAAGAGCTTTAAAAACTTATACTTTCTTCTGCGTTCACTTAATCTGTTACTTTAATAGTTTTAGAGATATTTCAATTCTAAATGACTCCACCGAACAAAACGTAAACATAGCGTGATTCTCACTAAAAAATGGATCACTGAGAAATGAAAAATATACCCATGCGGTGACGTCAAACTTCAAAAGAGATAAAGTTTGACGTCACCGCATAGGTATATTTTCATTTATCTCTTGATATAATACTTTAAAGTGCGTGACACTGTAATTGACGTTTATGTAAAATGAAGAATGGCAACTGCTACGGCAATTTTATTTTTGCTTTCGCACATTGTTGGCAAATAAATTGACAAAAATCATTAAATTTTTTTTAACTACTAGGGGCTTCGCCCCTAGGCTCGCTACGCTCGCTCCTCTGTTAGGGTCAAGGTCAATGTATATTGAGTTTGTTAGAGTGCCATGGTCTTACGACTTTACCTCAAGTAGCAAGATATGTACAACAGAAAATATGTGCTCAGCAGTAAAATAAATATGTAAAAATTAAGCCCTCTTCAGATAAGTAAAATAAAAAAAATAATAAGAATTAAAAGAATAAAATTCAAATATTTAGAATAATTAGTAAAAATAAGCGTCCACCGGGATCGAACCGGAGACTTTCGCATACGAGCAGCGCGCTCTAGCACAATGCCAATCATGGCACAGCAAGTTGAAGGAATAAGTTGCTAATAGTGAGATACATAGGGCTGATTCTCGGGCAATGCAACAACTTCCATCCATTTACTGTTGTCACCCTTATGCGAAGGAGAATCAGTGTTGAATCATCACTGTTTCAGCATTAAAATTCAATTAAAAATGGAAAATTTAAGATATAGACTTGAAATGAGGTTTATATGAATAAGAAAGCTTTCAGCTTCCAGATGATGTAAATATTTTCTTTGTAAGATAAAAACTCGAGGAGCATCGATATTATATCCACTTTGGGGACGATATTTCTTGAAAAACTGTGTTTCATTTTTTGATGAAAATATTAGTCTGTTTTAAAATATTTTTAAACAAATGAGGTCTAGTTTGAAATAGAAATGTTTGTAGTCTTAGACTGTAAAAAGATCAAAATTCTACGATCATTTTTTGGCGAATTATCGTAATCTAAAGATGAAAAGGTCAATATTTTCCCACAAAACATAATAAAAACGAAGAAAGAACGAAGAAAGAAACGAAGTCCGACGAAGATTTGACATGTCTTACTTTGTTCCCCACATTTGTCTGCATCTATTGGTATCGTTCTCGACCCCATACCCCCAGCGGTTTCGGAGGAGATAGCGTGACAAGCTTTTGACAGCGGCGGCGGTGGCTTGTTACTTTTTTTTAGAATAGAGAGAGAATCGAGCCCCAATTTCGTTTTTGCTGCGTTGCCTTTCACGGGTCTGTAACGGCATAAAATGTAAATAATTGATTTAAAATTGACTCTCAAATATTTTTATAATTTTTAAATGTTACTTTTGTAAACATTGTTAAAAATTATTGTGTGGCAACAGCTATATACATAGTTTCTCTTTAGAATGCAGTTGAGTTGAAAAATAAAATGGTTTAGTGTTGATAAGTTGCATTATTAATTTTTCTTTTGTTAAATACCGTTAAATTAGTAAGGGCCTGTTCATATAGGAGTCTGTTGCGTTGCGTTAAGGAAAAGATGACGTTGAGACGAAAATAAACCAATCGTATGCCTCCAAATGATAAGCAATGAAATTTTTAACGCCTATGATTGGTTTATTTTCGTCTCAACGTCATCTTTTCCTTAACGCAACGCCACGGACTCCTATGTGAACAGGCCCTAAGTTCTTCTTACGTTGTCTAAACTTGGAGGCAACAGGTCCTAAACATTAACTGAGCCGAATTTGGTCCCGGTCGGTGAAACAGTCTAGGATTCTATAGCGGACAAACAAACAGACGAGCTCTTTTATATACATAGGTATAATTCGAAACATTCCACCTCCCTCTCCTTTCGGCTATAAGGCCAATATTTTGAAGACATGTCGTTGCGATAGCAACCGGCGCGTTCCCATCGGAACACACATGACGACCGCGCACCAACGAGTCAATAAGACCAAACCATTACCAACAAAAACAAATTAGTGGCAACGTCAAAAAAGAATCAAAATTCTAAATTAGAGCAAGGCACCAAAAAGTGCCAACCAGTTGATAGTTCCAACTGGAACTACAAAATTAATGCGATTCAATTACTAGACCGCAGCAATTCTAAATAAGCAAGACCATTGGGCAAGTACACATCAATGCATCAAAATTCAAATTTGAGATACTCCTGCTCGAGGTATATCATATGGTACAACAACCTGGTAATTCACAACCTGAACCACCGGTGATTGCACTAAGTAAGTACTTATTTATTCTTATAATCATATTATTGTAACCAGTAGTCCAGCTGCACTACCATTGTTGTTTTTTATTCCTATCAGTACTAAAGCCCTTACAGATTTAGAAAACGGGAATTATTTGTCATATTATTTACCAACTAAGACTGATAAACTGTTTAATTTGTTAGCTAAAAGTTCAATAATGTGACTATACTTTTAATCTTTTTACTTTACCAGCAATCACAATGCGTTAACAGATTATTTATATATGCAATCGGCGAATTATTCAGCTTCATACCAGTACTAGTTACTGTTCCCTAGCCTTAGGTAATTCTTACAATATATTCAATGTTTACTACATTAGTAGAAACACATTACATTTGCAACACTTTTTAAAATCACATTGCTTTTGTACATTGAAATTTAAAAAAATATACTAAATACATAGACTATGGCTTTAACACTTCCACAATTCATTACACATTAGATTGTATGTACACATGCTTTGGAATAACTACCCAATATACACAAATACATTTACATAAATTTATATAAACACTTTAGCAATTGCTAACAATTAAAATTACTAATTAATAACAAGTTTAAATAACCATTTGCTATCGGTTAGACTTACTAATAGATACAACTTTTAAATAGCACTTTGCAAGTGCTTGTTCTTAGGTATACGCCAGTCATTTCTTATTTTGCTAGGACACAATGCATTTTACAATCACATAAACTATAATAATATACCATTCACTTTATTTCTACATATTTTAAATAAACACTTTGTTTAAACTATAAGTACTTAAATGTTATTACATCCATTGTATATAATACAAACTTTGCAGTTTTTGACCCCTAATTAATCGCTTTGCAATTCTTACTTTTTATGTGAACCCAACATAGAATATATCACATTTATGAAATTTCATATTTAAATACGTTGCACAATTCTGTTTACTATAAAGACTGTACAATTGATTCCATTCAAAACTATAACAAGCAATTCAATACCATTTCTAATCAAAAAGTACTTAAATCAATTATTTATTCATTTTATATTATTTTATATTTTTTAATATTGTATAATAAAATTATATTTTATAGATACAACTCAGTGATAACCCTAAGTCTTCATTAACATATCCTCTATATTAAATAGCCTTGTATAATCATTTTCACACTAGCAAGTGTTCAGACCGAACCCGGGTCTTCACCCTTAAGAGTCCTGTACTGAACCACTGAGCCAGTATTGCACGTAAGACTCAAACTTCACAGATAATACTCAAACTTCACAGAGGAATGGATTGCATGAATTAATTCAAATAAAGCTTTTTTTTTTTTACCAGCAATGACTTTTTGATTTTATTGGTTTTAGCCAATATTGCAATAACATCACTAAATTTTAATTGCCTGAATTTTAAAATCTAGAAAAGAATGCGGTGCTTATTTCACTGTGTTAAGTACAATTTATTAACATATCAAAATAAGCAGGTAAAGAAACAATATTTGTAAGTTTAACTACAAAACATGAAACAAAGGAAAAAGCGTTGGACCCAGCCAACTGAAACAAACCAGAAAAGACAGGAAACAAAAAGAAGCAGCAAGAAAAAACCAAGAAACTAAGTCCCGGAGTCCATGAGTGGCATATGGAAGTCCATAAGCTCACTCATGATGCCTTTAACTAATTTTTTGCAGTAAAAGTCACTATAGAGACTATGTTTTGACCAAGTCTCAAATCCAGGTGGGAATTTAACTCTGTATTTATGGAAGTTTGGACATTCGTATAAGCAATGATCAAAAGTCTGTACTTGTCCGCACATGCAGGTATCATCCTTTTTACGAATTTTTTTTCTGATAGTCACAGATACTGCCGTGACCCGTCATGACCTGATTTATCAGGAAGTCACCGCATAGTCTATTTAATGTTACTTCTTTGTAGATATCGTAAGTGTTCCTACCTGTTGTACTATCGTCCCACAATGTTTGCCATTTTTGTAGCATTTCTTTTTCTATTTTCTTTCTAATGTTTCCTTGTATGCTTGAATTTAGTGGCCACTGCATTTAATTCAGTGGCATCTTTTGCAGCCCTATCAGCTTCTTCATTTTCACCGATTCCGACATGAGCTTTAACCCAATGCAGATGAACTATAAGTTGCTCTCTTTTTAGAATTTCTTTTACTTCTTCAATAATATCCCCTTTATAGGTAGTTGTATGTAGTGCCTCCAAGGTACTTCTTGATTCTGTAAATAGATCGAATTCTGTAATACCTTTCGTGATCATAATCTGGATCGCCAACTGTATGGCTCTCTACTCTGCAGTATAGGAGCTACTTCCTTCGATTCTCTCCTATAGATTTCTTTATCTTTCTCATAAATTACGACACCTGCGCCAATTTTGTCATTTATTAGACCCATCCGTATAAATCTTAACATTGGATCTAGGATTTCTCTCATACTCCCAGTTTAAACAAAATAAGTCCTCGATTTTCTTAATTATTCTCCTTCTGGTTTCACAATTTTCTTTATTATATTTGACATCACTCGCATCAATTTCTTCTTCCATTTCATATAGTGTAAATAATTTCTTAATACCCAAAGCTTTTAAGTTAAGTGGAATACAGCCTGCTAAGACATTTAGGGCATTCGTTGAAACAGTTCTGTAACACCTGGTGATGGTTAATAGATACTGTCTTTGAATTTGTCTCAATTTGTTAAGTACTACCTTTTCTGTGTACCAATTTTCAGCCGCATACAAAATGATCTTCTCTATTACAAGGTTATAGATTTCCTTTATAATATCAACCCCAATTCCCCAGGTTTTCTTCGTGATTCTATATAACTTATAAAAAATATTTTAATGCTTTTTCCATTAACAATCTCCAAGTGCAATAAAAAGTTTTTAGTTTATGGTCGATCAGAAACCCCCAAATATTTTATTTCTTTTCTAAATTTTATATTTTCATTTCCCAATTTGATAATAGGATTTCTTCTATGATTGCCCTTGTGCATAATTATTGTATAGTACCATTTTTTGACACTAAATTGAAGTTTGTTTTTATTTGCCCAGTTCTTACAGTGTTCCATAAACTTTTTAGATAATTCTTCAAATCTGTAGACAATTGGGCTACTTATCATGACTAAAATATCATCAGCAAAAGCCTGCACGTGTATTTTACTTTTATCTTTTCTGTAATTTAATACTTCATTTACAATAATGAGCCACAAGAGGGGTCCTAGGGAAGAACCCTGTGGGACTCCCACATTATAAGCATATTCCCTTTTTCTAGTGATAACTTTTCTATTTGTCAGATAATTTATAATTATATCATATAGATAGCCCTCCAGATTTAATTTTCTTAGTTCTTGTATTAAACATGTTTTGCTGACAGAATTGAATGCATTGCTGATATCCATCGAAATTAAACAGGTGTGTTCTCCCCTTTCTTTGTTATTAATTATCTTCATAATTCTATTAAGGGCATATGAGGTACTTATGTCTCTCCTAAAACCGTACTGTTCTTTATGAAGTAAATTATTGTGTTCAAGATGAATCACCAATCTGTTAGTGATAATTTTATCGAATTTTCCAACTATAGGCAGCAGGCATATCGGTCTATAGGAACCGGGTTCCTCAAGACTTTTACCCTCTTTTGGAAAATAAATTACAACAGACTTTTTCCAGGTGTTAGAAAATATTTTTTATCTTAGACATCTGTTAAATAAATATTTCAAAAAAATCCTTATCACAATTGTGAATTTCGATTATGATGCTTAGGGTTAGTCCGTCATACCCTGGCGCTTTATCTCTGGGCATACTATCTATTACATGATCTATTTCCGTAGTGGTTATTTCTGTAAATTCTTCCGTGTCCTGTACAATCTCCCTGTCATCATAACTGTCATCTATTTTATCAACCGTTGTGAAATGGTACTCAGTAAGGGCTTCTTCAATATCTTCCTCTCTATCCAAGAAGTTCCCCTTTCATCCCTAATTTTCTCAATGTTCTTAAGCTTTTCACATATAATACCCTTGACTCTTCCGAATGTATCTTTGATCGTAAATTTCTCTAATAGATGCCCAAATGATTCTCTTTTCGCTTCTTTCAACATTTTTCTATACTTGCTCTTTCATATTTAAAATGGACCAGCCACTTTCGGTCATCATATTTCAATTTTTTTCTTTCTTGACCATCATTTGCTTTTTGAGCTTTCCTTCTGTAAGCCCTAACCAAGCTCCTCATGATCTTTAGTTTATTATTCCACCAAGGGGCATTGTCTTTACTATTCACCTCCTCCCTCTTTCTGTGTTTTCGACATAGTTTGTTAACCTCCTCATTTAAATACTCCGCAATATCATTCAATTCCATGTTTTCCATCGTTGGCTTAATTTCTCTAATTTTATTTTTTAAATCGATTGTATACATAGATATAAAACAGTTATGTGACTGACAGATAACGCACAGACCAAACCGCTGGACCTAACGTGCTGAACGTACTTTCATTTGAACACAATCAACGCGAAATCGGCGGCCATCTTAAACTCGAAAGCGAAGTACATTCTCACCGATTCAAGCTTGGTGGAAAGTTTTATCCGCTAAGTGAGAAATACGAAGTGAGTTTAGCTCCCAAGAAATGGCCTGAGTACCGATTGTCTTCTAGCTTGCGAGAACGTCCTCATCGTGACGTCATTTCTGACGTTTCTCGATAGCGAATTCTTTTCGAAAGGCCTGAGGCTAGGCCCGTATATCCTTTCTTGAGAGGTTGTTGAATCATTAAACTTGAACATGTGGTATAAGATTCTTTTTGTTCTCATTTCATAGTTCTATATATCTTCAGTTTTGTTTACACGTGGTTTTCAGTCTGGATTTTAGATATATAGAATCATGTTTGAACTGTCCAAACAACAAATAATTCTTTTAATTTTTTTATTTTCATTTTACTGAATTTTTTTTTTCCCAAAACTGTTCATATTTCATGTATTTCCTTCTTTGCTGATTAGTTTAGTTTTTGATTTTAGATAAATATTCTACTAGGATATTTTTGTATGAAGTTCACAATTTATTTTGTTGGTTACACGCTAAAATATTTAAAAAGTGCATATTCACATTTTCTTTATAAATGTTTATATTTAGGAAATTTTGGTGTTTATTGAGAGGTTTATTTGTTTTTCCACAATACCATATGCTCCGGAAGCCAGTTTAATATTTCAATTGTGCTTATCTGTTGACTAAACAGAATACAGAATATCTCGCAACATAGACATGTGCAATTCCTCCTAATACATGCACTCATATAATTTCAGTGTACAATGCATTATGTCACCAATAACACAAATTTCAGGAAATCTGAATTTTTGTATTGCAGGAATATAGGCCAGCCAATTTATTTTCACATGAAAATTTATCTTTTTGTAATGCAGGTATGCTCATATCATACCTGGTGGTGGGTGTTAATACTAATAACAATTTTTTCTTTTTGTGTTTTTTTTTTTGGGGGGGGGGGGTGAACTGCAAATCAATAGTGCCTCCTATGAAAATTCTCCCTCAATTAATAAATTCAAAGCCGTCTGTCTGATGGACGGATGGCCCGAGCATAGCCGGGCTTCGCCCGGCTAGTCTTAAAATATATGAAGACACAATCCATATAAAAAAAAAATCATTAAATTGTAATAAAATGTCAGATTTTGAGAAGTGGCTGGGGAATTTAAAAAAAATTATATATCCAAGTTAAATGATAAAAAAAAGTCGCCCAGTAGCTAAGTGGTTAAGGCATCAGCCAGCCACGCCGGGGGTGCGGGTTCGATTCCCGCATAAGTCTTAGCTGTATTCTGGGGAACCGGTCAGTCTTCCTCCTGCAAATGGAGCCCCGTCTAGAAAGGGGAGCTGCATCCCATCGTCCATCGCCAGTGTCATCGTTTGTCAATAAAATTCTTCTGTGATTGTGTCATTTGTCTGTTTCTATTTCTTGTATTCATATGTACACCGGACTGGGGTGTAATGTCGTCATCTCCCAGGGACATTAGCCAAAAAAAAGATTAAAAAATTATATCGCTGTAGTGGATAAGGAAAGAATTAGGATTGGGCATGTACTAAAGAAAAACAATTTAAACTCTTGCGGTCTCGAACCTTTATTCTAGGCGTCTCCTGGATATGGAGCCAGGTGATGGCGAATGGCTAGGGCGCTGGCATTCCGTTCATATCCAGTTGGTTTAAGTCCCACTGTTCGCATGGGTGTTTGTAGCCGTTGGGAATTGGATTGAAGCAATAGGTCCCCGTCTAATTAGCCCTCATGTAGCAAAAATTTGACCTTAGCACTCCAAACCAAACCTGGATCTTGGAACCGTCGAGCTCGTCTCCTGTCAGATTCTGTGAGGGCACGTCTTCTCCCCTCGAGCTGATGTCGACCACCCTTCAGCTTGGCTTCCACACAAATCGCCAAAAAACCCTTTCTTCGCTCTCAAACTTTGTCTTTTCACCCCTCTTGTCCCTGAAACATGCACGAAAAAGAGTCCGCTGGCACGCCATAAATTTATTATAGAAAATTCTTCAAATTTTAAGAGTAGCATAAGGGGGTGTAGAGAAATATTATGTTAAGAGATGGCGCTACAAGTGCATCGTTTTTGATTTTATTCTCAGAAATGTTTGGAATTTAGAATTTGCTTCTCTCTTCGTTGCTAGAGTGATGAATCAGTTTTAGAATGTAGTTTTCTTTGAAGTGGATTAAGATCCCATAATATGTCTATTCTGTTGAATTTAGATAATTTTAGAGGCTTTCCAGCCTGTTATCATCTTCTTGTAAATATTGAATCTATTAAAAATCATGCAAAAATGATTTTTTGCTTCGAGTTACGAGCTAAAATTCGGGTTACGAGCAAGCTTCAGATATTCCACCGCTAGTCTGAGCAGCGAATGCCATGTTACGTGCTCATCAAATGAGAACACAAGATGCATTTAATATTTACAACATTTGTGTACAATTATTATACAATTCTATACATATTATTCTGAGACTACTATCCAGTCTTAAACCAAGAGATTGGATTCTGAGAAAACGTTCTTCGTATTCTCAGAAAGAAGAATCTGGACATTACAGCCACAGTGAACGATGCAACAATCGTCCAGCTTCCGTGTCTCACTCGTTCACTTTAAGAGAGTAGGTGGTAATAAAAGCGAAAGTCAGGAAAGCAGGGCGAAAAGATCAAAAATCAACGAATAATTTTTTCAATTCAACCTTTCTCCTCCTCTTCCATCAGCATCTTCAAGTCTCATCTCCAAGGTAAATGTTGTACATTACACATAATAAAACAAATTTATTGCAGTACATTCTATTATATTGCGTTTTTATGCAATGTTCGCTGTTTATAAGCACGTTTTTCTTATTTAAAAGCATGTAACAAAAATGTTTAAAAAACATGGTGTTTTGGTTAAGCCCGGAACGAATTAATGGCATTTTCATTTATTTCAATGGGGAAAATTGATACGAGTATTTCGAGTTACGAGCTAAGTCATGGAACGAATTAAACTCGTAAGTCGAGGTACCACTGTACATAAAAAAAAAAAAAAAAAAAAAAAATCAGAACTTGTCATGGCCAAATATCAATGTACCTTTGTAATGTATTGGAGACTCAGGAAAATTACGCACTTTTTCCAAATCCCGTTTACATTATTTAGGCAATTAAAAATCAGATCACTACCAGTTGAACCAAATTAGAGCAGAGGCTTAAAAAGGATGTAATACAAAGCTGTTATATTTTAGGTTAGTTAATTTAAAACTGAAATTATAATTAGTTACTAGAATGATTAACTACTATAACTATATTAAATTAAAAGTTAATTTATCTACACAACATTATGTCACAGAAGAAACAAATTTCCATTTGAAAAATCAGTCTCAATATCTAAAAATTAACAGTTAAATTTTCTGTATAATGAGAGGTACATGCCTGTTTATCTTTGGTTGGTTCAGAGTATCTTGGTGTTATTTGAAATATAGCAATGCGAATTTGTTTTTCAATATTAAGTTTTGTTCTGTATATTTAGATTTTATTACAGCAAAAACAGAAAAATCTCACTCACAAAGGTAAGAACTAGCAAACGGAATCACGAAGTGCCTTCTGCTTATCACTGGATACTCATCTTCGATGTTACACTAAAACTCAAAGACAAACTGGAACCGAAATTTCAAAGTGAGTGTCAATGAGCTGCTCGGCCTCCTCATTGGTAAAATTCCGAGGTGTCTCCGCATTAAAAGATGTCATTTATCCACTGGAATGATTTGATTTCATCCTTTGGGAGATATTCTTCAAAATAGAGCTGCAATTTGTATAACTGTTTTGTGAACACTTTTCAGTTCTTATTTCAGCATCATCTCATTTTCTTACAGAAACTTGTTCGAAGAAGAAAGCACTGAATAATCTCCTTTCGTCAAAATTTTTTTCCCAAGTACAAGTTTCTTTTTGAAACCTTAAACTTTACTAAAAAAGCTGAAAAATGTTTGTTACCCTGCAATGACTGGTTAAGAATGTTTAACCTTTCAGAAAAGTTAGTTAAAAAGGCCAATTTAACCAAGAAATCTTCGTCAATAAACATTCCAGCAAGAACATGATTTTCATCGTGCAAGAGTGTTCACCACCCATGTCATTACACATTTTAGCAAAAAAAATCTTACTTCCATTGAACTGTTTTTTAATGAAGTTTATTGGATGTATCACTGATTTCAAAGTGTTATTCACTGAATTTTTATGCTGCCAATGCCTCTCTATGTATTATGCAGTGAGGCCAAACAGCATTATGTATTTGGATCGAATGCAAGTTTGTAGTCCTTGGTATCAGCCTACTATTGATCGCGCTTCATCTGTACATACTCAGACACAGTTTTCCAAGTTAATTTTGTTGTCTCTCATAAAATCGTTTACAATCTGAAACCAATCTTTTCTTGTTGTTCCACCTTCATTCTCTTTAGAGAACAATAAATATTCAATCAACTGTTTTTCATTTAGGACCAAACGTAGCAAATTAAATGTGCACCATTGTTGCTATCTGTTGCGTCATCTAACTGGATTGCAAACTCGTTGTCTTTCAAACCAATTAAAAGCTGATCACTAATGTCTAAACCTATGTCGCCTATCATCCTGCTGATTAATCCCCTATCATTAGACGGTGGTATTTTGAATACTTCTTGTATTTTAAATACTCGTGTTTACCGTTATATGTAATGATTTGGAAATTAGAGTAGAGATATTTTAGATTAGTTATACGAAAGAAACTATTGTAAAATTTAAAAGCCAGTCTTTTAAATGCTGGAAGAATAGGTGTAACGCGTAGATCACGATGAATCGTGTCATTTCTGATAAGTAATAAGGGCTTCAGTTACATAACGTATACATACATAACTCTTGTACAGCAACAGTTTCACTTTTGGCAACAGGTGACTGTAATATGAAAGAAGGGGTTTAAGGGCGCCAATTCCATTTTTCGATTTACGGACGATACTCTCAAAATGAAGAATCCAATTTAATTTGTAATCTAGGATAATACTTAAGTATTTGTAGGAAAATATTGTTTCGGGTGATACAAGAGTTCTTAGGATGGAAGAGTACTGCAGCACGTTTGGAGGTGTTAACTTTAATACACCAACAGGTCAGCCAATGTTCTTAGATTTTGCGATAATTTCGAATCATATAAAACAGGCGGGTTGAATGTGACTGTCGGGCAATGATGGCCGTGTCATCCGCATATAGAGGTAACGCAATATTGGGAAAGGACGGAATATCATTTATATATAGATTAAACACCATTATTTGGACCAAGCAAAAACTGCCTTGCGGTACACAGAAAGAATTCACCGGAGGGAGGGACATGTTAGTATTGACTCAGACCGTGAAAGCACAATCCGAGAGATAGCTATGGAAGTTTTTAATCAGTTGGGAAGGAAGATTAAGGTTAATAAGTTTAAAGATGAGTCTTTCATACCAGATTTTGTCAAATGCCTTGCAAATGTTCATGAAAATTGCACAGGTAGATTGTTTTTTAACCTTGGCACCTTCGAGGAGTTCTACAACTCTCCAGAGATGATGTTGTGTGGCGTGTCGGCTACGAAAGCAGGACTGCTCCTGTCGGATGACATAGGTATAGCAGAACTCATCCAGGCGCCTGGTCAATACGAATTCATCGACATTTGAAAGTCCATATAAAAGACTTATTGGTCGATAGTTGGAAGGGTTAGTAAAGTATGATCCTGATTTTGGAACCGGCACGACAATGGCATATTTCCAACATCCTGGAAAGTGAGTAAGTAGAGAATTGATTAGGTGAGACATATGTATATTATGTTAGTAGGTGAGTTTTTTAACATTAAAGAGGAGATATTGTCTTCGCCCGGCGATTTATTTCTTTTAAGTTTATGTATGTAGGACATAATTTCAGAGGGACCGGTGGGTTGAAGGGAATTTGTAGAGAGAGTAAGTAGGAACTGTTCTACTTGCAAATAAGTATTACTTGCAAATAAGTATTGTTGTCTAAGATATCATAGTGAGGTTCAAGCTGGCTTCTAAGGACCTGTTCACATACGAGTCAGGTAGGGGAAGCGTTAAAGTATTGAAATACACTGCTGGCCACTCAAATTGCAACACCAAGAAAGACAAGAGATATCACAACAAAATTTATTTCGTAGATAACATGTTGACCAAGTATCAAATGATTAAATTTATAGACTTCTGTGAAGTGTGGTTCCTGCCAAAATCAGTAGCCAGAGTAGCCGCCATTGTTGGAGATCACCGCTGCCACACGCCTCGGCATTGATTCAAAGACTTTGGATGAGTTCTTGGGGTACAGCAGACCAAGCAGCTTCCACACGTTGGCAAAGTTGATCTGCTGTGGCAGCTGGGGATGGAATCTGGGTCAATCGTAGAGCAACCATGGACCACATGTTTTCTATCGGCGAAAGATCCGGAGAGCGAGGCGGCCAGGGAAGCAATTCAATCTGGCGATTGACGAAGAACCGTTGGACAATGCGTGCCACGTGTGGTCGCGCATTATCCTGTTTGAATATGGCTGTGGGCAAGCCCTGAAGGTAAGGAAGGACAACTGGCTCCAACACCTCGGAGATGTAGCGCTGGGTGTTTAAAGTACCGGCAATGCGTACTAGAGGTGTGCGAGAGTGATATCCAATACCGCCCCATACCATAATACCCGGTGCAGGACCAGTGTGGCGGTGCATAACGCAGCTGTTCAGCATCCTCTTTTCACGGTGTCTCCAGACTCGAATGCGACCATCGTTGTGTTGCAGACAGAAGCGTGACTCGTCAGTAAAGACAATTCCATTCCATTCTGCCGTCCACATCCTTCTGTCATCGCACCATTGGCGGCGGAGACGTCTGTGGTTCTGCGTCAAGGGTAGACAAAGCAATGGACGTCTTGCGGACAGACCACTCTGCTGTAAACGGCGTCGAATTGTACGCGCAGACACTGGATGATGCGTTACAGACTGCATGTGCTGTGCTATGGTTCGTGATGTGACTGAGCGATCCGTCACTGCCATGCGCACAATTTGCCTGTCATCACGTGAAGTGGTGCGCTGAGGTGGATGCGATCGAACACGCCGGTTCGTCGTACCCTCCTGCATCCAACGATCACATATCCGCATTACAGTTGTTTGGTTTCGTCCAACATGACTACCGATTTCCCTGAAAGATAATCCATAATCTCGGTAGGCGACTATCCTTCCTCTGTCGAACTCGGATACTTGATCAAAAGATGATCGCTGTTTTCGATGAGGCATAATTGATCGTTTTTTTGAAAAAACCACAAGAAAAACACAATTGCCGAACTTGAAATCGTCGAAATCTCCGAGTCTTAAATAGCGCTTTGAAGTGGCGCCACAGGCGCTCGTGATGTGCGTCTGCGCTGAAATTCTAATCATTTGCATATCTCACCTCCGCTAATGCATGTTGTAAATTTCATGTTATTTGCATGTTTCCTTCAGGATGTTGCATTTACAGTGGCCAGCAGTGTATATTTAACCAATGACAAACCTTCAAATGATTAGTAACGAAATTTTTAACGTCTATGATTGGTTTATATCCGTCTCAGCGCCATCTTTCCATTTACGCTTCCACTACCGGACTCCTATGTGAACAGGCCCTAAGACTGTATGCAGTGAGTTCAGCCTTTTGAATGTTAGATATGGCCATTGAGTTAGGTTCTTTAAGTGACGGAATGTGTGAGCGTGTCCTGTGCATGCGTGAGGCTGACCTCCATACACTGTTGTCAGAAGTCGCAAGCAACTCTATGTAGTCATTCTACCGTGTTTTAATACTGGTCCTAATATCTTTCCGAATAAGGGCCTGAATATTTACTAAAGTCTTAGAGATTAGGATCACGGGAAGCTCGCCAGTCTTTTCTAAGTGAATTCCTCTCTCTGATTAATTGTATGACGTGCTCAGGAAATCTGTAGTAATCAATCGTTGTGTTGAAAGGCTTCGGTGTCTCAGCATACGTTGTAAAGTGAATCTCTCAACTTGGCGACCGCGGCATCCGCTAAATCGACAGTGTTAGCAGGCCAGTCAGGAAATTCAAACTGAGCCATCGAGTAGGTGCAATCCTCCCAGTTGGATGACTTAAGTCGGTAAGTCATGTAGGTTACACAGGGTACTACATCAAAACTCAGCAAAACAGGCAAGTGGTCAGTTACACATGTTCCCAATGAGTCAGTTTACCTTTAAATACGAACAGTGCTGAGAATACACGAAGCTTGTGGAATACTCCACCGAAATCAAGACGTCGATTGATTTACGATACAAGGGCGGGCATTGCTTCCTAGCAACAAGTTAAGAAAACTGTTGGAATACGAAAATGCAAATGACAAGCTGTCTTCCCGTACATTACGCGGGTGATTCCACGACTTACTCACCACGGTATATTGAATAGACCGTGCTGAATAAGTCATGCAGTGACAAACTTTTGATCACCCAGGAGCTGGTCCACAGAAATATTGTAGGAAGGAGTTGAGAAGCATTTACAATTTAGAAAGTTCTTAACAGCATGTATTATTATTACCAGCACAAAATCGTTGGGTACAGTTTACTGATTTTGAAAATGTAACACGTCGTAAAATAATGCAATTACCAGTAACAAAGATACAGCAAGGAGTACGTTTTAATATTTTTACATACTTGGTGTCAGTGGCGGCTGTCTTCTCTAAAAATGTTTGTAAATGGAGAAAATAACCCATATTTATAGTACAATAAATATCTTATCATTTTCACTTAATTTGCTCATACACAAAAGCAAAGGAAAAACAATACGCCAAGACGTAAACGTCCACTATGTACTGCAGACCTCCCGTCAGAAGAGACCTAGAACTGGTTTTAAGGTTGCTGACTCTGGTAGGTCGATTCTCGAAATGAGGGGTCGGGGATAATCAACACACCCAATACCATTTCCCGCGGAAAGTATTTATCGCTCTTTAGGCATTAAGAAAATTATGAAGGTTTTAACTATTTAGGCTTTAAGAAAATCATCGAATGTTGTGATTTCTATTTTCATGTAATCAACGTATTTTGAAACTTTTAACCCTGCATCGTACTACTTACTATTTTCCGAAGTAATGTGAGGGAGTTTTAGAAATCCTCAATAAAATTTGGAGTCATATTTACTTTTATAAAGACGGGATCATGCAAAAATGTATTATTATAGATTCAGATTTCTGCGTATTTGGGTTTTTGCAATTGTTAGTTTTTTCTTTCGCTGTAGGAGACGCGATCTGTTTCAGTAATTTTCTTTTCATTTAAAATAAGTGTGGCGAGTTATATTAATAATTGATGCAAATATAAAACAAATGGGCTTTCAGAAATCGATGACAGCACGAATAAATGATAAAAATGACACTACTGAAGTGTGCTTTTTAATTATAGATTTTTTTTCCATTGCATGTATTGTACAGATTATTATCAGAGTTTCTGCAAATTCAGTTTGTGAATTTATGTAAGGCATTTCTTACATATCCTATTTTTTACAAAATTTTGTGTTTATTTGGGATATAAGTGGTCAGTTCTAGAAATGAGGGATTAAACATAAAACGATCATATAAAACCTTAAGTTATGTAAAAAGTATTTAAGCCAGATTTAATTTACAGAACAAAAATATCTACAAATTTCTAGATTTTTTTTATCAGCAAAATCACTTATGATTTGATCAAGTTTTAATATCCTCCTGCTCTATAGAAAGTATTTATTGCAAGACTGTTTAGTCTCTACTGCGATATTGTTGGTCTCAAGTATGTTTTTAATTAATTTAATCTAGAAAAGCTTCTTCTCCTGGTCCCTATTTGGAAAACCAGCAGCTCTGTCATTCGTAGCGAGGAATTTTTGAATTTTTATGGGTTTCAGAAATATTAAGATGGAAGAATGTTTTAATGCTTCCATTTCTTCAACCAGCATATCGAGATATACAGCTGCATGTTTTACACACTTCGTTTGGTCGTTATTCTGAATAATTTTTACATCTGTTAAAGCAATTTTCTTTTAGACATATTTTTAATTTTCCTAATCTAATAGGACTAATCGGCTTAAAGCCGGTCCTGCCCTTTAAAGTGTTATGATGACCACACCAATGACCTCTTCTAATGAAAAATCACATGCAACTTATTTTTTCAATACTTTATAAAATTTCCCATTTTCCACAATTTAACTAGGGAAATATTTCATCAAACTCTAATTTTACCCTCTGTGAAATATCTTCTCATAACTTGGTTTTTGTTAGACATATTTTTGCCCAGTTTAAAAATTAAATGAAAACGTGAAAGATGTTTTGCTTAGCTGCAAGTTTATAACTTGGAAAATAGACATAGGAAATCGGCGTTTAAACATTTCGGATTATACAGCAAATCATGGCAGTTAATATTTCAATAGGTATAGTGTTGAAGATTTCCTTTCAGTTGTTAACTGCAGATGTGTATTCCTCCCCACTTGTCTCTTGTAAACACTGCCTTTTCTTAGGCCAAAACCATTACCCATCGGCAGAAAGAAACACCTGTTCGACTCTTCCTTGGGGCAAATACCGTTATTTGGCGAAAAGTGGAGGGTGTTTGGTGACAATTTCCTCCTCTCCCGCTGACCGTCGCTTTTGACACTTTCCACCCCTCATGAAAAAAGAACTGCTCCCGACCGACCACTTTCTGAGAACTTCTCTTCGTAGGAGACCAGTAAGGGCAGTGCAGTTGACCTAGCAACTTCATCGAACTGCCGGCTAATCCAATCGTTATATTCCTTGTGATCGATTGTACTTGAGTAAAGGATTTGGGTCACTGAATCATACGGGGTGGATGCAGATCTTGAGAAAATGATTTTATCACTCTAATTTTACCCCAAAAATATTAAGGAAGCTGCAATCGTGTTCTTAGTATAAAAGATATATACTAAAATTTAGAGGGAGGTATTGCTGCAACCGCTAAAGTAATCTCGCAAAGAGGGCCAAATGGAACGGAAGTGAGGAAGAAAAACTCGCATTCAAGATATTAAAACAGTAAATAATTTCAATATCTGTCTTTAAACAATATCATACAACGCATTAATTTATTAAACGCACAAATGCAACTATGCTCCAGCTACGAGTAGCCCTTGTAGGAGGAACTAGTGCTGATGAGCATCCAGTTGACTATGCTAGTGGACTACTGAACTTCAGATGATATAAAGTTGATGCGATGCGATTGGATTGATTCTAAACTCAACAACAAATGCACTCAAACTGTTTTTTCATTTATCAACGATTGAAACAGTTGAGCTTTCTGCAATAATGAGACAAACACATCATAACGACGAACTCCGAAAACCCGAAGGGAAATAACGAAAAACAAATCATTCTGAAAAGACCCTCGTTTTACAGGTATTAATTATGTCTGACTTCTACTGACTATGAATAATACAATCTCAGTCATGAAGCTTGAATGACTTCAACAAGGAGATTTCGTGTATGTTGTAGCATCTCAATACTTTAAAATGTTGCAAAAAAACGGGATAAAACAATGGACGAATAAATGATGAGAAAGTAATACATATATTAAAACGTTATTTAGCTCTGACTGAAGACAATAGTCGAAGACGGAGAGTTCTTGACACCTCTTCTAAGCTCAACGGTAGACGTGATCACTGTAGCGCTACGAACTCGGCATCTTAACCTAAAGGAACTTGCTAAATTCATCCTAATTACCCCAGTCTTTTTCTAAGTAGTTCTTATGCTTAAATTCATTAATGAAGTTTCTATTATGTTTTAATTATTTAACTCTTTAAAATATGTTCCCCGAATCATTCATTATTTCTTGTAGCTTCCCATGTCTGTAAATAAATCTCATGAAGGCTAATAACATTTGCGATAAGAAATCACTTTCTAGTTCCATACGGTCCCTTTGGTGGTGGAACAAATAATTAGCGCAACATTTGTTGCATTATTGAATGAACTGTAGCAGACAGATACAAAGCTGGTGACATACCACGGGCAGTCGTTAGAGGAAATACTTGAGTCATTTCATTAATATTTCCACTGCAAAATATTTTTTGAAAATTTTCATCTTCAGAGTTAACTTTATTTGACTAAACATCTTTCCAATATTTGTGGCAATTACAATAAGTCTGCCAAGGAAAATATTACAGGTGAGGTTTATGGTGAGACATTTAACCACCAGACATTTGTATAACGACTTAATTCGAGAGGGGTTTCTAGGGGGTAAAATTGAT
This sequence comes from Dolomedes plantarius, assembly GCA_907164885.2. Taxonomy (NCBI): domain Eukaryota; kingdom Metazoa; phylum Arthropoda; class Arachnida; order Araneae; family Dolomedidae; genus Dolomedes; species Dolomedes plantarius. The sequence goes on along the minus strand of OU015493.1, from coordinate 139,483,370 downwards.
CAACGTATTGGTATGAAAGCGGATTGCTCTTTAAATTCGATAATTCGAATATTATCAAGTGGTGTGGGACAATGTTGATGTTTTTAACTTGTCTTTGAATTTTAAGTGAGGTTATTTGATATCATTGTCAAATAATATAAATGATTTTTGAAGAATTCCAAACAGTTTTTAAATAAAAGGGGGTTTCTAAATAATAAATATTTAGAACCCACAGTGCATATACTTTCGGTAAGCCGCAATCAACTCTGGCCTGACTCGACGCAGCTACCGCAAAAAATGCAGGTAACGCGCTCAAATTATCCCTTACAGTGCTTGCATCGCCCTCTAGTGAAAAGTGAGAAGCGTCGTTGCTGTTGATCACAAGGTTAAATATTTTTATTCATTTTTTTCCACATTGAAAGGGGAAAAAAAGGTGCAGGGAGAAAAAGTAAAGAACTCGCAACTGTAACCGTACGTGTTTTGGTTATTTATTTATTTATATTTGTTTACTGTATGGGAAATTCATTTTCTTAGCTTTCGCCTTTGACGTAATGGCCGAGAGATCCCGTAGGCAAGTTAAGAAGAATTTAGATTTGCAACACATTTTAATTAAAGAAAGAGAGAGGAGTCAGATGCGTCAGGTAAATGTGGTGATGCTTATTTCTTTCATTAAATTTTTTAAAAATATTTTATAGGATAATATTTCAATGTTAATTAACTGTTTTTTAAATAGTTATCTAAAATTGCATTCTTGTCCATTATTAATTTATGCATTCATTTAAACTTGCTGGTGTACTTTTTAATTATTTATAGGCCTTAAATTTTCCTGTAAAATTAATCATATGAATGAGAGACATAACAGAATATTCGTTTCGTCAAATGCAACTTTAAACTTTGTTGTGACAACTTAAAAAGATGTAGTTATTTCCCCCCCTTTTTTTGGTAATTTTAGGAATTTTTTTTTTTTATATTGAGGAACCTTAATCCCCTGGCATTAAGTTTTGTGCATTTTTAAAAGGGACAAAAGACAATAAATGGTAGAATCCAATTCTTAAGTCTGATACTTTTTATTGATGGATGTAAAATTGCCCCCAAAAATTGTTTTGAACGATCGCCTTATATAAATAAATACTTGCATTTGAGAAGTCTTTTTATTGGTTTGCATGTATTTACAGTTCTTATACTATGGGCTCAATATTCTTAAATTTGCAGAAATATTAAAAGGCTGTAATTAATAGAGAAATATACGTATTGTTGGTTAATGTAAAGAAGTGAGTACCCCTTGGTGGGGTTTGGCAAAGTTTTCAAAATTTGCCAACATCATGCTAAAATTATGCTCTTGAAAAAAAAATTAGTTAATTTTTCAATTAGGAATTATTGCAATTCGTTAATTAGTCTTCTCTAAAGAAGTGGTACCCCTTTTAACATGGATGATAAATGGGCGAAACTTATTGTTATCTTATATGTTCTGCCAGGGCTGCCCAGAGACTTTATGGGGCCTGGGGCAAACTTCTGTTGGGGGCCCCAAGACTATTTTTCAGAAGACTATTTTGTAGTAAGAGAAATCTGATTAATTGAATAATATTTTAAACATTTTTTTTTGGGGGGGGGGGCCCTTTTTTTTCAGGAGTATATTTTGAATTTTGAAGTACGGTACAAGTTTCAGAATTTTCTTTCGGAGGAAATCTAATAAACAAATTTTTAAAAATTTTTTGGGGCCCCTCCAGCAGTTGGGGGCCTGGGGCAAAGTGCCCCAGTTGTCCCCCCCCCCTCTGGGCGGCCCTGTGTTCTGCTGTCAATCTTATAAATGGATATCAGGTTTGTATTTAATAGATTTTTCTTCAGTGACGCCATCATATGCCAAGAGTTTATTATTGACAGCTGAAAATTAACCATTGACTGATAAGTTTTTATTATTAGTGCTTGTTTTTAATTTTTGTTTGAATTACAATATCCTTTCTATAGTTCCAATTATGGGGAGAGAATATCATTTAGGATTTATTGTTAAATATTTATGCCCAGAAATAAATTTTTGTGAAAATACATAGTGTTTTATTAACCCTTTCAGGGGCACCATTTGCACAGTGCAACCATCTGTTATCTGTTTAAAGGAGTAAAAACATTTTATAACTTTTAATTGGAAAATTTTTCAAGATTTTTTAGGTAAAAAAAATTGGGAAAAAAATCTGCACCGTACAAATGGTGGAAGTTGTTGCCTCTGAAAGGGTTAAAGGCATAAGAAAACTAATATTGTGTAAATTAATTCTTGCAAAAATTTAAAAAGTAAAGTAAAATCCAATATGAGGATTGATGAAAATCAGTCAGTATGGTTATCATTCACTAAGTCATCAAATTCTTATTTCTTAATCTGCGATTTTATATATGTATGTATGCATATATATATATTTATGTATGTTTAGATTATGAAAAGTTATTTCATAAGTAATTAATTCATCTCAATTTAGGTGAGAAAGATTTTAAAAAAGCCTTTTTTTGAGAGAAGTGAAGAAGAAAATAGGATTTTAGAGAATGTTCCAGAGCTTGTTCGCCATATTGAAACAACTTCAGAGAGACATAAAAATATCAAGGAAAGAGCTAAAGAGGTAATTTTAAGTTTTATATCAGCTGAATCAAATGGCTACCCTAGCTATTTTATTTTACAGTTTAAATGTTTCATTTTTACTAGTCATTTTTTTTTCATTGGTGTATAGCAATTATCTGAATATGATCTTTGAAAGATATGTTTTATATGATTTTTGTTTTTAACATATTTTACTCTCAAAATAAAAAGTTTATGAATATAATACAGAATTATTTAAATGTAATAGACAAGAATGAACAGACAAAAATTTCTCCTTTGTGAACATGATCCTTCAATAAATGTATACAGGGTTCTTACAATGTTTAAAACTCCTTAATTCTGTTTTTCAGATATAAAAGATCATAGAAGTATTTTTATATTCAAGTATAAAACCTTTTAAAATTTTCTAATCTTTTCTTAAAGGCTTCTTCTGGCCATTTGATAGCTATGCACTTCACCTACTTCTTTGATCTTTGTGATCTGTTGTACAGTTTATATTCCAGAATTACTGGATTCAGCATCTTTTATATTTGTAATCTCCAAATTTTTAGGGATAAAATTAAAGTAGTTCATTTTGTACTATTTTTCAAAGTAGATATACCCTCTCAAGTGTTTTTGTATTTTTCAATTTCTGATTTCAGTTTTAAAAAAAATCATAACTTTCCAATTCTATTAATGATAATGTTTATAGTATTAAATGTTGGGTAATTACAAGTATTAAACTTACTGTTTTAATAGTTTTGTGTGGTTTGTAGTGCTATTGTCAACTTTTTCCTACACAAGGGCTAATTAGACAGGGACCTACAGTTTAAAGCCAATTCCAAATGGCTACAAACATCCATGCCAACTGTGGGACTACTTTGAACCCATAGGATCTGAACCGAATACCAGTGCCCTAGCCATTTAGCCATCACCTGGCTTTTAACACTTTATAGCCAAAGCTTCCAGCTTAAGTTTATGAAAGCTTAAATGTAGTGAAAGGAAAGATGATAAATTTTTGTATTTAGATTTGTTCTTGCTCCTTTTTTAGTGTATTTATTTCATGTGGTAAGATTTTAGAATATTATCCTTAAATTCTTGCTGCAACTATAAAATTAGACAATTTTTAATAGTTTTTCAAGCAGTCTCACTGCAAAAATTCTCTTTAGTGTTTTTTTACAGCTTGAATGAAATTCAATGCAAGTCTTTCATAAATATGAAATGGTATTAAGGAAACTTTTAGAAAGCTGGGGATACCTGTAATTTCTGCTATTGAACTCTCTTGCCAGTTATGATTTTTTGTTATTTCATGAAAAGCTTTTAAATAAAATAAAAAAATTAAAAATGTGTTATACTCTGAAGAAATTTAGACTACTGTTCATATTGAAAAAATGGAGGTATTTGTCAATGTGGTTTCTGTGTATGAAATATCCATATTATTGCATCAATCAAAAACACAATGTGTGATTTTATGATGTAACTAAACATATTTAAATATAATGGGCTTTAAAAATTTTTTTATTTGCTACAGATATTTTCTTAATTATGCATTTTTGGCTCCAAACTCTTTTAAAATTTAACATATTGATAAAAATATTATAAGTGAGTAATCATATTGTTATTTTATCTGGGACATGTTATTACGAGATTAGCATATTTTTTTTCTAGTCCATTGTTTGTAGTAGAAGTCTTTAATTAATATATATATATAAAATATACAGTGGAATCTCGATTGATCGTTTTCGGATCCATCGTTTTTCCATATGTGTCGTTCATTTTATCCAGTCCCAATGATCATATTGCTTTGTTATGTTTCCGCATTTATCGTTCATTTCAATCGGTCCTTGAAAAACGATAGATCGAGATTCCACTGTGTGTGTGTGTGTGTGTGTGTGTGTGTGTGTGTGTGTGTGTGTGTGTGTGTGTGTGTATATATATATATATATATATATATATATATATATATATATATATATATATACTCTATTTTGTAATGTTACAGATGCCTGATGGAATGTTTACTAATTTTTTAAAAATTAGTTTGGCTATTTCCTTCCTCATTTTGCTTAAGTGATAAAAAGAATATTTAGTTACAGAAATTAAAAAAATTTTGTTATAAAAATATATAAAAGCAGTTATTAAAATTTTAGAAATATATTAAAACTTTTAATACTGCCCTTATTTTGAGTATTTTTTCTTTTTTTTTTAAGTTTTATGATTTAAAGGTTATTAAAACATTTCTTAAATGTAGCTAATATATGTTTAAATTTTTTTTTCTTTATTGTTTCTTAGGTTTATGATGACCCTGAAATTTTGTCAAGTAAATGTGAACAGCTAGCAAAAGCTCTGAAAGAATCTGCATACACTGTAGTATATACCGGGGCTGGGATTAGTACTGTATGTCATTTTAAAAAAAAAAGTATTTTATGTTTGGAATTGAATTATGTGTGCTTTTTTAAGTATTATATAATGCCTAATTTTTTGTACATTGTATCAGAATTGTTTCAAATACTTCACATAATGAAAAATGAGTTAGTTAATAACAGAGATTATTAATATAAAATGTCACCACTTGAAATAATGTTTTACCTTTATCTGAATTTATAGAATTAAGTTTTTTTATATACCCAGTGCCCATCAAGGATATTATTCAGATAATTTAGTCACAGTACAGCCTGGCAAATGGATTTTTCTGGCCTATACAGTTCTTCTAATTCATTTTTAAAAATTTAACAGTCATGGCCTTATTACCATTATTACTAGTCTTCATTAAACCTTGTGTTAATCTTAAATTCACAATAATTCACGCTTAGTTAACCTTACAGTTAAGCTTTAAATTAAGTTTTCCTAAAATTTTTAAGTGCTCTTAATTTTGTTAAGTTTGTTTATTTTTAAGAAGCTAAGTAGTAATTTAATGGAGTATTTAAACGGAGTACTAGCAATAGTTGCTTTATAGTGATCTTTTTTATATTGAAGCAGTTAAAAGGAGCTTCTATTATGAACTAATAAGGGAAAAATGGAGATCATTATTGTTATGCTAACATGGATGAAAGACACTAAATTTATTTTTAATCCACCGTATTAAATTGCTACAATGCAATCAAATCTTGATCCATTTTTTAAAAACTTTATATACTAAATCAGATGTAGAACTGTTGGGTCATCTACCATTCATAGGCTATTTTTAATTTAAACTAATTTCAGTATTTCATGAAAACAAAGGTTTCTTTTGTGTTAATTTTATTAAACATCTAACTTTGTTTTTAATAATTCAGGAATCAGAATTAATTGTTAGTTCTTATTTTCAAAAGTAACATGTCTGATTTCAACAAAGAGTGGTTTTGGTAACTTTTTTGGTTGATTTTCCATCTTTCAAAATTAGTGAAACATTTTTGTTTCTTTTAACTTGGATTACAGCTACATTCTGAGTTAGTGTCAATTTTCTGAAACTTACAAAGCTAAGCCATTAATAGAGAATTCTTCTTTCAGCAGTCAGAGCTAGTAATGGATGTTAGAATGAGCCACCTTTCAACTTAATGTAAAATAATCCTTTATGAAAGATCATTAAAAATATGGTTGTGGTTTTGATTTGTCACCATTCTTGTTTTTTGATTTTTTTTTTTTTTTTTTTTTTTTTCCCCAAATCTGCAACCTTTGATGTATACTATATTTATTTTAAGAGTGATGATATATGGCCTTTATTCAATAAGTATTCACCAAAAATTAGTGCAAACCTAAAAAATCACTGAATGGTTTCTAATTAGAATTTCAACCTTTAAAATGTATATAATTCTGTAGGCTTTGTCTTTTATTTTAATAAAAGGAATTTTTTTGTTTTTGTACTCATTTCAGAGTTCTTGTACTCTTTCTGTAGTGAATTATCGACAAATAAATTCAGGGTTTTAGTTTTGTAAAGATGCATAATACATTAACTTGATTATTAACATGTGAAAATTATGCATTACTAATGCAAAGGCATAAGTCATTCACCCTACAGCACTGCAAAGTTTTGCTGGCTACTTTATTATGGTGGCACTGTTTAGGTGAGCCAGCATTGCTAACTATTAAGGGATAACACAGAAATGTCCAAGCCTTACTCAGGATTTGAACCCAAGCCCACAGTGTAGAAGCACTAGACACTATACTAAGTGGGCAGCTTTAATTATTATATGTAAAACTTATTTTGTTATTTTGCATCACTAAATACGTAGGATTTTGAAAGCAGAAAAAAATATTTTTCTTTTTTGAGTATAGTATTTTTCATAATTTCTTTTTTTTTCAGTCAGCCCATATTCCAGATTATCGAGGACCAAATGGAATTTGGACCTTGTTGCAAAAAGGCAAAGAAATCTCGTAAGTATTACATATATTAAATTCATGTGGCTTTTACTCAAAATGCATCATTCCCTTATACATTGTTCCACTGAATTGGATCAGTATCTCTGCAGTTTTAAATTTTAATGACCAGTACATTATATCCTGTAACATTTACTCTATCTGTCTAAAACTGTCACTTAAGTAATTTCTTATTCAGCTTGAGTGAGACTTATTCTAGTATTGCTGTGAATTATATGATTTAGTCAGATAAAAGTAAACCCTTTGAATTAAAGGTTAATGTTTTATACTTTTTTTCATTCCTTTGAAACTGATTTTAACTAAAATATTATAATTTCAATTCATGTGAAGATCCTTAGTTAAAAAAAAATGCTCTTATTTTTTATCCTTTTATTTTTATGCTGTATTATACATTAACCATTGCAATTAAATGCATTTTTTAATAATCCTTGTTAGTGTCTCATGTTTTGGGATAGTTGTAGCATATACAATTCATCAGTAATAAATAGAAAAAATAATGTAATTGTGAAAGAGTGAAACAATTTTTTTTATGTAATGTAAAATAGGCACACTCCTGATATTTTTTCTGTTCAGTATTTAAAATCTACTTCTATTTGATTCAAACTATTGTATTTTAAGTTTAAATAGATCTTGTTTCAGGTAATCATGGATTATTTTGTTCAGATGGAAGATTAATTTTTTTTTTTTTTTTTTTTTAAATCTCATTATTTTTCACTTGTAATATACCAATAAATAGTTGTGTATAATTTTTTCTTTGAAATAAAATTATATTTCTAATTGTTAGATTTAAGGATCTAAGCCTTGCAGAACCAACATTTACTCATATGGCATTGAAACAGCTGCATAAAGAAGGTTTTATATCTCATATTGTTTCGCAGAATTGTGATGGACTGCATTTAAGAAGTGGTATACCTAAAACAGCTTTATCTGAGTTGCATGGTAACATGTTTATTGAGGTTAGTTAAGGATGTATTTATTTATATTTATATTTTGACTTGATACGGTTACATGCTAATTACTGTAATGTTTGTATTCAATTATTATATGCCTGTACTATTTATAAAGGAAAAAATATACTCCCTAATGTAGACTCATGTTTATTAAAATTTAAAAAGAACAAGATAAGATTAGAACTAAACAGAGTTCAAATTCTATTCCTCCCCCTCCCATCCTAAAAAAAAGGAAAAAAAATTTGCAATGTATTACTTCAGAATGTTCTATGTCAGAACTCTGAATGCAATATTTTTATTTGAGATATTTTGCGATTCAAAACTATTTCTGAGAAAATTTTCAGCATTCATGAGGCTTACTGGATCATTTGCCTTTGTTATCAGTGTAGGTTAATTTTCAGAAAATTTTCAGAAACTTCATTTTACCCTTAATGATAAAGCATCTTCTAAATTTTTGTAACTGTGTGCTTTTTTGTTCAGTAAATTTCTCATTTTTCCAAATTTGAAGAACTGAGTCATTGTTTTGAGATGAGTTGATATGTTCTTTATTTCATTCTATAATCAGCAGCTAGTTTAATATGAAATTAACAATCCCATACTTTTTGTGTGTGCCTTCTTCAGTTTTCAGCATCAAAGTTTTATATCTTTTGTCATCATATTTTGAAATAATTTTGTATTAGCAAAGTTTGGTTGGTTTTTAATTGCCTGTATTGTTTTATAATATTACATTTTTTTAACATTCATGTAAGTCATAAGCAGGGTTGCCAAATAAAAACACCAAAAGTAAGGGACAGGTTTTGATAAGCATACTACTGGGGGGGGGGGTATGGAGAACCCTCTCAGGAGAGGGGGGGGGGTCAGGGGGTACTCCCTCGGAAATTTTTCAAATAGCCATTTTCAATGCATTTTTTGTTCAAGTTTTGCAACTTACATAGCATTTTGGTTAAGTAAACAATGATGTAATTACATAGGAAATTTACAAATCAAAGGCAATTTATAGTTGGTTTAGGCATATAGTACAAAACTGATTTTTATTTTATTAGTTTACTACAACTAAGTAAGTGCCATGTTTTTGTTCCCATGGATCTGGTCTAGCCTATCGGCTACATCACATAGTATTAGTAACAACAACAACAACAAGAAGTAAGTGCCATTATAAAGTGTTAGGGATGTGTATGTAAAATTTATAATTTTATTACTGTACAATGTACATAATATAATGTGCACAGAAAATCTTTGAGGTGACTTTTGAGTCATAAAAATGTTTTTGAATGAGCATGTTCCCACAAACTATTGAATTTTATGACATAATGTTTTCTACTGTCTGAAATACAGTAGCTAACTCCATTGGAGCACGTACCCTGAGCATACCTACCCTGAGCATGAACTACCCTGAACATGTTGAGTTACATCACTCCGACCTCCATGGGCAACTGAAAAATCCTTATTACAATAGCTGCAGCGTGCCTTATTGGTTTGGAACTAGGCCTGAGTCAATCTTTATCTTTCATCCATTTATCCCTAAAAACACATAACCTGTTTTTTGGCCCATCACTATTGGATTTTGAGCATTTACCATAACCACTGTTCATATTCAGGGATTAGTTTTATAACAAACACTTTGTTAAAATGCCACTATCTATCACAACATGTTCACACACGAATCTGTATTCGTATTTAGCACTAGACTGTTGTCATTGTTGACATTTGGTTCTCGCCAATTAGTGATGAATGCGGGTGTATATAGACTACTTGTCAACAATTGTAGGCGCCCAACTCTTATACAGTAAATTTCTCATTTCAGGGAAAAACGGGACTTTTGCCATCCCATATCAAAGTTTCCTGGGATGCAGGACAAAATGTATAATTAAGAGACTGTCTTTTAAAATCTGGGACATTTGGGAACTCTGGTCATAAGTGTACATGTCAAACCAAGAAAGCAAATTCTTTTAGTGAGTCTTCACATTTTAAGAAGCTATTTCATCTTTATGAAGTTTTTATTTTCAAAATGCTTTTTTTTTTAAATAAAGAGAGAAAGATCAAAGATAAATTATGTGCTCTAGTACACCTTTTATGTTAAAAAATATTTGTTAATGTAATTTTAATGAATGGGTCACTTTTATTATGCATAGCTATTGTAGGAAAATCTTATGAACAAAATTCAATTCAATAGAATTTTACAAGATATCTAGTGTAGTGTAAATTTAATGAGATGACAATTTGTACTTATAAATGTATTTTTTTTATTTATTATTTAGGTATGTCCTAAGTGCAAACCTTTGAAACAGTATATTCGCCTCTTTGATGTAACAGAACGCACAGCTCTACATAGGCACAAAACTGGCCGTTTCTGTAAACGATGCAAATCAGAACTGAATGACACTATCGTTCATTTTGGAGAAAAGGGGACTTTGTTGTGGCCTATGAACTGGAAAGGAGCTGTTAAAGCAGCTTCTAAAGCAGAAGTTATTCTGTGCCTTGGAACCAGTTTAAAAGTAATTATTTATTTATGAGAATTGTAAAGCTAAATGTTGTTTTAAAGATGTATACATGAATATATAAGAAATGATTACAAGTTTAAAATTTTTCAGTTAAATAAAAATCCTCATATCTGTAAAATATATGTATTTTTTGTCACCATAATATACTAACAAATGGACATGTGACTGTATATACTATAGTGCAAGAGGTTTTAAATTAAACAATCAAGTAAACTTTAAAAACTTTTTATTAAATTTGTTTTTAGGTATAAATAAAGACTTTCAAATTAAGATCTTAACAAAGCTGTACACTTTTCACTATTTCAGCTTTGGTAAAATGATCCAAAATGGCTTGTGGTTTGCATTAAACTACTGTTACATTGAATTATACATGTGATCCTTTTTTTTTCTTCATTTGTTTGTTTTGAGTATTTTCTCTATTTTATTTTTTGTCTTACGACAAGTGTGTTTATCTTAAAGATCATATCTTTGTAAATTCCTGTCTGTAAAAATATTAATTCATTCCCTATGCTATGCAAAGTGGCAGAGAGGAACTTTCTACAAATAGACAAATACTAGCTGAACAGGTGATATTGTTAAATTGTAAAAGTGATACAAGTTAAATAAAATAATTCAGAAGAGCAATTCAAAATATATATCTATAAATATGGTGTGTAAAAATTCTGAAAAAGTACATTATGGAATCCTATCATAATTTGTCTTTAAGGTTGTTCTTTCCTATTTAATTAGTTAGGTACATTTGTTAAGAAAATTTATTGTTTATTTATATATATCGTTGTTGTACATTATATATTTTTATTTAGGTCTTGCGGAGATATCATAGTTTATGGGTTACTGATAAGCCTCATGATAGAAGACCTAAGCTCTACATTGTAAATTTGCAGTGGACACCTAAAGATTCTCAGTCAACTTTAAAAATTCATGGTAATGAAATTATTTATTGAATTTTTACTTTGTCATTCATGCTTAATTTGCATTTTTAATATTTTTTTTCTTGCATTAGTAAAACTTTTTCAGTAAACTTTATAATCATACACATTTGTAGCATAATTCTCTTACTAAAAATTTTTAGACCTTTGTTTTTCTTTTCTTCAATGTACATATTAATAAATATTGACGATTGTATATTCATATTTTGTTTATTTATTCGCTTCTAATATCAACCATAAAACCATATAGAGAAAGCATACTGATAATAAAGTGAAACTTTGAGGTGACTGTGTAAACTCTTCTGAAAACTGAAGGACATATTCACTAAGCTTATTTATTTGTCTACAATTTGATGTTAAAATATCTCCATAATTGTGAATAGGTTAATTTACTAATTTATGCCCTTTTCTTGTTTATATTTTAGGCAAATGTGATGAAGTTATGAAAGGAGTGATGTCGTGCTTGGGAATAAATGTCCCAAAGTATGAAAAGTATGTTTTTTCTTTTAAATTTTCCTTTCTAAAACATTATTAATTAAAATTAACAATGTCATATTTATAATTTTTTTATGGGCCCAATGTAGCTTGATGGCAGTGCATTGGCTTCCAGTACTGAGGGTGCTTGGATTGGATTGCGACACCTGCTATTAAATACCTTTGTGTCTAGGCCGGATATGGGCACATTAAATTCGTACTCCGGAAAGTCCCTCTATGAGGTCAGAGAGGGTACAATCCCCCCCCCCCAGATGTCACCTCTGGAGTTGCTCAGTCAAAATTGACATGGCATCTGGCTAAATCGGACTCCGACCCTTGTGGTGCCATTATAAATCAGATCTGCACCCCTCAGCCCGCTAGCCTATATGAACCTGATCTGGAATACTTCTGGCCAGGGAGCATTAGAAACATGTTTTATTTAATTTAGTTGTAACAATTTCTTATGGAAGCTTTGTTTTGAGGCATTTAATTGTGAGTGTCAATCTATGATATGCTGGTTTACTTTTAAGGACAAAATATTGTTGAACATGTTTGTTTCACTTTTATTGTATTTCATATTTTTAATCCTATTAACCAATTCTAAATTAAATCACATACATGACTGTTGTAATACATTTTGGATAGTTGTTCCATAGTGTTTTCCATACCTAAACTTTGTATTCATGTTTGACTGGGTAAATGATGTTAACTCATTAAAGACATAATTAAGTATGCCGTAAAAGTATACGAAAAAGTATTTTGTCAAATTGCATGTCAGAAATAATAAAGCAACCAGAATATGAACACAGTGTTGAAAAGATAATTACACAGGTGGGATTTAATGAACTTGCAGTCAATAATGTTAGAATAAATTAAAGTTTCTTTATGCTCTCATATAAATATGATAAAGAAAATGAGGATTTTGAAAGTTTTCAGTATGATATTAAAATTTAATCTAAAATCATTATCAAGGGTGGCCAAATTGCAGCTTGCAATTTGCATGCTGCTCTTTTTCACTGTGGTTCATGATTCAATGGTTAACTTTTCAAATATTTTATGCAAGAATGTCATAAATTGTTTTCTGAATTTTTTAAAATTGAATTTTCATATTTCACTGGCTATAATCAACATATAACTGAACTGGCCCAAACTGTAACAACTCATTGTATGGCAGATTTGAATAATTTAGCAAAGCAATTAAAAGAAATATAATAGTTTAGTATTAAAACTGTTTAAGAATTTAGAAATATTAATTACTTTAATGATTGCAGAATGACATATTTAATAAAAACATTAGGAAAAATGCTGTTTAAAATTTTTGTTCCAATACCATTTTTTGTTGGGCGATAGTCAAATGGCTAGGGTGCTGACATTTGGTACCGGAGGTTGTGGGTTTGAGTCTCACTATTGGCATGGATGTTTGTAGCCGTTTGGAATTGTTTTTAAGCAGTAGATCCCAGTCTAATTAGCCCTTGTGTAGCAAAAAATGACCATAGTGCTCCCACTCAACCAACCTTTTATCTGTTTGTGGTTCCTCTGAATATGCAGACATTCCCGAATGGCTCTTAACACTGTTGGTTTTGGTCACTTGTGTCATATATTTTTCTATGATCTGTGTACACCTATACCTCGCTATATTGTCACTCTTTGTATGGCATTTCGCTGTAACAGCCTTTTTTAATTATGGCACTTTTTTGATTTACGGCCCACAATATTTCATTATACGTCCACAATAGAAGAAAGTGATGATGGCAACATTTTATAGCTTTGTGATTCTTTGTGTTAAAGTTCATCAGATTACAACAGTTTTTAAACATTTTATGTTTTTTATTATATTTATATGTGCATATGATTTCTTTTGTTTTTTATTGATATGTTTATTTTTTTTTATTTCTGTTTATTACATTCTTTGTACTTTTATTTTTATGTAAGCATTTTTATAGAAATAAAAAGAATAAAGTGCTTTATGAACTAAAAACTATATTATTTATAAAAAATTGGAACAGATCAAATTAAATTGATATGGGTTTGAATCAAAATAATTGATTTGTTATATGGCTTTTCGTTTTACGGCCAACTTTTCTGGAACGTATCTAGGCCATAAAGCGAGGTATGGGTGTATTTACATTTTTTAAAATATATAAATTTTCTATTGGTATTTCTACTGCAGTTAAAGTAAATTTTTTGGTTTCAGGGAAAGTGATCCAATATTTCGAATGGCTACAGCACTGCGACCTGATGAACTTTCTACAACCACAAGGTATTTTTTGTCAAAAACATCTGATTTAGACTTTCTTTCCAACATTACATCTCATTCTAATGCACCAGATACCTTAATTAAAGAGGATACCTCACAGACTGAAGATAAATCTAGTGTAGAATTACTTGAAAGGAGTATTGAGGAAGAAACTTTGAATACAGATATATTAACAGATAGCAAAATACTGGATTTAAAGCATGATACAGAAGACAGGACTTATGATGATTGTGAAAATCCTGAAAATATAGATCATTCCATGAATTCTGTATCAGGTTGGTATGGGAAAGGATGCGCTAGATTACGAAAAAGAAGAAAAGGAAGTACTTTGAACAAACGTCTCAAAAAGGACATTGATATTTTATAAAATTCTTCTAGAGATGATGAAGCAATACTTAGTACCTGAATAGATACTGTGTATAGGTTTCATTGAATAATAGATCAAGGGTTATGCATTTATAAAGAATCATCTTGAAGCATTTGTTGAAAGTAACATCCATAATTCAACAGGGGAAATTTGAATGTTTTAAAAATACAAATAAACTTTTATCTATGCAATTGCTGCATTTACTATAAATGAAAGCATTTTCTTATTCAGATGTATGTTAAATGGGATGTGAGAATATATCAGTTGAAATATTCAGTTGAATAGTCTTCTATTCCATTAAATAATTTTATGGAATACTCACTGTGGATTATTACATGCATATATATATTTAAGCATCACTTAAAATCATATTATATTTTACCCAGTTTTCATCAGAATATTCTACTATTTATATATACAGTATTAATATGAAAAAAACAGAACATCTGATCCACAAATTTATTAAATAGTCAGTTAAGTAAGTTGCCAACAAACCTGTTTGTGAAACTTAGGACTTTCGAAAACATATATTTCTTTTTGGTTTGTTTTCGTTTTGCTTGCTGCTCTTTTAAAACATTACTAATACCAAATATTCAAACCAATCATTGATATTGTTTGCTTGTATAATTTGCAATAGTTTATATTATCACCCGAGTGCTTAATAGTAACTGAGTTTCATTTTCTACTGAGGCAAACTTTTTTAACCTATGCCTGACCTTGGCTTTTCAGCCATCAGTCTCTGTCGAGCAGCCCAATACAATCTTCTGAGGCAAACGTTCTCTGTAGTATAAATTACTCTTTTGTCACTTGGCATTTCATTATAGTAGAGTTTAATATGTGCCCATTCCCATCAACAAATGTACAACAACAATAAAAAAGACAAGAAAATTTTATAAGATTACATTCTGTAGAACTGATAATCCCTGCCAACTTAATACAAAAGATGGGAAAGTATTTTAATGTATTCATATTTCTAAAACTAATTTTAACAGTGATTTAACCCATGTATATATCAAATTTTATGCAGCTTAAATTTCAAACAGTCATGTTGTAAGCATTGCCCCAACAGTATAAAATAGTTTACATCAGTATAAATAGTTTACATTCAGATAGCTCATTAAAATTAAAATTAACTTCAGATATTCCATGGATAATGTACATACAAAGTTCTGCCTACAGTGCCTGTCACTGGTCTTGGCCTTGTATAATTTTTATCTTCTTGAAAACAAAAAAAAATTTCTGCAGGCAACTGTGATCTTAGTCAAAGTTAACTGGTGATTATTATTATTATTATTTTTGTAAAAGATTCTGTGATGGTAAATAACTAATGTAGTTTGTATATCTTAATATGTACAGGTTATTTTGGTTTAGAAAAGTATGTTTTAGATTGTTGTTATCCCCTATTTATTACTTTTATTCATGCATAAAAATAATTTCTCCTGTTTTCTGATTAATTCTAATATCAAGTTGTTAAATATGTCACAGATATAAGTTGTTGTGCACATGCCAAATTTTATGCATTTAGAATTAGGTAAATCAAACTTACATCAGAAGACTCATTTTATTGATGAGATGAACAAAATCTCTTGCTCTGATTTTTAATTTAGGAAACAGTTTTTATCATTATTTTAAGTCAAAACTACAATATTCTAAAATATTATAAATTTTTTTTGTATATAACTTTTAAGAATTTTAATCTTATCAGTCAGAATTTTAAGTTTTTGTATAATTAGAGTGCAGTACACTGTGAAAAAATTAATTTTCCTAGGTTTGCAACATAATTTCAATAAAAAAACTTTATATGTTAAACGATATAACAAGTGTGTTAAAAACATTTTTCCTTATTGTGTTTGATATTTTGTTTGTTTTATGCTTTTCATAATATTTAGTATATGTAAGCAATGAAAAAAAACCACTGCTCAATTTCCTGAAAAACAATATAAATAAATAAAATGAGTGATATGAGATTTGGATCTGTTTATTTTTTATTCCAGCAAAATAACATGAAGGCAGTTTATCAGCCTCTATAACTGACCAATTGTAACTTGTAGGGGCCAGATGATGGCTGAATGGTTGAGGGTGCTGGTTTTTGGTACCAGAGTTTGTGGGTTAGAGTTTTATCCTTGGCATGGATGTTTGTAGCCATTCAGAATTGGCTTTAAGTAGTAGGGTCTGGTCTAATAAGCCCTTGTATAGAAAAAAATGTCTGTGGCTCTCCAATCCAACCATAACTTGTAAGGACGACTTACAGATTCAGTAATTTAATGTTCACACACTCAACAGAGACTTTGATTTATTTTACCTTGGCAAAAATTGAATCTGGAATGTTAAGTTTAATTCTTTCTGCTTTAGTCAAATGCTTTCACCACCACTTTGCAATGTAAAACATTTCAGATTTGTTAAATTGTTAATAGAAGTTAACTAATGGTTGTGAAAAATTAGTATAAAGGACACCTGAATCACATTTTTGTCAAACTATTTATCAAAACCAATTTTGGATTTCTCTCCATGACATCCTGATTATTATATTATCTATAATATTAAATAAATTATTAATTCAATATTAGTAAGTTTTCTACTTATTTAATGTATAAAATGATTGAAAAACCATATTTATTTCAACTAAATGTGTAGCCAACTTATTTTCATTATGATTGATTGCATAATTTGAGGGATATTAATATATGGTGTTATTTCTCTAAAAGTTCAAATTTTTCTATTAATGAAATGACCTGAATATTTAGATTTTAGAAGGGTTTAAATGATTTTAAAAGTATGTGTGTGATAAACTAAAAGTAATTTCATATGTTTTCTTGACTGCTGACATGCACCATAATGGTTGAATCTTACCATCCCATTATAATATTTGCTGTTCTGTGTCTACGCCGTGAAGAAAAACTTTTCATTTGAAGTAAAAGAACATTTTAAAATATTTTAAGTTGAAGGTAAAATTTACAATAATGACTAAATCTAAAATTCAAGTTATGTTATTATTATCATTTTAGCGATTCTGATCTCTTAAAGACGCTACATAAATGAAGTCTGCTAAGTCGTTAAATTGAGCTATTTATTTCAGTTTTGTTTATCTGTCATCTGTAGTTGCTTTTTAGTCTCAAACTTATAATTTTACAGAGTAGGGATGTTTCTAAATAAAGTCTGAAAGATAGAAACCTTGAACTTAATAGTAGCACTATATTTTTTAGATGATCTGTTTGTGTGCATTAATTTGCTATTCATCATTTTATTTGTATGTTCATTCAAAAAGAAAATGTATATCTCAGTGATATTAAATTTGTTGTTATAACTAAGTAAAAACTAGCAAAAACTTTGCAGTTTCAGCACTTGAGTGACAGTTTTGATTAAATTTCCTGTATGTATAAATCATGTTATATTGCATAATTTGTAGTTATTGCTTAAGGATGATTTGTGTATATTTGCTATAATTCATTTTAAAAATGATTTTAAACTGTTTAATTCATTTTTAGATTTATTCTTGATGTAGAGTTTAGTGATTAAATTGTAGGGAGAAAATATATAAGATGAAGTAGAAGTAAAATATTATTTCTTAGAATATAGAGATTGAATACATCTCACTAATATTTTACTTGGTAAAGTATGTTGTATTTTATATATTTGCTGATTGAATTAAATCTGTTTATAGAAAATCTACAAATTTTACTTGTACCTATCCTATGCATAAGTGATTTAATAATATTAAAAAAAAAATATCATACAGGATTAAAGGAGAGAAAGATCAAAATGCTCCCATCCACTCATCAGTATAAAATTACTTAAAGTATTTTCTTACCCACAGAATTAAAGTCAATATTTAGGTGCTCTGCTAAATGAAACTATTCAGAGAGAAAAAATGAATAAACAAAAGTCTTATTTCATTGATAATGGTTATAGAGGTTTAGAGCAGTGATGGATAGGAAATTTATCCCCCTTTTTGCCTCATTTTGATTCTGTATTTCTTTATTACCTTGAGTGTGTACAATTGATGTTATTCAAAGAGGAATATTTCTCTTTATCTTCTGTTGTGGTTCAAGTTTGAAACAAAAAAATAACCATATGCATGAAATGATTTATGAATCCATTGCTAGCATTTCTCATGAAAAGAGAAAACAAGTAAAAACAAAGGTGCATGCATTTTTGCAATAAAAATTCTTGAGATTCATGTTAAAAGTAATGTGTAGGTTAAAGAAAGTTACATTTGTGGAAAAGTTTTAAAAAATGTGAGATTTTTTAGTAATTATCGAAGCTTATGTATGATTATAAAGAATAAACATATCTTCAAAGGTAAGAACAGTAAAATGATAAACGATTACAATGTACAAGTAAAATGTTATGTAATCGCAAAATATTATTTTCTTTGTGCCGATTATGTTAGATATTTTCTAAATGTGCAGAGTTTAGCATTAAATATCTTGTTTATAAAAGTTTTTAGATTACTTGGTTTATAAATTTTACTTAACTAATGCAGTTAAAAGAAATTGCATGTTATTTATAAAATGAATTTTTAAAATTTTGACAGCAATGATATTTAGCTATTTGTATATCCATAATTCTGTATTTTAGACCCAAAATGTTTATATTTTTAAGTTGGGATTTTTTTTCACATAAAGATATATTTCTCTAATAAACAGGTATGCTAGCTATGAATTGTTTTTGTATCATATTCTTTTGCTCTGTTAATTAATTACTAATCTATTTAAACTTTAGGGTCTAAACAATTCAAAAAATAATGTTAAAGCATTTAGCCTTTTAAAATCCCAGAAAAAAATTAAAAGCAATAAAATTTCATGAAAAAATCTGAATTCTTATGAAAAAGCACATTGTTATACAGACCTGAATATTAAGATAATTTATGTAATGTAATTACAAAAGGTTAAAAATATTTACCAAAAGAATTATTGATGGGACAGTTATGTTTTTATTTAATACTTAAAATGGTTCTCAGCTTTTTTTCAACATTTGTAGAAATTTTATTAACCGTAACTTACTAGATACAAGATTTCATCACAAAAGAACGAGTTGTTGAAACAGTTTATATATATGAACTATTTTTTTATAATCTCTTAGGACTTTCATGTGTGTTCTCAG
This sequence comes from Dolomedes plantarius, assembly GCA_907164885.2. Taxonomy (NCBI): domain Eukaryota; kingdom Metazoa; phylum Arthropoda; class Arachnida; order Araneae; family Dolomedidae; genus Dolomedes; species Dolomedes plantarius. The sequence goes on along the minus strand of OU015493.1, from coordinate 139,463,894 downwards.
TTTTTATACCAAACTACTTTATTTCTAATTTAAAACAAATATTAAATTAGCATTTTAAATATTTCATTAAATTATCCCTTTTTCTTTACTTTTTTTATTCTCTTATTTCAGAGTTTTATGCATTCTTTAGCATGACCCAAGCATCTAAAATCTAGAGTATCAGAATTTGTTGAAATCTGAAAATCAAACAGTAACAAATTTTAATTGATTCATAATGACATAATTTAATAAATATCAATTTTTTAGCAACATTAAGAACATACATGTGTGACACACAATATTTTTGGATTTCCACTTCTGGGTCAAAAATCTATGAACATATTTTTACACTTCCCCTAGGGAAACCTATAATTGACCTTTGTAAACCAAGCCATTTGAGGGCTAGGGGCAACAAAAATTCTTAAATGCAGGTCAGAGAGTAATATTGAGAAAAAAAAATTAAGGCAAGATGAAGGGTGACTATGGAGACTACAAAATGCAAGGGGTAGATCTTCATATTTTATGGTGGTATATATTTTTAGCAAGTTACAAGAGATTAATTGGGCAATGTTTGATAGAGGTTGGTTAAAGCTTTTGGATTATATAAGAACAGACAGACAAAATTTCAATTTTATACATAGAGAGAAATTGAGAATATTTGCTTGTATTTTCATTTTTAAAATTGAAGTAGTTATCTTCGATAAGACTAATTCTTTGGTTCATTAAATTTGATTTGTTATTTTTAATATTAGAGAAAAGTTGAAAAATAAGTTTTTGTATTTTAAGTGATTAAAAGATTTTTAAAAAAATCCAGCTTGTTATGCTTATAATGTAAAGGAATTAATATTTTGTTTAATAAATAAATGTATGTACTGCATAGTTTTTAGAATGGTCAGAAAACATACTAATCATCAAATATATGAATAGGATATCACTTTTCAAATAGATTAAAGAAGTGAGGCATTTTATAACTATATCTTAATAAAATGTCCAATGCATTCTTTACCTTTTTTTAATTAAAGACAGAAAGCTGATAAATATTGCTTTATATTTTCCAATATTGATATTACATAAAAGAGTGTATAGCATTTTTTTTCAGTTATAATGGCTCTAAAATTGTCTATGAAATAACATCCAGTAAAACCATATCTTTATGTATTTTTTACAGGTAATTTTATAAAGAGACATGTGTAAGCAGATACATATGAAATTTTGGATTAAGTTATCAAAAGAGACTTAAGTTCTTCCTATTAGAAGTTTGATAATTACACTAGGCTTAACCCTATAAGTTCTTCCTATTGGAGGGATTTGATAATTACATTAAAATGAAATGCAACAATTTGTTCAAACCTTATTACAGTCATAGTTCTAGGAAATGCTAGTGCTTCAAATTAAGCATTTTATTGACCAAGAATCCCTCCAGTGTGACTTTTGTTGTGTGTTTTTGCCAAGACTATTATTGAGCTACAAACATTTTTGTTACTTCATCAATACTCTGCTGATCCCCAAGTTCAAAGGTTATACCAAAAATACTTTTATTGTCTTTACGGTTTGAGAAACATCATTTTCTGTCCACTCTTCGCTAGAAACTGAATCACAATAAATTTCACTCTGTATTCTATCAATGTTTTTGATTAACTTGCATCAGAATCATGATAATCTTCTGATAAACCATAATCATTAAACTCCCCACTACTATCTCTGTCATTATTCAGACAATAAAGGTATCCATTCATATAATTCACTAAACATTTTTCATCATTAAAAAACTTGATGGATCATTTTAGGAAATTAAACACTAAAATGCACCCCCCCCCCAAAAAAAAAAAAAAAAAAAAAATCTGTATAATGATTACATTTGCATTATCAATATAATCAACAATAAATACTATAATAAAAATCTACACCACATTGTGCAGTAAGGATTCCAGATGTTCACACAAATGTAGAAAAACAAACTCATCACTGGTCAATAATGTTTGTGCATGAAAACAAGGTTTTCAGGACTGGTCAACAATTAAAAATAAAATACGTCAAATTTTATACACCATTAAAGTATTCATTAAGTACACTGTACTGTGTCAGGCATGATGTCTGTCTAATCGCAGTTCTTTATTAGAGTAAATTTATTTGAATTGTAGACAAAAAAATCTTATAAAATTAGGCCAAAGTAATACATCTTTATTTTACTTATTGATTTTGAAAAGATTAAGGTTACTTTAACTTGCTACTGTTCGAGAAAATGGGAAATGTATTAAAAAAATTTTCAAGTTATTCATTTATAGCAGATTATAGTTAATTTCTTTTTTCTGTTATGTCTGTTTTCAAAACTGTACATCAAGATATAAAATATTTGAATTTAAAGAATGTTTAAGCCTTTCATAAATGTAATATCTTATATATTTAATGAATAACTCATTCTTCAGCAAAAAATAAAATTTTAGCAATTTGTAAATATATAATATCCTTTCTCATGTTATAATAGTGATAATAACGTTGTTACAATGAATGCTATCCCAAAATGTGTGATAGATAAAAACTATGAACACATCAAAGAAGAAATATGTATTTATTAATGATACCAAGTCCACCAGTTATCAATGTATACATATAAAACGTCTCAAGTCCTTCAAAAATCTATAAATAAAAAAGTTTACTTAATTAAATTATGAAGTTTTGAGCAGTGATTCTGCTTATTTGATTCTGTTAAAGTTTTAATTTCTCCAGGTGATAGAGTAATAACATCAATATTTAGCTTCTGTAGCTGACGAATTTTTGTCTTCATAAGGCCAAGAGGCATGAGATTTTCGTTCACACATACTGATTGATCTAACAGCTCAATGCAAGTATAAATTTTGTCTTTATGTAAAATATCTTGAATACTTTTTGAAATTATGCCATCTTCTATAAGTTTTGTCATTTTAGAAGTAATCAATTTATCTGATCTATTTTCTTTAGGGCTTGTAGCAACAACTATTCCTGAAATCATAATATGAGGCATAATATAACAGCATATGAAAGAGTTTTTTCCTAGATGGATATATAAATATTCAATAAGCTCTTGAAAACACTCTCTTTGCAAAATATCGTTTTGCAAATTTTTGGGAATATTAAAAAATTTCATGTTTTTAATCTCATCCACAAAATTTTCTACATAAGCACTTCTACTAATGAAATAAAGCTGATATTTAGGTTTAGATTTGTTAATATTTGATATTTTTTCAAAAAATGAAGGATTTAAAACATATTCTACAATATTGACAGGGTAATAACCAAGTAAAACCAATGACTGAAGACAGTCAATTAAAGCAGGTAAATTTGTTTCAAACTCAGTTGAATTGAGCCTTAGATTTAACAGATCAATAATAAAATTGACTGAATCTTTGTTAACAGTATGCCCAACAAAAGCCATCCCCCATAAAAATCTTGCCAAGTCTTTCACCCGACTTCTTTCGGATGGATGCATTTTTTCAACTTTTTTATTAAATTCCATTTCTGAATCTTCTTTTGAGAGCAGATATATTCCATGACTTTCAATGAGTTTATAAGTTTCAAAACTGTATATATTTTTAGTGGCAAAAAAAGCAAGGAAATTTGTACACTCAACAAAATTAAATGAAGCATATTCTTTTTTAATATAATCATCTATAATATTCACTAAATTAGGATCAAAATACCGAGACAGTCTTAACAATTTGAGAATACTTATCAGATTAAAACGATCATTTTTATGTAAAAGGTTTTCAGCTGCTTTACTACACTGTTTTAAAAGTAATTCAGAACTAACTTTTGTACTAGTTTTGAAGAAACTTAAGCATGCTACTGCCATTTCCTCATCAGTTAAGTCTGAAATATAATTTTCTATTTTCTGTTCTACCAGTTCCTTCAGAAAAGGTGGTGATTTTTTACTTAACCCAATGAAATATAACGTAAGTATTAAATTATATTTTGAACACTTTTTCAGTTTCTTATTTAAAAGATTTGTTAGAGCACAATAGTAATGTTTTTTAAATGCTTTTGGTCCCAGAATGATGAGCCAGGCATCTAGAATATACAAACAAAAATCAAGATTCCATCTATCAACACTGACTGCACATTTCTCATCCAGATATGTTAAAATGTCTTCATTCTGTATTACATCAATTCCATTATTGGCCAATAAGTACATTATATCTTTCAGCTGCAACATAGGTAATTTCATAACATTTTCTCTCATGAAAAGGTGGGAGAGAATTTGACCAGTCTGATTATCTTGTTCTTTAACAAGAAATGAGATTCCTGGGCCAATTAATTTATTTTCTTTGAAATCATTGTTTAACTGCAATACACAGTTTTTATAATTGACATTTTTTCTGAAAAAATTTAAATTTCTATCATCCATGTAGTATGGTCGGATGGTTTTAAAAAATAATTTTGAAAGTCTAAAATGTTTTGTGATGATGCTTTTGAAAATAAGCATACTGAACAATAATGATATTAAATTTTAGGTATATCAAAATGGCACATATTTTTATACTTCAGCAGAAGTTGTCGTTTTTGTACTAACTGTTCACGAAGAGCATCTAATCTTCTAAGTTGTTCATCTTTAGTGTAGTCAATACCAGGAAGCTTCTGAATTTGTTCACGGCACTGTTGCAATTTGTTTCTTAATTCAGGGATCTTTAAATTAGTATCTACTGTTTCATGAGGTTTCTGTGCATTTTCATATGTATCTTTTTCTATGCTGTTGAAAATATAAATATATATCAGTACTATATCATTTGTAAAAAAGGAATTTTTAATTTATTAATACGTCGAAAGAATATTACAACAAAGCATCCAGAAAATTCTGAATATTTTATGAATTAAGGATACTTAAATGCCAACACAAAAGTTTAAATCAGTAGTATTTTAGTTTCAATATCTTGGCGGGCTAATATATCAGAATTTATGTAACAGAATATATGTGCACATTTGAGCAGAAGTGGCTGCATGTAATGACATGAAGAACCCTAAAATCTTCTAATGATCTTTGTATACGTATGATCAAAAACTTATACTGGATTCAAATTTTTACCTGACATTGCAAAACTGTAAAGTTAGCTGTTTTTTTTATAAAAATGGGTTTCAATAGCTTTACGACCTATTTTAAACACTTTGTATACTATTCCCTATATCAAAACTAAACTGTCTTAGTCATATATACAGAGAATACAAGTTAGACAAATTCATTTATCAAGATAAAATTCTTTAAATCAGCTATGGAGCACCAAAAGAAATTTTAATTTTATTCTGATAAAACTAATACTTTAACCCACTCAAAATTTATTTGCAGTAGATTTGTTTTGTAAATAGTTTTAGTGAGAAAACTCTGATTAAGACTATAATAATATAATTTATATATAGTTAGAATAACTAAACAGGACCAACATTGACTGTGAACTGGGCTTTTAAAATAACTATGCGCTTATACATTTATAATTATAGAGCCACAAAGCAGATCTAGGTATCAACATAATGTTAATAAAGAAATATATAGCAGTATATTTTTTTAAAAAAAAGGTGATTTAAACACTAATCATAAAATATGAACATGTGCATGAAACAGATGTGTTTTTAAATAGCAAATGAATTTGAGAACTTACTGATTAAATAGGTGTGCATAACAAAAGTCAAGAATTCTTTTCAGCAATTAGTATTTGGGTCAATTATAGTTATAAAGTTTTGAAATTTTATTTCATTTAGATGAAAAATAAAAAATACTTCAGACACAAAAGTTTAATTTGTTGATAATTTTTTGCAGCTGCTTCTCATAATACAGATAAACTGCAATTTTTTTTGTTAAGATACTAGTTTCAGAGTGTTTGTGATTCAGACCGAAAATTTCAAATTCCTCGAGATAATTTCGAGTAAAAATTAATTAATTTAACAAAATATAATTGCATAAACATGTTATTGTATTTTTAATCTAGTATCTATAAACTTAAAACACACATGTACTAATATTTTAAATCATTTATAAGTTTCAGGAGAAGATGTAGCTTTATAGAAAACATAACAGCTTATATGCGAAAAAAAAAAAAGGCTGAGACTTGTTTACAAGAAAATAAGAACTTAATGCTAATCAATCCTCCTCCTTACCTCCTTATTATATCATATATAATTGGTAGAAAGTCAGTATTTACAGTCTCGGCGGACATATCTTGAGGATTAAAATATATTATTCAGATACTAAATTTATTCCAATGTTTAGTTTCCTCGATCGAATCACTTTTCACTCGGTATCATTTAAATTCAACTGATAATGTTAATATATAGTAACTTTTCAAACAGAGAAATCGAATACGGATTTCTTGTAATTCGATTTTTCGAACACCTTGTCACCAAACAAACCTGAGTGATACTTCAGTTCAAGATTTCGAAAATTAAAATGTGTTAAGATGTCACACGAATGGTAATAATCGTACTTCAGATTGAAAGTTCATTTTCCAAATTCTGTGTGATATTGCATCAAAATATGCAATTAATTTTGTGTATTATTAAATTTTAAACATGACACTTAAAAGTTCATTTAACATTTTTTTTTGAAATATTAGATTGTATATATTAGTTAAATAACCCAAATTTTTTTATCGAAATAATGTAACTTCGGAGGTGATTGAGCGTTGCTAATTAAAATAATTTTGTTTATTTACATATGTTGATGCAGTTATTTAAATTTAGGGGCGTATCTAAATTTTAACTTACTTTTTAGACAAACTAATTTTAACGAATGACCCGTTTTTCCCCGTCGAATTCGTTTGAAATGGTATTGGAAGTACATGAAAGAAACACTTTCATATGTCGTACGACCGCTGCGCGAAAATCGGAGAGTTAAATAACTTGCATTGTAGTATGTCATGTTTCTTCATGTACCTGCTTAAATTTCGATTTTAATGAAAGTGTAAGATACATTTATTGCCACCGGTGATGTAATATGTCATCAGTAATTAGATATCAGTATTGAAACAGCCATAATTCAAATAGTAATCTCTGTATTTAACTAAATTATATTTAACTCATATACCTCTCTCTTTAAGATGTGTAACAAAATGCATTATTGCATTTTTCAAAGAGCATGGACACTTTTCTCTCTGTTCGAATGTATTCAGGTCTTTGTAACTGTCATACTGCTGTAAATTTATTCTTAGTTTATCATTTTGTTGTAGGGTAGCAGTTTCTAAGAATTATGACTTGGAAAAAAATGAATGGGCATGTAAAAGAGAAGAGATTTGGGAACACCCTCTTAGGCCATCTACTATTACAGTAAATATAAATTACTATAAAATAATTTGTGGAAATATGATGTACTATTTCTTTTTCAAATCGATATGTGTATGTTCAGCTTTGTGTGTATATTTCTTAGCATTTTAATAATTACTTTTTGCTTTCCTCAAATTAGCAAATGATTTTTAATTACTGTAATTTTTTTCTGCTTATAATCTCAAGATAATGTGTTAATAATACTATGGATTTCAATAGAACATATTATAGCCTGTGAGCTGATGGCTGATTTTAAGGTAGTCAAAAATTCTTGAATAGCTGTTTAATATTTTAAAATTAAAAAAAATATATATATTGTCACTGAAAAGTATCTTAGTTATTTAAAGTGTAGTATCTGTTCGCATGCTTATATGAATAGGTTACAATGAAAGTAAATTCTGTAAATTCAGAAAACTGAAATTGGTAGAGCAACCAAGATAATTTGAAATGATAAATAATAGTCAAAATGATGTAATTTGATTTATAATTTGTAAGGTTAAAAAGCTATTTTATTTTAACCTCACATTAGGTCTTAGTTAAGACCCACGATTGGTGATTTGAACTGCCTGAAATGTACCAGTCCTTTTGTATGTTATTCAGAGTTATAGCCCTCTATTTCTTTCTTGCCAGTGAGAAAATATCTAGAAATAAGATCCAGTATTGCAGGGTCAAATCCAACTGATATTATCCATTCCTCTCTCCTTTATGATGAAATTTGAAGTATATAAACTGTATACTTAGACTGTAATAAAGCTATCATAAACCTGCATATATAAACTCTAATTTCATGTTAGAAACCCTTTTTTTACTGTAATGTTGTCTTAATTAGAGTTTTATAAAATTTTAATTATTTTATAAAAAAGGTGTTCATACATAGACACACATATATATAAATTTGAGTAATAACTTAAGTGTACAAAAGATATGTCATTTTACTAGTGACCTACCAATATGATATGATACTATGTGTGATAATGAACTCTTTAGCCTCAGATTTCACACTTAAATAATTTTCTGTGTCAATCACATCTAGGTACAAGAGGGTAAAATAAAGCGACGTTTTGGGGGAAGTAATACTAGCAGTACTTCATCATCTGCTATTGGAACACCTAAGAAAGGTCTTTCAGAAACCCTATCATCATTTCATCCTTTAAGTTCTGCTTTAGATGGAACAGATCCTCTTTCCCAGTTTGCATCTGGCTTGGATCCCCTTAGTCAGATGGCAGAGGAACATGAAAGAGCTGTAAGTAATTGTGAAATTTTCATTGTTTATGATAAAATTTTGCATTAAGCAATAAAATTTAATTATGTAGTGAACTAGCTGAGTTTTCCTTTTATATATTTCCAGTGAAGGTTCAAAGGACATGGAGAAAGCCAAACTCTGATCTGTGTTTTCTTTCTCTCCTTTTAGAAAATTTAAAACTGAGATGCTAAGCACATTTCAATAGATCAAAGCTGTACTATAAAGTTCTATTTTTGTATTAAGGAAAACAAATTTGATAAAAGTGTAATTTAATATATCGCTTTAGTTTTACACCAAGCATGCAGTTTATAAAGTACTTATGATAAAGCTTATATGCTAAACACATGTTTATATAATTCCTTTATTTGGGAATAAGCAGTGGAATTTATAAGCATATATTTATTCATAGTTTATATAAACCAAATAAATGAGGGGGGAGTTCATAGGTAGATTCTCCATTTTAAAACAAATGCACTTTAAATTTATTATTGATTTATAAATACTGTATGAATAAGGGAATATATCTGTGTTTAATAATAATTTAGTATAGATGAAATGTCTTTAGTCATAAATAACAATTTTTATTCAATCCTGTTAGAAATTGTCATTTGGTGTCAAACTTGAGTTATTTTTGAATGAAATTTTAGGGGTTTCTACTTTAGAGTCTGATCTAAGTTTCTTTGAGTTCTATAAATTTTGTCACAATTAAAGAATTTTATTTTACCTTTCTAGAATAAAGGGGAGGGGGGAGTATTCTTATTTGAAATATCTTTCAAAGCATGCTAAATTTGAGTTATCATTATGCCTGAGCATAACTTTGCACTGCTGATGTCTGCAATTGCATTATTTATAATTCAACAGTGGATGGCAAATTTATGCATGATATGTAACTGTTCTAACAAAATGTTTTCTAAAAAAGTTCAAAATCTGATTTTTTTCGAAAGAATATGAATGTTATATTAAATTTCTCCATTTTTCAAGGGGCCAAGTAATTTTCCTTGTATGTGGCGAATAATTGTTGTTTGATCTGCACATGGAGGTTTTAAGTCATTTTGACTACAAATCTATGGAAAGAATTAATAGCATTTATTCATATAATAAAATTTTTAAACTGTCCCATTGTTAATTATAGATCCCTTTTCTAAACAAAATACTTATTTGATTTGTACCTATTTCTTATTTTTATTTTTTATTTTGTTGATATTTTTATGAACTGTATACTTCCTGAATCCTGTCTAAATTTTTGTATAATTTGCAAAATTTCATGATTAAAAGAAAGTAATTTATATTTTGGAAGGAAAGCATAAATTAATAACATATTGAAAAAAAATAACTTCTGTTGCTATTTTTTCAAAAAAATAACCTTTGTTGTATTTGCACATGAAATTCTGTATTTCTAATATTTTTGATATATCATTTATTCTGCTTTGATATACATAGAAAGAAATTTCTGCTTCAAGAAAATGCCGCTTAGATGAAAGTTTTGAGCCTTGGTCTATGAAGAAAGCTGCTATTTTAAACAAGTATACTACTTCAGAAAAATTATCTATTGCTACAAGTTTTCTTTCTGGTGGAGAGAAAGGTATTACTTTTAATACTTGCTGTGATTTCCTGCCAGTAATCAAAGGCTCTTTGTGACTTGTGGCTAAAACTTTTACTTAATGAAATGAATTTCTTCTATTATTTCCAGTACTGTAAAACTGATAGATAACTGTGCCCTTATTCACTAGTTTTCAATCAATATTTCATGTACAATGTTTTATTATGTATTATTTCTTTTGATAGGGATACTGAAATGTTTAACTTTCATTTAGAAGAAAAGGATAGAAATAGATGCATGCTTAAGTGCAATCATAGATGCTGTAATTTTTTATGGCAGTATTAAAAGTATTGATTTATTGTGATAAAATCATTGATGAGTTTGAAATTTTTAACTAAAACTTCTGACCCTGATTCATTAGCGGCTCCAGGGGGGGGGGGGGGCAGTAGGGGCAATTGCCCCTACCAAAAATGCCTGGTGAATTTTTTTTTCATAGCCTAAAATTATATAATCGTAGACCTAATACTAAATGAGTTTAAATTTAAAATGAGACGATGTTTATTTCTTATATACATACATACATACATATATATATATATATATATATATATATATATATATATATATATATATAACCCTAGGAGCCAACGCTGCCTCCCCCCCCCAAAAAAAAACAAAAACTTCAGGACTGGAGCCGCCCCTGCCCTGTTTAACTCTTCTTACAATGATAATATCAACTGTTTAAAAGTGACAGTTTACCCCCACACAGAATCTTACATGTGGGATAATTTTATGTCATAAAACAATCAATTATTGGCATACTTTATCTGCTTCATTGATGTGATATATCATGATTACTGAGTCTGGTGACAGACAATATTGTTGTGTAGATAAATTAACTTTTAATGTAATATATGTATACTAAATAAGCATTCTTGTAACTGGTTTTAATTTCGGTTTTTAAATTAATGAACTTCAAATATGACAACTTTTAAATATCCTTTTTAAGCCTCTACTCTAATTTGGTTCAACTGCTTGTGATCTGATTTTTAATTGCCTAAATAATGTAAACGGAATTTGGGAAAAGTGCACAATTTTCCTGAATCTCCTATACATTACAAGGGTACATTGATAATTTGGGTCAAGACAAGTTTTGATTTTCTTTTATATAAGTATTGGTTAGAATATTAACTATTTGTTTGAAATTATATAAAGTGGCTGGTATATAGTAGTTTTTGTTGGCGGGTGAATTTTTGGTTTCAAATTAATTAATACAAAATTAAATCTTGAATTTTTTAGTGTTTCTTTTATTTCTTTTTCTTAAAAGTTAACTTTTCTTAGTGATAATTCCCTTTGCTGTTTTCTCTCACTGGTAACTCAATACATCTTGTTTTGGCCATTTCTTTGCATTCACTACAAGGCCTCAAGCTAGGGGGATGGAAAAACGAAATCACAGGACATTGGAATGTCCTGGCAAATCCGATGGAGAGTTTAATGAGGCCTATGTGGATGGCTACATCACGTACGGATGGCTGTACCACTAAAACTTAAATTAAAACAATTAAGCATGGAAATCAAGATAATCAAGAGCTCCAATAAATTGAAATTTCAACATTCAACTAGATTTCAAAAATTTTCCATCCTAAATTCATGGCGTACTGTGGGACTCTTTCCGTCTATGTTTGGATTCGCGGAAGAATATCAAGGTGTGAAAAGCCCTAGTTAGAGGTGAGGGAGAGGTTTTTTTACTATTCAGATGGTGAGATGAGCTTGAAGAAGGTCATGGCAAGTAAACCACATAAGAGGTGCCCTCACCGAATAGGTGGCTAGAAAGTACAACAATGGGAGACCACATTGGAGCCAAAATGAGAAGAACCACGGAGAAGACCTGAGATGATGGCAGATATGGGCATGCCCATTATGTTTCCTTTATTTATTTTTCTTTTCTTTTATTTCTGATGACTTCAGTCAGTAAGGATGCTATTTTTCTTCTTTTTTATTAACCTTTAAATCCTAAGATTTTTTTTTTATCATTTGAATCACCAGCCACTTAGTAGAGATGATTTTTGTTATGTTTCGTTATGAATATCTTAAGAGGAAATTGTATCCTCATACAACCAAAGATGATCTCATTTCTAGAAGCCGTAAAATTTGTTATTCCTACAACTCTGAATAAATAATGTTATTTCTTTAATCTAAGTTTGAGTCATGTCGTTTTTGCCTCTTACAATGCTTTACTTCTATTTTTGAGCCTTTTCTTTTTAAGTTGATTTTTGTTTCAGCCTGTTTTGCAGGTTTCTTTTATTTTAGAGATTTAATTTCATTAAATTTATTTTATTTTTGGTTCATAACCCACAATGGGTCCATCAGTTTGAACCATGTAATTTTTAATGGGTTATTGCACAAATACAACACAACTTAACATCTAAGCAAATATAACCTCTAAATGATTTTTAACGGCATATTTGGTTAGTTTTCTTCATTCAGAAATATTTTAATTACCCTAACTCAACTATCAACGCCACAATATGATGGACTTAAAGTGTACTTATTAACTATAGATTTCTTATTTAAACAAAAGTTTTCTATTTTCAGAAGATAGCATATGGTATTAAATATGAATTTAATAATGGTAAAGTTTTATAAGCAGTGATAAACTCACACCAATTGAAGATTGCAACCAATGCTATCAGATACAGACAGTTACTAATACTTACAATCTGCAAATATTAATTTGTAAACATACTTTCTTGCAATGTGCAAAACAGATATCTTCTAGTTCTATCTCTTTAAAATTTAATAAGTTTGTTTTTTCTTGTCTAAATTAGATAGCCTATTTCATTGGATTTAATAAATTCAGTTGTATTGTTTGTAATTTTTATTTTTATTTTGCCTTATGAGATTTTATTTTGAAAGATTATTTTACTTAGAACATTCTTTTATATGAGGTTTACAATTAAATTATAATTTTGTATTATTACATTTCAGTTATTGGCAAAACATCAAGTTCAGTTAGTGATAAAGTCAAAAATAGGTTGGAGCAGCTTGATGACTTTGAAGAGGTACGCATTATCTTTCCAATTGGTAAATTAATATAAGATTGCTACTGCAATTTCCAAATGTTGGAATACAGTGTTAAGTTGTGAATTTCTTCTTCATCTTCTTATTTTTTTAATAGAATGTTGTTTAAAATTCTTAATATTTAAAATTTTCTCTGAATCTTATACATTTATACAAAAATAAAGTACTTTATTAATTAATATAAATGAAGCTTTTACCATTTTTTACTTAAAATGATTTAACAAAATTTCATTTAGAGGATATTTTGAAAAGAACTAAAAGGAATGAACTTTTGTAGTGGTTAATTATAGTAGGAAACTTCACCTAACTATTTGTATTGTCCTGAATTGTAATATTTGCCTGACTATTTACAAAATAATATTTTCAGATAGACATTAAAGGTAAGTTTTTAGAATTAAAGCATTGTAAAATATTTAATCTAAAACGCTATTTTTATACTCCTTCTAAGTTTGAACATTCAGCTTTATTCTGTAAACAAACTTATTTCATTCTTCTGTCTCAAATGAAAGTCCCTATAATTTAGAAAAATTTGCTTGTGATAAAGCCATCATCCATTTCATGAAAGATAAAAAGTAAAAAAAAAAATTGTAAGATCTGCTCAAGGGAAAATTTGCGATGTCTAAAACTTCCTGTATGTCCAATTTATCCAAGTTAATGTTTGTTGCCTTTATTTGCACATTCTACTAATTCTGCAATTTCAACTTCTTTCCCAGACACTTGAAAGCCTTCAAAATCGCTGCTGTCACTTCCTTGAAAGAAAAGGGTTTTTTAACCGATCATTTTGGTAGCGACATGTATTGGTAAAATTGACCTTTCAATAAAATGTTCCGGATTTGGGAGGTTGTACTGTATTTGAGAATTTTCCCCTTTAACATACTTATTGACTATGTCTTATTGAGAGATCTGGAGCTGCAAGGTACACTGGAGACGTATATCTTTTACTATGGTTATATATATGTAGCCAGAGCTCTGTGTTGGTTAGAGGGCACCATTATTTGTATCTAAAATGTGATGCATTTAGGCATGTAATGATAATCATTATGGCTTAGCCTTTTTAATGTTTAAAATCACAAGGGATTTTATTCTCTCACAAAGATCTACTGTTAGTAATCCATGAAAATTTAAAATAAATAAATAAATATTCTGCATGATACAGTAGCTGTATCATTTTGATTAAATGACTTCACAAATTTTTCCTGTATATTCTTCAGTTGAAGCAGTAAGCATTAATACTTCAAATATATTTAAATACTCTAATTTGTTTATTAGTTCCATTTGACTGTAAAGTTTCATTGGGTTTCTTAAAAAGTTAGAGAGAATAATTTTGATTCATGTATATCAAACCTAATATGCTTCTTTAGGAATTAATAAATTTGGATGATTGTTTTGTATTTTAATCAGCATATAATTTCTGACCAATTTTGATTGTTTTAACTGGTTATATAAATTATTATGAAAAGTGATTTATTATTTCAAGATAATTATATCTGATATGTAAAATCAATTTAAGTTATGTATGTATGCAGGAAAAAATCTGAATTTATTATACATTAAATATAATTATAGGGTTCAGTGAAAGAAATGTTGAATTTATCTCAACAAGAATATGTTAATCGCATTGAAGAATTGAATCAGGCTTTAAGAGAATCATGGGAACAAGATCAGCGTGTTAAAGCTTTAAAAATTGGCATTCAGGTAAAAGTAATTCCTTCAGTACATTTTTACAAGTTTTAAGAATACAATTTAATGTAAAAAGGGTTAATTTCCTTTATTTTTTAAATCACTCAATAATCAGGAATATCAATTGGTACAGTTTTCAAAATCTAAATTTGAAGCTATTTTAAAATAGAGCTTGGTTTACAGTTTCTTTAAATAAGTTCTTTTGATATCTACTGTGTTTGAATATAGATGTATTTTATGATTAATCATATTATATGTTAAATATTTATCTTAAATCAGGGTGACTACAAACCAAGCAATATCAAGAAATTAGGATGCTCTGAAATTATCTAGAACAGAGTTTCTTAGACTAGAACTGGCTTACTTTTCCTCATGTTCAGAAATTGTTGGTCTAAAAAATTTAAAGTTGAAAATAAAAAATAAGTTTTAAAATCTGTTATTATTTGGCTCTGGAAAAACCTTTGTAAACGATTTGAGACATTCTGATTACATAAATAAAACAAACCATGATTTGATGTTTGAAAAAGATAACTAATGAGAATCTTATGAATAAAAAATGTCAACTTAAATAACATGAAGTGATTTGTAATTCCATTAAAACAGAAAAGAAAAATCAGCATATTGCTTCGAAAACAGCATTTTAGTTTCGAATTCATCATCGACATATTTTCAGTTTAACTATATATGTACTCACAATATGTGTTCTTACAGTTTTCACAATTTTGCATATTAAATTCAAAATCTGCTTAATATTCATGATAGTAATATTACTTTAATAAAGTTGTTATATTATACTCATTATTAATTGAATATTGAAAGATGTCTGTGTTAAAATCAGCGTGCACCTTTCTTAAACTTTACTGCTGACAGAGTATCAGGTGACTGGCATATTTACAGACAAGTGTCAGCTTATTGAAATATCAGAAAGAGATAGGTTAAAAATTTTTGGTCTATGTAGACTTCTAGTTTAGATTCTAATAAATTTATTTGTTTATTGATGTTACATATTTTCCTGTTTAATTATGCTTAAAAAAAGATTTTCAGGAATGCTATGTGTATTACATTCTTGTAATGGTGATCCACAATTGGGGTGTTCCCATTGAAAAGCTGGTAAGTGCCAAAATTTCCAAAAAGTATTTTTTCACTGTTACAAGGATTTGTTCCAAGGCTAATGGTGTAGAAAAGCAGGTAAGTGCCTAGCTGAGAACTAAACCAAATTATCTAGGCACTTACCTCCTTTTCCATGCCATTAGCCTTGGAACAAACCCTTGTATCAGTGAAAAAATACACTTAAGAAAATTTGGCACTTACCTGCTTTTCAACGAGAACGCCTCAATTGAAAAAAGCGTTTTTAAATCATTCTTATCTTAATACATCCTTTATGCAAATTAGTGTATTTAGTTGCTAACTATACCTTTACAATCTATCTCATCTATACAAACAGAATTACTCTTTATTTCAATTAAATTCTTGGGAATTTAAGTTTTTCTTTGTTTTCTGTTGTAAATGTCTTTCAGAGTGCTAAACTTCTTGTGGACACAGCTGTTATTCAGTTTTATCCTAGCAAGTTTGTTTTAATTACTGACATTTTAGATAATTTTGGTAAGTTAATTTCTAAGTTTTAAAATTTATTAGATATAAATCTACTTTTTATCATTATTTTGAATTTTATGCATTCCTTCAAGAGACATTTCATGTATATGTGTTATAAAATGTGTCTAAAAGTAATGTGTTTAGTATTTCTTCCAATTGCTTGAACCCTCTGTTTTGTATTCTCTACATAAATTTTTCTCCTCATTTATGCCACTAGGTATTTCTTTCCTTGCTTATGTTTTTTAAAGAAATAATGTGCATAAAAAATAATTTTATAAAATCTTCTAAATTTTTATTTGAATGAGTCAAAATTTTCTGTTTTATTGTTATTTTCTGTTACGCATGTAGATGGTCCAGTTTAGTTTGAAATTCAGTAATTTCTGTTTTAGATGAAGATTTTGTATTTCAGTCTTGTGTGATATAAAATTTATCTAAATGCAACTGATCTGATAACATAATAATTTTGAAATTCTTAGTTTCATGTACATTATGCGAGATAATTAATTCTAATAAACATTTGAAATGAGAAATATTAGTTATAATTCCATAAAATTTAAATTAAAATATTAATAAAAAATCAAAATTTACTGGTACATATTTACATTTCACTTGAAATATAAACATGTAAAAAGCTTGCATTGTCTCATCTCAAAAAAATTTTAATTCTTGGATATCATTTGGTGCTGTGCTGTATATCTAAAATTTATTCCAGAACTGCATATTTAGAGCATTATGTATTTGTGGGCCATCTCTAATAGTGTGTAATATAAAAGATAGGAGTTTTTGTTCTCCTATCTTTTATATCAGTGGTCCCCAACACCCGGGCCATGGACCGGTACTGGTTCGGGGATCAAATGGTACCGGGCTGCCCAAGGAACATTAAATTATTTCCATTTTATTTACTGTGGTGTATTTCTCTCGGGTTAGTGCGACTTTGTATTGCGACTAATTTATACCTTTGTAACAGAAGAAATCTTGTAACTATTTTAAATTAGTTTATTGTTTATTAAACATTTCAAAATTGTGAATTAAAATTGCAGCCATAGCCCTCCTCAGTGGGCCGGGGTAAAATTATCAAACGTTGACCGGTCCGCGGCGATTAAAAGGTTGGGGAGCACTGTTTTATATGACACACTATTGAAACTGATGCTTTCCATTGCAGATTATAAAATATTTTTCTGTTATTATTTTTAGACAAATAACCATAATATAACTGTTTGGTATAATAATTGTCGGTGTCTTGAAGTACTTTTGCCAAAGTAAAATGCATTCCATAACTTTTGCATAAACATCCGAGATTTGCAAGTTTGTAATAAAATTTTATTCAGAAAAATCTAAATTACTTTTTCTTTAACATTCTGTCCTTATATAATTTTTAAGACAACTGACTTTTAAATTAAAAGTCTTTAAACTATATTTTCTTTCTAAGAAATTGTTGTTAAATGTAACCTTCAATGCATATTCTTTACATGCAAATTCACGCATGTTAGGTGCTTCCATCTGAAACCTTTTAACTGGTAAGTTAGGAATATCATAAAACTTGATAAAGAACCTGAAGACAATGGAAAATAAAATTAGCAATATTTCTGTAAACTATTCTTTTATACTTATTATTTATCATGTGTATTTTATAACAACCCTTTGTTTGTTATAAAATACAAATGACAAAACAACAAAATAAATCTTTAATGTTTGAATAGTAAGGAGAAATTAACTGTAAAATTAAAATGCTCTCTGACTATTAAACACATTTGTTTGAATATGCGTGTTGATCATTTAATTAAGTCACTGAAAATAAATACCTGCTGTGAAGCAGGTCTTAATATTTTCTGTACAGTAGTAGCTGGTATAACAATTTAAAACAAAGTTTCGTAAAAGTACTATGGTTTTAAAAATTGTTATTAGATTTTAGTTAGAATTAAAGCATTCATTAGGTTTATGATTATCTGTTAAAACCGTTTAGTTTTTCTGTCTGAAGAAATTTTGTGTAGTATGTATACAAATTATTTCTTCTATAATTTTATTTATTATTTATGGACAAATAATAGTTTATGTTGCATTTACTTTAGGTAACCTTGTATATCAAAGAATTCATTCAAAAGCAGAACATTATAAACCTGGAAGCAGAAATCCAACTCCTCTACCTGGTATATTTTAAAAACTCTTTGTGAATTACTGCTCTACCAGTATTCTAGTTTGTATATTAATGTTTATTATTTTCTTTATGTTTAGAGCGCTTTACTCCTGACCAGGTTTCTGAGACTGCTAAAGAAACTTGTAGAAACTGGTTTTTCAAGATTGCATCTATTCGTGAGTTAATACCAAGATTTTATATGGAGACAGCAATTTTAAAATCCTATAGTTTTCTAACTCAAGGGTAATGTATGTTTGGTTTTTTTGTTCTTATACTCCTAATTCTGATTTTGCAGAAACCTTTTTTACATGAATTTGATTTAACACAAATAAAAAAAAAAATATTTCATTCTCTTTTTACGTGAGTCATTTTGATTTAACACAAGTGGTCCAATCCAATTTCTCAATTTTTTTCCTAAATTCTAAGAAAATAGAATTTTATTTGTGGCATATTATTTTTGGGGATAGTATGTTCAGTTCTGTTTTGATTCAAGAATTCAGGTTGCAAAAATTTTTTTTCTTTTATTCTATCAAAAATGGAGAAAAGGAAAAAAAATTATCCTGTTCTAAATGCAGATTTAATAAAAGAAGTTTTGGGACTGGCCAAAAAATTGGATAATCATTTTGTCAAACATGACCCTATTGAGGAATGTGCTGGGAAGTTTGAACATGAACTGAAGTTGTTGACAGCCTCTTACAGAGAATCATATAATGGCCTAACCAAAACACAAACACAATGGTTAATAACTGAATTTGTCCACAAAACCAGTGATCATCAGCACCAGAGGAGACTCGTGCTGATTTTGCTCAAGAGAACACAGAAAGAATTACAACAATAGAGGAAGATGATGATGTCCACAACATTTCTAGTGATAGCAGTGATATTCCAGTCATAGGCAAATCATATGTGCCATTTATTGTCAGAAAGTGAAAATGAATAAAAAAATTTTATGTGTAAAACAGATTTTTTTTTGTTCATGACAAATTTTTTTGATTTTCATTACATATTATAACATGTGTATTTTGTTGAAATAAAATAATAAGCTTAAAACAAATATGTTCATATGGTTTTTTAGAATTATTTTTACTGATTCTTTAGACTCGTAACCAATCTTCTTTTCTTCCATAGATACAATGTCTTTTTTTACACAAATTTTTTTTACACATATTCTTCAGGAACGTATCTATGGTGTAAAAACAGAATTAGGTGTATATTGAAATATTTTGTACTCATATGAAATCAACATTTGCTAATTGCTAAAATACTTTATATCCTCTAGAATATCACAAAATTTTGCTTTAGTTTTTATTTATTTGCAACACTGAGAAATTAATGTGCAATCTTAATATTATGGGAAAACTTACTGCAGTGGCAAATCATTTTTTTACTCTATGCTGATTTGAGTTCTTAACAGTCATTTATAATAGTATGTAGCTATACTTTAAAAAGTGACCTTGTAAAAGTTTTGAAATCAAAATAAAATTATAGGAGTACTAGGCATTGGAAAGCTATGTTTTAAAAAGCTAAATTTTACATGTATAGACATCAAGCTATTATAAGATTGAAATGACTGGAAAATTTAAATAGTGATTTCTGTCTGTATCTCTTCTTTATCTTTTTTTCTCTTTTTATTATTTTTTTAATTTTTAAAATTTTTTTTAAATAAAATTAAAATTTTTTTTTATTATTTATTATTATTTTTTTTTTCTTTTAGGGGAAGTTTACAAGTTTTATTGAATATCAAATTTTTTTAAGTTTAGACCACCATAATAGAAGACTTCACTGTTCTTAGAATTCGTTTTATAATTTTGAAAATTCGAGTAGATGCTTTATAATGTTGTAAATGTCCTAAATATTTTTAAAATGTACAAGGTGCACCCATAAAGTAACTGGACAATTTTTTATAAATAAGAAAAATATTACTCACCTTCAAATAAATTTATCTCCTTCAAAATAATCGCCAAAGGAGTCTATACAATTTTTCCAATGTTTCTTCAAGTCATAGAAACACTGTTTATAGGCATTGAAACTAACCGCTCGGAAAATACGCGTAACATTTGATTTAATATCGAGACATTTTCAAATCTCTGTCCTTTCATGGCCATCTTAAGCTTGGTAAAAAGGAAAAAATCAGCTGGTGATAAGTCGGGAGAATATGGTAGGTGATTTATCACTGTAATTGAATGCTTAGCAAGATATTGTTGTACAGAAATTGCTGTATGGGGGCCTATCATTATCATGTAAAAGAAATCCTTGCCCAGAATCAAACAGTTCCCTCCTAACTCGCCTTATTCTGTTTCGTAATCGAAAAAGCACCTCCTTGTAAAAATGCTGATTAATTGTTTGATTTTCAGGAACAAATTTGTGGTGAATAAGTCCTTTGTAATCAAAGAATGCAAAATCCATGAAAGGACAGAGATTTGAAAACGTCTCGGATATTAAATCAAATATTACGCGTATTTTGCATATGGTTAGTTCCAACGCCTATAAACAGTGTTTCATTGACTTGAAGAAACATTGGAAAAATTGTATAGACTCCTTTGGCGATTATTTTGAAGGAGATAAATTTATTTGAAGGTGAGTAATACTTTTCTTATTTATAAAAATTGTCCCATTACTTTATGGATGCACCTTGTATATAGAACTTGTATCTCATTAAGTATAAAAATGTATTTGTTCTTGAAGATTTATATAATTCCTTAAGTTTATCATTTCCTTGAATCAACAAGTTAATAGATTCTGAAACTGCATATAAATATGTTATTTCAGATTTATAATTTTTTCTTTATTTTGCTATGTTTTAAATTTTTATTGAAGTTGATTTTTTTTTTTTAGCGAGTATTCTAAAGCTTTAATACGACTAACAAAAATGATCAGAGGAATTGGAGATCCTTTAGTTGCAGCTTATGCTCGCTGCTATCTTTGTAGAGTAAGAAATTTGTTGATTATTTATTCTGAAAAATTTTCAATAAATATGCTTATTCATTATAGATATGTTTATTTGAATGTACTACTTTAAAAATTATAGGTTGGTATGTCTGTTGCACCTGAAGCTCAGGAACATCTGCGAGAGAATTTCTGGGATTTTTTGATGATGAATAATCAGGTAATTTTGAGAATCATTTGAAGGTTTCTATTTTAACTCCCACTTATAAAACTTTTTTTTTATACCCTTAATTTGGAAGGTTTTTTTTTATAATTTACAGTTAAAATTCTTTTAAGAGCTATTTGCGAAATTGATCTCTGTTTAACACTAGAAAGACGGCTGCCATCAATTTGATGGTTTCAGACATACTATTGAGTGCTATGTCTGTATTTATGTCCTCAAGCTTCTGAAATTTTATGACTTTTTCTAATTTTACGCGAAATCTGCACACACATTTACAAAATTCTATTCAATAGTAAATAGGGTGAGAAAATTAGTTGTACACCTACTAAGACTGAAATCTGTCAATTTGACGGCTGTATTGAAAACATACAGAAATCTTTAAAATAATACTGGAAAAATGTTAGTTACTTTTCATCTCTTCCCCTTTTTGCAAATAACAGAAATATTGGCTCTTCAGAAATATTGGTGTTGAAAAATATGGACCTCACAAACCATGCTTATATTTTTATGGATAACCCATACCAGGTTGTCAGCTCGGCGTACCTGAATAAAAACATATCTAAATTAATACTAATTTATTTTACATTGGTACAAAATAGTTCAAACTTTAAAGTATTTAACCATTAAAAAAAATTAAATATTTTAAATTCTTGATTTTATTTTTAACCGTCAAAATTATGGTGTTCAGTTTCTTTAGTAAGAAAAAAATTCTCGTCTTTCTAGTGTTAAATGTAAAATTATAAGAAAATACAGATACAAATTCTCTAAAGTCCTTATTCCTTGATAAAATCACCCATCATTTTCATTATAAATTTGACAATATTATATTCTCACTGTGAAAATTCAAACAATTTTTTTTTTTCTGAGCAATGCTCATTTAATCACATGTAAAGTTACCAAAAAGTGAAATAATTACATGTGTAAAAAATTATTGTACATGGATAAGTGGTTAAACAAAGGGATATTTAAAACTGCAGAATCTGCATACTACAGGAAGTTTAATTCACATATTTCAGAAAACATATGAAACTTAAGTTTAATGATCTGAAAATTATCATTCAAAGGAATGATTTATAACAAAATGTATAAACAAAATGCCAAGCACGAGTTTTAGTTTGAGCTTTAATGGTTTTTTTTATATAAACTTTTATA
The DNA here is from genome assembly GCA_907164885.2 of Dolomedes plantarius. Classification (NCBI taxonomy): domain Eukaryota; kingdom Metazoa; phylum Arthropoda; class Arachnida; order Araneae; family Dolomedidae; genus Dolomedes; species Dolomedes plantarius. The sequence continues at coordinate 139,441,102 of OU015493.1, read as the reverse complement.
GACTTGCTCTGAAAAAAGAGTTATTCAAAAAACTGAATAACTGAAACAATTTTATACAGTTTTCGGTTTCTGTTATTGGAGTTCAAAACAGCAATTTTTGGTTTTGGTGAAAACCAAAACTGAAACCCTACTGACGATCTTAAGTGGGGCTTATTTTTGGGGTAGGGCTTATATAGCGAGTATCCTGAAAAATCATGCTAGGGCTTATTTTCTGATTAGGTCTTATTTTCAGGGAAACATGGTATATATAATGATTAGTTTCTGAGTAAAATAATAAACTCTTAATTATTGAACTCAATGTTTTCTTTATCAATACATACATTTTCTTAATTGTTTATATATATTACTATATATTATCGTGAATAATAATAAAAGAATCTCAGATATTGCAAAAATATGTAATTTCTTTTTTTTTTAAATTTAGGCAAGGTTAGAGAATTTAAAGTTTATAAAGAAAAATAATTTAAAAAATACTTCTATTATCTATATATATAAAACAGTTCCGTAACTGACCGACTCACTGACATACAACGCACAGACCAAACTGCTGGACCTAAAGGGCTGAAATTTTGCATGGCAATTCTTTTAATAGTGTAGAGGTGCTTCTTAGATTTTTAAAAATTAATTCTTAGATTTTTAAAAATTAAATTTTTAAGCTGTTTTTGTAACTTTTTTTAAGTTTGCATTTAAAATAATAATTTGAGGGTTATGAAATTTATATCACAAGAAAGATCATAAAAATTCCTTTAAAATGAAATCTTTTTCAAATCTTTACCTCCATTTTCTGATTTTTGGTGAATTTTTAAAGGTTGAATTTTAGAATTTAATTTATTAAATGCTGATCACGTAATATCTTTTTCTGGTACTTTAAATAAATTTATTGTAACGCCCATAACAATGAAATACACAAAAAAATATTTTTTCCCTTGCTAATGTGGCAAACGATTGGACATTATCCAAAAAAATATTAAAATACAGTAAAAGATATGTTTTTCAAACTGTACTATATTAACTGTACTATATTCTTTAGTATGTCCTATTAGATAATTTGAATATTTTCTTCTACATTATTTTGTCTATAAAAATATCTCTTACGATTTTTTCATAAATATATATATATATATATATATATATAGATATATGTATATTTTTTTACATCAATTGTATACATTGATCGTCGTATTTATTATACATACATATATATATATATTTTGGCATTAAATGCATACATAGACCGTCGTATTTAATTTGAATGTACTGTGTAGCAAAGTGCAGGTTTTCAGCTAGTTCAGATATATAATTGCAGTTGAAGGTAATCCAAAAGCCATTAGTTTAATTACAGTTAATATATTTTGTATTTATTGTAAATAAAGTTATTTGTACTAGTATTTAAACAATCACACTTCAATGATCAAGCATAAGATTAACTTTGCTTTAAAGCTAGAAGATTTATAATTTTGAAAAATCTATTCACGGTAAATAGCGGAGAGGCATCAATATAAAGCAAAGAAAAGCAAAGGGGGAAAAAAACTTTAAAAGTTAAATACACATGTTCTGAAGTTTTTACTGTATATATTGATATTTTGGGTACTGGATTTAGTTTAAAATTTCTGAATATGGTGTGCACTTATTGTGTTCTATTCCAGATGGGATTGCATAAATATGTTAATAAGAGTTTGAATCCAATTAAGCTTGTGAAATTTGAAATGAAACTAAAAGTCATTTTCATTGTGGCTGAAATTGAGTTAGATCAGGGGTTCCCAACATTTTCCCTACATCAACCCCTTTTAAAAGAATGATTTTCTTCATCATCCCCCTTATATTTTTCTGTATAATATGCAGCATATAGCATAATTATAATACTAATAATTGCACATAAAACACTTAAAGATAACAATTTGACTAATAATATGAACAAAAAATTTGAAAAAGTGATTCATTAGGTTTATGTTTTATTATTTTTATACTATTTTAATTTTTAATTTCACAAATATAAACAAGATTTCAGAAACACAGATTGTAATTGCACAAAAATTCGATTTCAATTAATGTGGTGGTTGTGCTTGATGCATTGATACAATTTTTTTTAATGTTTGCCCTGAAATTGCTTATCATCATATCGTCACAATAACTAACATAACGAATATAAATTGATATTTATATTTTACTAAACAATTTTACTGACTTAATGTGTAAGTATAATATAATTTCATTCGATGCATATACAAAAGCGTCATGAAATTCGACTTTAGAAGGGTGGATCACTCCGCCCTATGCAAATTTGTATTTATACATATTAAAATGGATATTATCTAATAATTACATTCCTAAAAAATATCATTAAAATTTAAAACAGAAACTTTATCATTGACCCGTAATAGACCCCTGGAATACTATAGACCCTTTTTAAACTTCCATCGACTCCTATGGTGTCCACCTGGACCCCATTGGGAATCCCTGACTTAGATTATTCTGAGTTTAGTAGCACAATATGAGGGTAAATTGTTTAAGCTCTGAAATTCATGGAATAATCTGTTGAAGTTCAGAATAAATTTATCTGTTTTAACTAGATCTTGCATTGTTCTTTTATGGTTGATATGTTACTCCATTTAGGGTTAATAGGTTACTTATTGTATGTATTTGATATTAATAAGTTATTCCATATACAACATCAGGGACTTTTTAATTCAATTAATGGTATGAGAGATGTATGTATTTGTATCAATGTATATGTGTATGTTTTTCTATAATGTGCATTATATTTATGTATGTGTTTCATGTATATTTATTTACCATTATATTTTCGAGTAAAAGTGTAACTCTGAAGATTTGATATTATTGATTGAGAAAAAAATTGTATTGTTGATTAATAAATATATTGTTTAATTGTTCTTGGTTATCAATATTTTTTTTTGCATTTCATTTGTAACTTTTAAAAATAATTTTCATTTTAATACTAGAAAATATTAATGATTAATGAATAAATATGTTTTTCTCTACAGTTGCAAAGCAGTTTTGTGAAGGAAACTTTGATTAAGCAAAATATAGATATACCTACATATTTAACCCTGTACCCTCCAGCATTAGATTGGATACTGCAGTGTGTTGCTTATAAAGCCTCAGAGCCTATCTTGAGTGAAGTTCTTCATAAGTGTAAAGTTCAGTGTAACAGGTACTTTTTGCTTGGAATTTTTTTTTTAATGTAGTTTATCCATTTATTGAACATTTGAGTAAACATCCAGTTTGTGGTAAAAGAGACTATTCAGCTAACAAAGATTGGAGTAAATGTTATGTATGAGGTAAAATTAAAGACTGTTTATATCAGTGGCACACCCAGGGGGGAGGGGGTTGAACAGGAAAAAATATTTATGATGCAATTTCTATTTCTTAGGGAGGAAGGGGCTGGACCCCTTGACCCCCCTCACCTGGGTGCGCCACTGTTTTATAAAGAAGATAATAGCAAAATTCCTGCAAGTGTACTTCCTTTTTGTGAACATCACTAAATCATTAAGTTTTATTTGTGAAATTTTCCTATTTTTCAACTGTTAAATGATGAATGTGAGTCTAGAAGCAGGGATGCTCAAACTGCAGGCATCATGTGGCCCACCAAGCTTTTATGTGCTGCCCGAAACACTTGCGCTTATTAGTAGTCAGGTGCTTTTGTAAACATAATTTTGGAAATCAGGGCCTGAAAAATTCAAAACTGTACAAAAATGTGCCACCTGTTGCTCATATTGCTCTCAATGTATCTTTATGAATCATTAATTCCAAAATGAAATATGTGAGGAACGTTTATACGAATCAGTTTATGGATTCTTACCTTAATGATATAATGAGACTAGCATGTAGCAAGTATAAACCTGATTTGTCTAAAATTGTCGAGAGTTTCTCTCAACATTACAAATCACAAATAAATGTTTGAATATATTTAGATTTTGAGTTTTATTGTTTGCATTATTATGAGGTATAGTGTACTATGTTGCAGCCTTTTTAGTGTAGCAAACATATGCATGTGGCCAGGGCCTGATTTAGAAAATTCTTGACTATAGGCATAACTCAGGGTGGGGGGCCCCTAAAACTGATGTGGGCATAACATTTCCAAAATTGACACACACACAAAAAAAATAATAATCATGAATCATTGTGAAAGTATTATTTTACCAAGAATTGGCTATTTGAAGCGTAGAAGCCTAGAACATTATCAAATAACAAAAAGCAATACAACATATTAACTTCATCATTAAAACACCAATACAATGCAACCAGAAAAACTTATTAATTCCTTATATACACTATAACTGAACTATACATATAACTGTACATATGATGAACCAATCAATCAAATTTGAAGGGATATGTAAAAAAAATTGCTATTAAAAAAGGCAAAATAAAAAAAATTTGAATTGGAAATTTTCCTTTTTTCTTTTAAAATAAAATTTTTTTGGGGGCCTCCAATTTTCAGGGGCCCTTAGACCTGGGCCTAATGGAAAATCAGGGCCTGCATGTAAAAAAGGGCAAGTATGGCTGGTCTAAAGTAAAGATCTCAGATATGCTTAGGAACCCAGACCCCATTATGTCCTGCATGTGCGGTTATTGGTAAAACTTAACTTTTATTAATATACTCTAAAGCAGCGGTTCTTAACCTTTTTAGTAGTCAACACACCCTTGAATCTGAAAATAAGCTCTCGCACCCCCTTGAAAAATGTGTTTCTATTTTTTATTTAGGAAAAGACATTTATTCCAAGATAATTTATTTATTGCTTAAAAAAATTAATACATTTACAATACATACTACAGTCGAACCTCCATATATCGAAGTAGCAAATTGCCGGAAAAAATTCGATATATAGAAATTTCAATATATAGAATTGAGCTTAGTTTTATCATAATTCTCCTAAAAAAAATTAAAGCTAATTTTCGTATACGAAACTCCATTTCTAATTTATATGCGAATCACATTAAATGAAAGTTAATAACTAAAAAATGAATTAATATGAAAGATTTATTGAGTACTACATACCTTTAAAAACAACAATAATCCAGACAGTGGTTACAATGATAAAATTACATTCTTTAAAAAAAAAAAAAAACTACGAATATCTTACTGAACAGCCAGTTTTGCGGAAAGTTCAAAGAAATGTTTGTATTTATTCAGTCCACTAAAACTTTATCAGGGAAATTTTCCACGAATTGAAGTTCACGACGTATTGTTTCAAATGCCAAAAATTGGGAGATTTTATTCTAAATTGGAATAAAATCTCCCAATTTGTCTTGAAAAAAATTTCGATATATATAGATTTTTTTCGATATATAGAAACAATTTTTCTATGTAATGAACATGGAGATTTGCTAAGAGTTCGATATATAGAAAATTTCGATATATGGAAGTTCAATATATAGAGGTTCGACTGTATATTATTACATATAAAACAATATCTACATTTTTAATGGTTACGTTGTTATTGTTTGTTCATAATTATCCTCTTAAAACGAAGCTCTTTTTTTGAAAGAGCCACGTATCAATCAGATGTATTTGTTTTGTACTAGTCATCAGATGCATTTAAGCAATTTCTGGCTTTTGTTTTGACAAAAGTGATGAAAAACTCCTTTCACAAAGGTAAGTGGTGGCAAATGGTAAAAGTGTCTCTAATGCGGCTTTTGCCAATTCTGGATAAAGTTCTAACTGCATTTACCAGAGCTGTTCTAAGTCCAGTTTTTGAAATTCCATTTCAATGCGTGTATCAGCTCATATTGCGATAAGATCGTCTTTTAATAAAATGTTGTCGTCCGTTGAATTTAGGTCAAACATATATGGATCCATCTATTAATTTTGCTTATATTTCCCATGGAAAAATATCCATCAAAGGATTCACTCAATTGGTAATTTTCATTAAAAATTTAGAACCTTCTCTCGCACCCCTAGAAATGCTCTCTTGCTCGCCCCCCCCCCCCCCTTTTCCACCGCCGGTTAAGAATGACTGCTTTAGAGCTTTATTTTGCAACTTTTGTTCTGTGTAAGAACTAAGAATCTCTTTTTCCTCAATTTATAAACTAGCAAATAACTACATCTCTGAATCAAATGTGGTATATAAGCCATCCAATAATTCCAAAGCCAAAACCATCCATAAAATCGAATGGATGGTGAAAGACCTATTCATCATCCAATATTTAAACACTATAGATAGAAAGAATGGAAGTATTGCAATAAGATTGTATTTTAATAAAATATTGTCGTCCAGTGAATTTAAGTCAAACAAAAATGAGTATCTATCTATTAATTTTGCTTATATTTCGTGAGGAAAAGTATCCATCAAATGATTCACTCAATTGGTAATTTTTCTAAAAAAATTTAGAACCTTCTCTTGCATCCCCAGGGGTGCCCGCTCTCACAGTTAAGAACCACTGCTCTAGAGGCTCCTAGCAAAAGTCATTTTCATTTAAAATTACATTTGCATTATACTGATTTTTCATTTTATTCTCTTTCAGTGCTTTACTACTGAATTCTGTGATGTCAGCCTTCAAGCCAGAATTCATTTCAAAGAGAGCTTTAGAATTAGTTGACATTATGAAAGAATGTGATGATTCTGGATTTCCTAAGGTACGTGAGATATATATAAATATTAATTTTATTTTAACTTTGTTATGAGGGGTACTAAAGATACCCCATTACGTTGTGTGCAAAATTGGGAGATGAACTCCAATGACAAAGATACATTTTTGTAAATAAAATAAGAACATTTATTTACAAATAATATACAGAGATTAGTTTACATAGTATGAATGAATTCTTGACTATATGTATAAAAAAAAAGCCATGTTCCATCCACTTCCTGCAAGAAAACCATTACGAAATCAGATTACCAAAGTTGATAAAATACCAGTTCCTTGTCTAGCATTATTTGAAAAAGGGAGAAATGACCGACCTGGGGACCGTTGAGAAGGCAGCAACACATAGCTCAGGTAATGATGTGGCACATCTAGAGGTGGAGGCAGCAGGCATGTCGTAGGAAGTTGAAAACGCTCATCTCGATGGGGCTTTATCGGGGGCACATCATCCCTCTCCTGGTTATTGTGCAGCCATCAGAGGTTTTTGCCACAGCTTGCAAACATCGAATCTCCGTCCTTCTGCCTCAGGTCTTGTCGTTGATTCTCTCAAAAAAAACTCGGGGTTCATTTTCCCCTTTTTCGTATTGGCCCCTTCCCAGGCTGGTCTTCCCCATAAATTTATTGCTGTACCGTGCATTTTATTCGCGGGGAGGATGATACGACATCTCCATGGTTGACTCGCGTGGTATTTTTATTTCTGCGAAAATTTGAGGGCCCTTGTATCTTCATGGAATTTTGCTTCCTCTCTTCCTAAGGAATTGTGGGGTATATTGATTCCTAGAAGATGATGTCCCTACCCCTTCAGAACAGGTGCACGACCGACCCCTTCCAATATGGCCGTTTTACGACCCATAAATGTATTGATGGAAAAAATTTCCTTGTTTAATTGTATTTTATTGTTTTTCTTATTTAGCCACTTTTATTCAGAACTCTTGGTTTATGCCTAGTGGTTGCAGATCCTCCTGAAAATGAAAGATTACAAATTTTAAATGATATTTGGAAGATTGTAACCAAACTAAAAAATCCTGCTGTAAGTAAATATAAAGAAAAGTATTTTGCTCCTTTAAATTGCAATTTTTTCTCTGTATCTATTATATTTTTAATATTCTTTTTTTTAAAAAAGGATTATATGAGTTGTGCTGAAATTTGGATTGAATATGCTGTAAAACATTTTGGAGTAAGTGCTATAATTTTGTTTTCTTTTAAATGATGTAAATTTAATAGGTAAATTTTACTAATGCATTTGGTTTTTATCATGTACAAGTTTTGTTTTTTAACTCAATGATTATAAAATCTGAAAATTTTCAAATAGAATTTTTCATGTTCTGGGAACATTATATTTTAAAAAAAAGTATGCTACCAGCTAATCTGTGTACAGTAATATCCTGAAGTTACATGATAGGTTGGACCAGTAAAAGATCGTGTAAGTTGGGGTACAACTTTGCATATAAATTTTGCCCAATTCAGACCAAGAAATTACAAAAACACCAGTTTAAAGAAAAAATGTATTAAAATTTTATATTACATATTAGTAATATACATATGTACAAGATATTAAAAAAAAATATGTTGATAGTTTAAAAAAATCCAATAAAGTACTCTGCTGTATTAATGCCTTTTTTTTGGTGAAGAATTTCTTCATAGCAGACCAACATTTTTTTTATTTATTCCCTGCTTTGTCATGATCACACAATCATTATTAGAGTCTATATTCTCTAAAATCTGTAACCCTTTCTCAATTGATCTGAGACCTTCTGTCAAGTTTATAATTGCCATTAGGTTTTCTTGTAGAATTGGGTCTAATGTGTTGGATTCATCAGTGATGCTTTGGTTGTGCATCACTATGAGATCGTCGAATGTCAGCTCCTGAAGATGTGAATCCAACAGCTCGTTGACATCCTCTCCATTGACTTCTATATCTACATAATTGCCAAGCAAGATCGACAAATTCTTCTATCACATGAGCAACGGTGATTAGTTTCAGGCGTTGTTTCCATCTCCTTTTTAAAAAATACTGGACGAAGTTTCTTCCAAACACCGTTTAAAGTTTTTTTATGAAATTTCATTCTAAGATGAAAAAGGGTAAAATAAAAAAAACCATGTAACTCCGAGTTTGCATAATTCTGGGTATTACTGTATTAACAAATTAATACATGGAAAGATATTAAAAGTGATTTATGTATAACAAGCAAAAGGTAAAAGTGTATCTCGATTTCTCTTCTTTCATAACTTGCATAAAATAAATAAAAAAAAAGGCCTCAGTATGTATTCACTTCAGACACTATATTTAAAAATTTTCTGTAAAAAAAGTGTAAAAGTTTGTTACATGTGTGGTATAATTATTTACATATGAATTATAATTTTCTCCCTCACAGAAAATTTTATTTTGCAGAAATTTTTTCTTACTATTTTAAATCTCTTTTAATGCAGAAACGAGAAGTAAATACATTTCTTGGGGATATCATTCGTCATATGCAGCCAGACAGAGCTTTTGAAGAGCATTATCCTCAGCTGACAAGAGTCATTGATCGTATTTTAGCTCATATGCATGATTTTAGCATCGTATTTTCAATGGACAAATTTTTACCTTTCCTTGACATGCTTCAAAAAGAATCAGTAAAAGTTGATGTCTGCAAAGTCATCATGGAAGCCTTTGTACGGTAAATATTTATGTATACTTCTACTCAGAATATTTACAGAGGTATGAACATTTCATATTACCAGACAGGCTTTAATGAAAAAAAAAAAGAGAAAACTTTAAGTTTGTAAATGAAACAGAATAGAAATTCTTAATTTTAATTTTTAAATGTATATTTTTTGTAATTGCTACAGGTTTATGTAGCTTTGAAACTAATCCATTCTCTATCATAGCAAGAAAAATTCTTCAAAATTTAAGTTAGGTAAATTCAAGTTAATAGAATTTTATTCATTCATGGAAACATTTTGTTTAAGTATATTTTCAGACTGTGTGAACTTTACATAGTTTCTTCATGTTCAAAATTAACCAAAATAGTCATTAACAATTCATAAACACAGACCAACAATTCTAAATTTTTTCCTGTCTTAATAAATTAACATTCTTAAATAAACTGCTCTGAATACCTTGAACTACACCATTAGCTTTTTCAGGCAAAATCTCAGTCCAAACTTTGACTGATATTCAGACATCTGATTTAAAAAATATTTAAAATTCTATTTTTATTCTGACTGTAACAATAAGTATTGAGATTTTCTCACACTCCTTTCAACTTTTCCTGATCTTTTAGTACTAATTAGCATTATAGTAAAATACTCTTAGGTTTATCCATGCATATTTTTTGAAAAAATGTCTTTTGTTCGTAAAATAAAAAATTCTAAATTATCACCGATGTGTTCACACCTCCAAAATGATATATATTTTTAAATCTAAAAGTGTTTGTAAATATTTACTTACATGTTTAATGGTGCAGTTAATCAAATGAAGTTTTTTTTTTCTCTTGAGAGATAACTAAAACTTGTGGTTATATAATTACTGTAACTTATCAGAAATACTTAAGTGAATCACATTCAAATGTTAATGGTTCATTGTTGTCTATAGTTTGTTGCTTATTTTGGAAGTTTTTCTATCCTATAGTCCATATTTTGTTTGATAGTGTAATTTATTAAGGAGTGTAATTTAATAATCAAAAGGAGTGTTTTTTTTCTTTTGAAAACTCAAAAATTCATGATGTGTGAAAATTAACTTTCTTTCCCCCCTTCCAATAAAATAGATAAATCAGAATATTATGACCATTTGATATAATCTCCCTATAGCAAGAGTCACTCCAATGTCTCTAAGTCATCAGTGTGTATATTTTAATATAAGTTAAAACTGTATTTAGGTATACAGTCGATTCCGGTTAATTGGATCACCTGTTAATCGGACCAGCCGCTTAATTTGGAGCAAATCCTGTCTTGTAACATAGGGAATGTTCTTTTAATCCGACCAGCTGGTTATAAGGACCAAAATGATCGCATCCCGATGTGGTCCGATTATCCGGAATCGACTGTACATAATGTTGTCAACCATATATATTTTAATGAAGGTTATTGTTTATTTAAGATAGTTTCATGAGTACATCCAGCAACAGTAATTAATTAATATTCAGTATTTTTAAAAACTATAGCCTTTCTGTGAATAAATAAAGTACTAAAGTTAAATATATGTTTCTAATATGAATAATTATTAACTTTTTTGTTTCTCATGTAGTTATCAAGTTGAACCAACCTGTGACCCAGTTATCACTACTACAGCTATGTTCATTTGCAAAACAATCCATGATTCTGTTAAGTAAGTTTTTTAATTTGCTTTTCCTACCTATAAAACTTACGCCTTTTAAAAGTTGTTTCTTTGTAGCTGAACTTTTAAATGCTAATCTACAATTTAAGTCACAACTGTGTAATTGGTATTGAATATTACCCTTTTTATGAGTTAAGATTTCTAGATGGTAAATTGTTTTCTTCTTCAGTGCTTTAACCTTAGAAGATGATAGGAGACAAATAGGCATCCTCATATGTACATTTATCAGGAAAATAAGTTTTGGGAGAGACTTCGAGCAGCAACTCGGATTTTATGTTGAAGCAAGAGCAACTTTCAGTAATTTGGATTTAGCATTGATACAGCTTGTTCAGGTATTCATAATGTTTAATTAAATTCAGTTTCCTTCACTGAACTTATTCAACACTTTTTTTAAATAAATTCAATTTCATGCTGTTAATTTTTTCTTTTAAAGATAAAATCTTTTAATTTTCAGTGTGTGAACCTATTGGCTATGAGAACAAGGCAGATTGTAAAAGGGCATCATACCAGGAAAACATCTTCGTTTGTCAAGGTATGCTTATGTTTAATATTTCTATTCATATTATCTGTATGTTATATGCATAGTAATTGAAATACAGTAATATGTTAGCAACCCGTTATCAGATTAATTTTTCTTTAAATTTCATAACTGAAATTAACCTTTAGCTTACGGGGCCCATTTTTCCGATTTCCTCTTTAGAAAAGGAAATTTCATACTCCCTTTGTAAGAATGGCCATTAAGGGGGTTTTATATATATATATATATATATATATATATATATATATATATATATATATATACAGGTGGTTATCAAAAATAATGGAAACACCTATCAATATTAGTGGTGTTTATGAATGTGTCTCGTATTCCTTAAAAAAACAAGTCTGGCCACTGGTATTTTTGTATATAATATAGTGTATGTATTATTCTACTGTCAGGTAGCAGTAATGAAACTAAGGGCATCGTTCTTTTGGGGATAACAGCATAAAATGTCAAACTTTGCAGGCCTTGTGAAAAGGGCAAATTGATGGAGCACGTTTAAATTGGAGTATCTGTTACTGCAACCCCCAGGCTAATGGGTGTTTTTCGAGCTATGTTATCGAAAATCATAATAGTATACAGAGTGCATGGAAAACATCCTTTGCCAAACAGAATAGTGGACAAAAGGGAGAGCTGAGTGAAAGAGACGGACGAGGTATTGAAGAGGATTGTGACACGAAGAATGAAAACAACTGCAATCAAAATGACCGAAGAGCTCAATTGGCACCTGCATGCTCTGGTATCAACCATTAGAGGTAGAAGGGAACTTGACATACAAAGCATTTACAGAAGAGTAGTTATTCCCAAACCATTTGTTATAGATGCCAATACAAAATATCATCCACAATGGTGCCACGACCGCAAATCCTGGTCGAGTAATATGTCGAAAAACGGCATTTGGTCCGACAAATCATTGTTCCTCGCAACAGACGTGCATATGTCTGGAGAACACCTACACAAGCGTAAGATTCTGGCTGTCTCATCTCAACTGTAAATCATGGAGGCATATCCATCAGGGTTTGGGATGGCATCTCATGGTTTTCTTCAGGCCTGATTGTAACCCTAAAAAGGGAGATTGAATGAGAAGGACTGTCTAAAGTTTAGCTCACTAGTTCATCCTATGGTGCAAACATTGTTTCTTGCAGGAGATGGCGTTCTCTAGTATGTTAATCCCCCTATACATACAACTAAATCTATCAAGTATTGGTTTGAAGAGCATGAAAAAGAAATCAAATATCTTATCTTGTCCTGTACAATTCCCCCAACTATAAATCATCCAACCACTGTGATCTGTATAAGTGGATAGATAAAGGTATTGCTATTCACCACAGCATCTCTACAGGAACTTTCATGATTTTTCCCTGAAGAATGGTATAATATATTCTTAACCACTATTTATGACTTGTATAATCCAATTCCAAGGTGAATCAGGCAGTATTACATGACAAAGGTGATCCTGCCCCATATTAATAAAGGTTTTCCTGATGTTTCTTAGTGTTTCCATTTTTTTGATAACCACCTATATACATATATATAAATATATATATATATATATATATATTCATTCTTGGGCCTGTATTCTTGGGATACATGCTATCCCACCCCATAAGGAAAAGGTTAGAATTGTACAGGTATACATTTTATGTCTATGTGTATGTATGGATCAAAAAGAGTGCTGTGCGATGGTACAATCCCATGCCCAAATCTTTTTTAAGTGAGAGCAAATTTTTTTCATTTATAGGATATACAAACAATTTATTTTTAGCACATTTTATGTAAGGCCCTATTCATCTCATTATTTTAAAATGGAAATCTGTCTATTTCAGCTTTTATGTCTAAATCTATCTTTAGTTTTTCATCTCTCTTTCCCTCTCTCTGTTTTTTCTTAATTTACATCCCCTTTTGGCTACAAACATTACATTTAATAACGTTGTGGGTTTTTTAACATTAAAAATCCCACACTGCACGCAAGATATGGAAATTTTTTTCTCTATAGGATATACAAACAATTTTTTTTAGCACATTGTATTTAATGTCCTATTCATATTATTATTTTAAAATGGAAATCTGTCTATTTCAGCTTTTATGTCTAAATCTATCTATAGATTTTCATCTCTCTTTCCTTCTCTCTGTTTTTTTCTTAATTTAGATCCCCTTTTGGCTATAAACATTACATTTGATAACATTTGTGAATTTTTTAACATTAAAAATCCCACACTGCATGCAGGGTATAGAAATTTTTTCATCTATAGGATATACAAACAATTTATTTTAGCACATTTTATTTAATGTACTATTCATCTCATTATTTTAAAATGGAAATCTGTCTATTTCAGCTTTTATGTCTAAATCTATCTATAGTTTTCACCTTTCTTTCCCTCTCTCTGTTTTTTCTTAATTTATATCCCCTTTTGGCTACAAACATTTCATTTGATAACGTTTGTGGATTTTTTAACATTAAAAATCTCACACTGCATTCAAGATATGAAAATGCTGCACCTTTAATGTAATGTGTACATGTGTGTGTGTAATGTTGAGCATTTTATTTGTATGCTTGTTTGTACATATAACTAAAACTGTATGAAGGATTTCTTCAAGTTGTAGCAGCTTTTAAGATGCTTAAAGGCAAATTTCCATCTTTAATACTTAGCAATTAAGTCTGTCGATGTTTAAATATTTGACTTAAATATTGGATGTAGTTTTACTCTGGGCTGAAAGAAAATTGGTTGTTTCACTCACATGAATAAGCTTTTTTGCTAAGAAATGACTGTTTGCAGTTAAACTCTGAACTAGATGCTTAAAATCTTTTTTTGATGCTCTGAAAAATGCTTTTTTTTTCTTTCTACAAATTCTGAATAAAATTTTGGCAGAAATAAATGAGAAGCTTGCATTGATGTTTGGTAAATTTGACTTACCTTATTTTATCTTTATGATTTAGCTATCTTTTAAATGGTTTAACCTATTTTATGTAATCAGTTCATGGTACATTTGAAGGAATAATATTGTTAAGGGGGTCCAGGACACATTAAATTTTTTTTTTAGTTAAAATTTTGAATTTTTTTTGTGATGGTTAATGATATAATTTGTAAGCAAAATCTCATCATAAAACTTCTCATTAAGTTTTTAAAAGAATTTAAAATTAAAAAAAAATTTGGGGTAATTTAAAATTGTTATAACTCGAAATATTATTTATCAAATTTCAAAATTTTTTCATTTAATTAAACAGAAATATATGTTTTAATTTTGATTCAGCATTTTTAAAATATTAATTTTTTAAAAAATTAAAAATATTTAGAGTAAAAATTTCAAAAAGTTATGTAACATTTTTAAAAAATTATATTTTCAACAGTAAATATTTTTTCAAATTTACTTACTCGAAATTAAAGTAAAATAATTGAAGAAGACATGTTCCAAGTTTGAACCTTTTATCTTTAACAGTTCTTGACTTATAACAATTTAAAGACAAGAAATGTAAAAAAAAAAAAACCATCATGCAAAAAAAGGCATTTAAAGGTTTAAACAAGTCTTGGCTGCTGTTAGAATGTTGCAAAACAAAAAATTAATATCTCCTGTTCTAATTAAGATAGAAACATGATTTAAACATCATTTTAAGTTGAAAAGAGCAGAAAATTTTTTAATGCAATAAATTTTTTTTCGAAAATTTGAAGAATTTTGTGTCCTGGACTCCCTTAAATAATTATTTGGTTACTTATTGTATAGTATAATTAATATGATTAATGTTATTCCCGTATAATATTATTTTACTCATTTTTTTAAACCATGTTCTATTTTAGGCTTGCATTGCATACTCATTTATTACAATTCCATCACTTATGGATGTATTTAGTAGATTAGATTTGTATTTAATATCTGGTCAGGTTGCTCTCTTGAATCAGTGCCTTTCACAAGGTAAGAATAATAATATATTTTATAGTTTGTAAAATGAAAATATATCTTTCTTAAAATAGTAGCAATAAAGTAGAAAATCTCTATTTAAGTTTCCTAATTAGTGTATTCTAAAATCCTTGGACTATTATTTCACTCCTTTTCAATGTATGCATTCTAAAAATTTAGTTAATTACTGGAAATGTAATGTAACATTTTTTTATTGGAATTCAAATCATAAAAGAATTGCATTATATTAAGGAATGTACTGAGAGCAGCATTAAATGTATTTTGATTCAAATAATGTTAAACTTATCTATACCATGCAATTAAAATTTTTATAAAGTGATTAAAATGTCAAATGCTAGCATCTTACATCTTACTCCAAGTGGTGATGCTTTTTATCAAGATATACTTGATATTCTAAGTCAATTTATTTTTACTTCATAGGGATTTAATCTTGAAAGTCTGGTTCATCTTGAATCTAAAGAAAATTTTTGTTTTATACCGCTTATAGGCATATTCTTTCCCCAACATGTAAAGATCTACAACTTGAAGTAGAACAGCAATTCTCAACCTGTGGTCTGCGGACCACTTGTGGTCTGTAGGATGTTTACATGTGGTCCACGAAATATTGGCCTTTCAGCCTGGGCCTATACAGGTTTTCATTTATTTTAGTGTATGTGTGTTGCCTTTGATTTCGTAAGGCATCTGGTATAGGTCCTTAGGTATGAAAAGGTGGTCCTTAGGTATGGGTAGATCAAGAATCACTGAAGTAGAAGACTGAATTTACCCAGTATTACAACTCATTCTGAATTAATCATTTAGTCAGTCTGATTAAGGTTCCCAACTGTCTGCTATTTACTCAGTTTGAATATAGTACAGAATTATAATCAGTTGTGAATTGATATCTTTAGAAAAACAAGTAGTGTTTCTCTGTTATATGTGAATATATTATGTGTGATATTAAGAGTAGAATACAGAAATTACTGAACTTGTATAAAAATTTTCTTATAATAGAAAGTTTTATTGATTGCTGGACATAAAACTAATGAATAGTAATTTAGTCATATGCCTTGAGACACAAGAATTATTTTTCATATGTTAATTATTCATGAATAATTAATTTGGTGTGTGTGGGAACATTTTTTTAGGCAAAACATTTTGGTGATATCAGTTTACCTTAGTGTAGATTAAATAGCGAAACATAAGGAGGATTTCTAGTTTGAACAATCCTCTGCTTTGGGCAGATTTCATAGAAGTCACGTGCTCCTTTAGCTAGCTCCTGTAATTTCTTCCTATAGAGTTTATATAAAGCTTTTTATACTGACGTTGAAGTGTTGACTGATTATGTGACTGATAATTGTGGGGGTGATTATAAAAGTGGCCTAAGTCAAGAATCTTAAAAAAAAAAAAAAAAAGTTTATCAGTTATTTCATATTGCATTCTCTTATATTACTGTAATCTGAAGCAATCTTTGCAATATTTTAAAAATTGAACCATTCAATTGAGTTGGTTATTGTACGGAATTCAGTTCATGTTCAAACTCAAACAAACAATGAAAAATATATGACTTAGACCACTTTCATATGACATCTGGTGGCGTAGTGGTTAAAAGCTTCAAGCTGCCATACCACAGGTCCAGGTTTCTATCCTGCGACTGAGAAAGGTCAACTCAGCCTTTCATCCCTTGAGTGGGTTGATAAAATGACGACCAAGCATGCTTGGGAACTAACTCTAGGGGTCCCGCATCAGGTTGACCACCTGACCGAGACATATGCTGTATGGCACCCCAAGCCCAAGGTCAAGAAAACGGAGATGGACACCACCGGCCTTGGTCCTCGTCAGGGCTGTTCCAACCCGGGGGTGCCAGGGGTGCGGGGCACATGGGTGGCAAGTCAGCCGCCTGGTTGAAAAAATATTTAAAACTAATTTATTAGTAAAATAATCAATATAAAAATATCATTATGCAAGGTAATTACTTAGAGTTAAAAATGAATTTTACAAGTATAACTGGAAACCACATTGGTTTTAAAAATGCTGCTCTACGTCACAACCAGTTGGGAAATAAATTGTTCGTTTTTGTTTTAACACGTTTCAACCCATCATTCCATCAAATTGCCAACCATTGCCGGCATCGCGTAGGTGTAGGCGGTTTTTGTCAGGTTGCAGGAAAATACTCGTTTATGCCCTATAAATACAAGGACCGGGATAATTTGCACTCTATTAATTTTGAACATGTCCATCTTAACAACTGAAAAACAAAGCTTTTTGTCTCGAATTTTTGTGCTCGATTTTGTGATTGCTGACCAATTAAAAATATTTCAGAGGTAATTATAGAGATAAATAATCCAACAGAGATAGTTAAAAATAATACAAATATAGACAAGAAACAAACAGAAATCAAGCACTCTGGGCATCCACGCACCAACGGCAAGATTCTGTATAAGTGCCGGAACTGAACCATAAAACAACAGATTTCTGTTTGTTTCTTGTCTATATTTGTATTATTTTTAACTATCTCTGTTGGATTATTTATTTGTTTTTTTCAATATGGGGATATGAAGCTTCTGCACTATCCTCTATTGAAAATGTTTTCTTTGCAGGATATGTTTTATGTTAAAGTGATTTAGCAGTCTATGCTTGATTTTTATTTTTTGTTTATTTCAAGGCATGTTCATTTAAGGCAAAAAATTTCAGAGAAATTTCAATTAATCCATACAGTATGAGGGGGGGGGGAAATTATTCTCGCACATGGGCGGCAGCTACCCTAGGAACGGCCCTGGTCCTCATGGATTGTTGCACCATGAGTTTAGTTTTAGACCACTTTCATAATCACCAGCACAATTAATGAGTTGATAATGCATAACCTCAATAAATGTCTAAATTATTATTTTATATCTCTTGAAATGTTACATGGGAATGAGTTCAAGTTCCATTATTTTGATAGTCAGAATTACATTTTTGAAATGTTTTTATGTCATCTAAGTATGTTCAATGAAAGGTTGATTATTTGACAATGTTTTAAGTTTTTCGGTAAAGGAGAAATGTTTGACAAAAGTAGAAAAAATATATTTTAATAAGTTTTTACTGCCCCAGAGGATATCATTTAATGGATAATTAGAAAAATTCTTTAGAAAAGATTGTGACATTTGATTTTAAGCATTTACATTCATTTGTGTATTTTAATTTAATATTTATAATTTGTTACAGCTGATGCATTTTTCAAATCTGCAATTAGTTTGATTCCTGAAGCACCCTCTACAATAGAACTAGATAATAAGCATAAATCTACAGAACCTTACCTTGTATCTTATATAAGTAATCTTTTATCAACTCTGCTTATTGTTCCTGTAAGTTATCCCATTTTAAACTATTCTTTGTTATTCTTAAAATAAGTTCTACCACAAAATAGCATTGTATTTAATGTGTCATGAGCATCACAATAATCACTTGTCTCATGCACACAAGAAAAAAGATCAAATTATGTAAACAATCTTTTATCAACTCTGCTTATTGTTCCTGTAAGTTATGCCATTTTAAACTATTCTTTGCTATTCTTGAAATAAGTTCTACCACAAAATAGCATTGTATTTAATGTGTCATGAGCATCCCAATAATCACTTGTGTCTCATGCACTCAAGAAAAAAGATCATAATATAAACAAAATGATGACACTAACTGTCTAAAAAGTTAACATAAATCTGCAACTATGCTAAAGCAAATTCAAGGTTTTGTAGAAATAACTGAAACCAAAAAATAAAAAAGCAAAAAGCAAAAAAAAACTAGGAAAACCAAAAAAAATCAGGTGATTGACTAGTATCTCCTTCAGAAGGTCAATCACCGCAATGGAAATCTTTCTAGGATGCAGGTCAAGCCAAAAAGGTCGAGCCTTGGGATTTTTTTGGCTTGACCTGCATCCTATTAGAAAGATTCCCGTTGAGGTAACTCGGTTATGCCTCCTGATGAAGAAACCGATCGATCATCTTTTTTTTTCTTTCTTTCTTTTTGGGTTTCAGTTATTGTGTCTCATGCCAGGTATTAGCAGGGCTGACAAGAGGGGGGGGGGGCAACTGGGGCACTTTGCTCCAGGCCCCCCAACTGCAGGAGGGGCCCTAAAAAAAATTTAAAAAGAATTTATTTATTAGATTTCATCCGAAAGAAAATTCTGAAACTTGTAACGTACTTCAAAATTCAAAATACCGTAAAATCTTGACTATAATATGCACACATGTATAATACGCACGTTTGACTTTGCATAAAATTTTCAGAAAAAATTAAAATTCGACTATAACAAGCACCCATAACTTTTCAATATTTTATTTAAAAATAGCACAAATATTTATTAACATAAATAAAATTTGTAATAAAAATAAATAAAAATGTAAAATTCGGTAGAAAAAAACTTAAATTTTTAATTCAAAACAAACAATAATGTGAAATTATCAGTCTTAATCACTTTCACTAGAATACAGCTCATCTATTGTTTGTTGTTTATTCAGTGTTTAAAATTATATTTTTTGTACACGAGTATAACACACACCCTCACTTTTGCAGACTAAAATGTGAAAAAAAAAATGTGTATTATACTCAAGATTTTATGGTAATCTCCTGAAAAATACCTGCCCCCCCCCCCCAAAAAAAAAAGTTCAACAAAATATAATAATTATGTTAATCATTCATATAAAAAAATTTTAAGTATGAGTAATTTAATTTGAATGTGGGTTTTCATCTCTTTCCATTTTTTATTTTTCTTGTGGCCCCCAACATAAGTTTGCCCCAGGCCCCGTAAAGTCTCTGGGTGGCCCTGGGTATTGGGATTCTGGAGATTGTATGAAACTAGTAGCAACCTTTTTCCTTTATTGTAAATCCAAGAAACATATGTAATAAACACTGCTTTGTTCTGTATCTTCTATAGTTTCATGTTGTGAAGTAGTGTTTTGTTGCATGAGTATTATTACTTTGTGATATTTAAAATTGTTTTCTTTTTTAAGTATTTTTTAAGGCATGTATGTATGGCTTACAGTAAACTTGTGGATGACAAATACGTTATGAACACTTCCTCAATTCCACAGTAAATTAAAAACTATTTAAAGACATTTTCAGAATTAGGGTACCTTGTAAGTCTAAATTACTATAATAAGGAAAATCTTAAAAGTAATTAATTTGCATGTTTTTTCACTTATTAAGGGCATTTATTTATGTGTACATGCTTAAATGCCAAGATTGCATAACTGTTTTAATATCAAACTTTCAGCCCTTTTTTTTAACCTTTGTTAGGTTTTTTCATCTTAGATATTCAATCAGAAAGATTTTTTTCATTCAATATATCGGATGAAGTTTGAAATTTTTTGAGTATTGGTAAAGTAATAGAATGATCATAATACTTGTAAAAATTTATTTTGCTGTTTTATTAATAGGATCATCCAGATCAAGAACCCTTGTATTTAATAAGAGGTTTGTTGAATGTTGTCCAAGATTACACATGGGAATTGAACTCAGATTCAAAAGTTTCAGTGTATTTAAATGTTTTGAATTTGCTGTCTGCCTTGACACAAGAATCTTACATATGGTCAATTGAACGAGGTAATGTATACATTTTTTTCAAGTTTGCTCTTCGGTTTTAACCATTATTTGCAATTAAACAATTTTTTTTACATAGACATACATTATTAGAATTATTAAATTTTGGTTCTTGTAAATGCAGGAATATAATTTTTGGTAACTGTGGGTTCTCTTTGGCATCAAAAATTCCCAAGTTTCTAACATTTGTTTAACTGTTCAGCAGGCGCGCCCGTGTACAGAGTGCAACATTTTTGTAATTTTGAATGGTTTATTTTTACATGTAAGGTTTGAATGTTCTAAGCAGTCTCTATTTATAGCTACACCCTTTCTAATGCAGGTCTGATTTTCTGACCCTTGTATTCCTTTCCATTCATTGTTAGTTGTAATTTCACTGTTGTAAACCAGCGAGTATACTGGACTACAATATGACAAAAGCAGAAGTTGATATAGTCGATCAAATGTGCAGCTATTACATGGTATCCCGCATTTCACAAAGATGGACAATCTCATTGTGTTTTAGGTTTTTGGACATAATAGGAATCAATTCGCAAATTGTCCTTAGGTCGAATAAACTGGACTGTTTTGAAATAAGGCGATTGTATCTGCATTCTTTGGCCTTTAATTATAAATATTTCTAAATATTATAAACGTTTTATATTTTGTCATAAAATGCAGAATTATTGTTTTCAATTTGAAAAAAAAAAGTTTATTACAAAAGAAATAATCAAGGTTGAAAGAGACATTACAGTTTGTGCACACGCACCTGCTGGTGTTCTGAAAATTGGCATGCTTGCTGAAGGGTTAAATTTTTTCAATAGTTTAGATTTTTTTTTTCAAAGTTAACAATAAATCTAGGAAAACTTAAATTTTTGGAAGAATGGGAAATAAACTTGAATGTAAGCTTGCTTATGTAGCATCTCATAATTAAAATTTATTAATATGTCACAAATAATTTATTTTCTTATTTTTTCAGTGGATTCCAATGATGCTTTGTATGGAAGTGATCCTAAATTTATTGCAGAAATCAATAAGATTTGTTCAACACTGGTTGATGAGATTCTTGCTCAACTGAAATATTTAGGAGATAGAGGGGTGAGTTTTTTTTTCTTCTTTCATACCCCCAACCCTGTTTAGGGGGAATAAACTTGTATGTCCATCAACTGTTTGCTGAAATAATTATTTGTGTGAGAATGCAAGCATTTAATGTACAAAATTGATAGATTGCCTGCTTCATTTCTGAAGTTTTCTCATAGTATCATTTTAATTATCCATAATGGTCCTCTGGTAAGCAAAATTTCAGATATCCTGCATCGCGAGTTATAATTTTGGCAACGTGCCAAACCCAGTCTGGATCACTTGGACAAGCAGTAAACAGTTAAATTGAAAAGTACCAAAATGCGTCAAAATTTTGACATACATATATGTATATATATACATATGTACTTATATATAGATACATATATACATAACACATATATAAATACAAAAGAGGTAAGCAACGATAAGTAATCCTACATGAATAACCCACGGTAGTTTTGCTAGAAGAGACTACCTGAATTTTTTTAAAAAAATAATTGTGAAATCATTTCAAAGCTGGATGTGATTTCTGTCCAAAGAAATTCAAATGAATTGTAAATTTGTTATAATGCAACTTATATTTAATGCTGTTTTGTTATATTTGTTAATGGTATAAGAAAAATATCAAATCAATGGTAAATGAAGTTAGTATTTTTCTGTGCTTAAAATTATGGATGTTTTAAATATTTTTTTACCTTTTTTTTTCATTATTTATATTGTTATAAGTGTTTTTCTTTTAGAATTTCAAGAAACAATCCAATCTTGCTTTGAATTTGTTGTGCCACATTGTTGCTCATGGCGATTTATCAAACAATTCTCTTTTTACTCTATGCAACAATCTTTGGTTGCTGGCTCAACGGCATGGATCTTGTGATATGATATATGCAGTAAGTAAAATTTATATTAAAAGTTTAAAATTTTGACCATAATCTATATATATAAAACAGTTCCGTAACTGACTGAATGACTGACAGACATATAACGCACAGACCAAACCATTGGACCTAAAGGGCTGAAATTTTGCATGGCAATTCTTTTTATAGTATACAGGTGCACTAAGAAAGATTTTTGAAAAATTCTTAGATTTTTTAAAATTAAATTTTTAATCTGTTTTTGTAACTTTTTGTAAGTTTGCATTTAAAATAAGGCTGAGGGTTATAAAATTTATATCATGAGAAAGATAATAAAAATTCCTTTAAAATGAAATCTTTTTTGAATCTTTACTTCCATTTTCTGATTTTTGGTGAATTTTTAAAGATTAATTTAATTTATTAAATGGTGATCACATGGTTTCTTTTCTTTTTGTGATACTTTAAACTAATTTTGCTTCATGTGCCACGTGCATAGAAGTAAAATAGACAAAAAAAAATTTCTTGCTAATGCGGCAGACGATTGGACATTATCCAAAGAAAAATATTAAAATACAGTAAAAGTTATGTTCCTCAAACTGTACTATATTCTTTAGTATGTTCTATTAGATTTAATTTGAATATTTTCTTCTACATTATTTTGTCTATAAAAATATCCATTGCGATTTTTTAATAAATATATATATATATTTTTTTACATTAATTGCATACATTGATCATTGTATTTATTATAAATATATATATATATTTTTTGGCATTAATTGTATACATTGACCGTTGTATTTAATTTGAATGTACTCCATTGCGAAATACGGGTATTCAGCTAGTATTTCATAAAGCTATAATGGGCAAAGACTTGTTTTACTTACCTACTGAAGTAATTCTTGTGTTTCTCATATAGAATTCTGCAGCGTGTCCTGCGTTCAGCGATATGATTTGGAAGAAGACGATGCACATTGCGTTTTTTCGCTTTCTTAAGATTTAAATCAACGTTTATCATTTTGTTTACAGTGGACACCGAGCATTTTAATGATTTTGCAACTGTCCTTTGACTAGGGGGATTTTCTTTTAACATTAAACAACATACCTTTGCAATAATGCTAGTCGAAGAATAACTAGTCGAAGATGTCCGTTTTTTCCTTGGATACTTGTTTGGAATTTTTGTCCCACTTGAGGCTCCAATTTGACGTTTTTTTCCTTTCTTGTTGACGATATTACCTATCGACGCTTTAGATATCACAAAACCATGACTCTCACATCGTTTTTGGATAACGGAGTATGCATATTTCTCTTCGGAAAGAGCATAAATGTAGCCTTCGAACCACTGCTTTGTTAAAAACGCCATTTTCAATAAAAACAAAACTTTCAAGCCACAGACGATAATTTGGACTGTTAAAAACATAGTACAATTGCAATTATTTCTTTTGCAGCAAACGCTTTTTTATTACCGCTTACCAAAATCGTCTAAAAAATGTGCGAACAGCCTCTGTATTATTAGAAAATGCAAGCAGACCGAGGCAGCTTAGTGGTAGCATGTTGGACTTTGGATGGAAGGTGATGATCTGTTACAATTCCGACAAGCACCATTGAATACCTTTGTGTCTATGCCGAGTATGGGCATGTTAAATCCATAGGTTAGAAAATTCACCCATGTGGTCAAAGGGAGGGGAAGGTATGAGCCCTCTATATGTCACACCTGGGAATGCTTGACCAAAATTGAGGTGGTGCCTGGCTAAGTCAGACTCCAACCTTTGTGGTGTAATTTCTAAATGGGAGCCACATTTCCTCTGCCCCAGCCATCTCTATGGGCCTGGTCTGGACATAAGGCCAGGGAGGGACATAAGTCACAGGAACAGACAAGCATTTCACATCAAATTTTCACTGTATCCATGAGTGCAGGCAGTCTGTATTTATTTAATGAGTAACAGTATCTGCTGAGATAAGAATTTCATAGATCAAATGCCATTTTTCCAGCTCTCGACAAAACTGCTTTTATTTCTACTTGTGTGACAATATTGTATTATTAGGGTATGGAAGATTTCTCATGTAACAAGGGAGAGATATTGAACTTGAGGGGAATAAAAAATAAAGTGTCTTTTTAGAAAGCCAAGCCATTACAATTACTAGATAAAAATTCAGTGAGACAGAGCTTTAATTTTTTTTTTTGGCAACAGCTGTTTGTTTTCTGTACTGAATATACAATTTCATATTTTATAGATTCCCATTTATTTAAATGTGGGGAAGAAAATTTCCAGTTCTTTTCATTAAAAAGTTTAGTGAGCCTTGTTTCACTATATTTTCTATCTAATCAAAAACTGATGATTATTAAAAAAATACTATTTAATGATTTTTAATAAAGTTAAAAAATAAAAAAATGAATTATATTGCATTTCTTATACAATATTGTTATGTTGCCTTATACATTATGATTTTCTTTTTTGCAGTCTGCATTGTTACTCAGATTTGAAGTCTTTTGTTGATCTTCATTTGAAGTTTCGTTTCTAAAACTTAATGATTTAGTGTTACGTAAATATATATAGATATTTAAGGATCATCTTCACAGCTTTATTAAATGTGTAAAAAAAAAGGGTTTTATATCAGCTAACCTAAATGCGAAATTTGTTTTATTGATAGAGGTCTCGATAAAGTTCAAATTGAACAATTGAAATGGAAGTTGCTCTATCAGGCTGTTAGAGCTTAATTTGATTAAAAATTAGTTGAATAATGTGGTGTTTAATTATATATATATATATATATATATATATATAACATAAGATTGTTTAACTCTTGGTCAATTTAACTTTAAAGTTTTGATAATCTGTTTTATTTGCAGGGAAATTGTCTGAGTTATATTAAAGCAAAAGCAGCGAAACACGGAAATTCTTATCAAAAACTAGCAAGCAAGCTTCAGTTACCTTCACAAGTTTGAAGTATCTGGACTGAATATAAAATATTCCATTTCTTTTTTTCCCAATAAATTATACATAATTTTGTATTATGTTAGGTGATATATAGTTATGTTTCTAATGTGTGAAACTGTTTAAAAATGCAGTATTTTATAGATAGAAATTAAATTTTCTGTTGTATGTAAATAAGATGTAAAAAAATTGAAATTATGTCTATGAAATAAATTTTGTTACTCTTTATGACTCTAACTATATTTATATCTCACGTGTATGACTTTTTGTTGTATGTGTGTATTTTTACTGATATACAGAAGGTCGTTCGCACTTTATGGAAACAATTTTATATTTTACAAACTATTATAACTTAACAATTATAATTTATTTTTATCGATTGCATTTTAAGATAAAAATTTGGCAACTTCAGAATAATTGTCTGCTACTGTTTTGTTTTCATTGGAATGTAAAATAAAAGATTTATTTTGAAAATGGCTCCTAAAATTGACAGATAGCTCGAAGGTTACATAACTGCTCTTTCCGAAGAGAAATATTCGTCTCAACAAATTATTAAGCGGTGTAAAAATCTTGTTTATGGCACTTCAAAAAAAGGTATTTATGTTAAATTTGAATGGAATAAAGTCTAACTGAAAGTAAAAATGAAAACATGACCGTGAAACCTCATCCTAAGAGTGTTCAAACGCAGGTAAATATCAAGAAAGTGAAGTCTCTGATCCTAAAAGAAACTCCGCTGACTCAAAGATCATTTGTATCGAAACTAGGAATGTCTTCCGGCATTGTAAGTAAAATCATTCATAAAGATTTGAAGTTAAAAAAGATGTTTAAATCTAAAGTTCATCTGCTTTTTGCCAAAGCATATTGCTGAAAGAAAAACAAATCGTAGGAAATTATATGAAAAACACATAGCTGCTGAGAAATGAAAATTTGTGGTAACACTCGATGAGGCATGGGTGTATTTAAGTGACTGTAATAAAAAAAAAAATCAATTTTCTATTGCTCAACTGACGGGGATGACCGTACGAAATGGCCGCGTAAGTGTACAGAAAAGTTCCCAAAGGGATTCATGATAGTTGCAGGATTTTGTTACAACGGCAAATTAAAAATCAAAAAAGTCTCAAGGAAAGCCAAAATTAATTCACTCTATTATCAGCAGAATATTTTAGAACCAATTTTTGAGGAAAAAATTCCAGTATTATATGGAAAGGACGTTGATAAAGTTCAGCCTCATATGCGCAAAGCGTCTAGTCATACCCTTAAATCAACTGCCGCTTATTTAGCAAAGAAAGAATCAGAAACAGGAATGAAGTGTATCCCATTTAATGTAATACCTGTAAAATCACCTGACGCTTCTTCAAGGGACTTTTGTGCTTTCAGTTTATTAAAGCGAGCCTTACGAAAACGGCATTCAAGAACACTGAATGGACTTTGGAAAACGGTCCAAGAGGAATGGTGTAAACTTTTCAGAAGCTTTTTTTTATTTAAATTTAATTATTTTAAAAACAAGTTTAACTCTTACGATAGCTATCAAAAATTCAATGCCTTGTAAAAGATAAACTACAGAAAAATTTAAAAACTACACGATCTTTATATAAAAATCTACCCTCTAATGCAAAAAACAATAAAAAATGTGTATTTGCAAATTTTATTTAAAAAAAATATAACAGAGGAAATTCCCGCATAGCTTAACATGGCGATTAAAGATCTACGATATGAACTTTTAAAGTCGGCTTTCGGAACTTTTAAAGTCGCCGGAATCGAAGGTCAGTGGCCTATCTTGTCGGCCATTATCTGGCTTTTCTTCTCTAAGACAGCCCTGTTAAATAGTACTTTTTAAAGAAAAATTAAATACATTCATTTATAAATTTAGAGTGTGATAGTTATCCACTAGATTTCCATGAGACTCTTTTAGCTTTGTAACTGAGGGTTAAAAAAAAAAATCCAACCGGTTTACTTTGCAGATTAAACTTCTCCGATGCTCGTCGCTGACAAATCCACCATCATGTGCGCTAATGGCAGCTGGTGCACCTAAAATCTATCGTAGCTGCAATGTCTTCCAAGTTCTCAAAATTTAACTCTGGAGGTGCGGGGTCAAGTGTACCAGTTCCGTCACTTGACTCTGTTCAAAATTACGGGACCGGTCCGTTAGCCAAGTCGGACTACGACCCTTGTGGTGCTAACTTAAAACCGGAGCCGTATCACTCAGCCCAATAGCCTATAATGGCCTTGATCCGATGTTGCTGTCGGTCAAGGGGCATAAGCAACAACAACTTATCCGTTCTTCATTATTCGGTTTTTAGCGAAAAGCTATTTTAATGAGATTACGCGCTTTAAAAAAATTTTTTCCTGAAAAAAAAGTTAGCGTGAATAAAAAAAAGTTTAAATTCTTATCGTTTCATTTAAATACATTTCTAAGCGTCTATAGTCAATATTTAAAGAAATATTTAAATCAATATGTAAAGCTTGTCGGACGCGAACTGAATTCCCTCAGTACCGAATCCCAACGCGCTACCCACTAGGTGCTCCGGGCCCATTTCAAGTATAATGTCTCCTATTTTTGTGTACATGGTCAGGTTTGCTTTCGGGGAGCTACCGGCACTAATGCGCTTTTGACATAAAAAAATAGGTAATTTATTCACTATCCTCGCTCTTTTGCCTGTATATGATTAAATATTTTTCATTCAAACTGCTATCTTTTACCGTTGAAGTATATATGACATTAATATCTTGATTAGGGGACTCGAGGTGGTGGCGTGTCGGCTTCCGGTGCTGAGGGTGCTCGGATCTAATCCCAACAAGCGCTGTTAAATACCTCCGTGTCTAGGCCGGATACGGGCACGTTAAACCCGTAGACCGGAAAGTTCCTCTATGAGGTCAGAGAGGGTGGGAGAGGGTATGATCCCCCCAGATGCCACGCCCTTGGAGTGCTCGGTCAAAATTGCGGTGGCACCTGGCTAAATCGAGTCCGCCCCTTGTGGTGCCGTTATAAACTGGTGCCGCACCCCTCAGCCTACTAGCCTATATGGACCCAGGGGCGGCTCCAGTCCAGAGATTTTTTTGGGAGAAATGTCTTAGGGTCTTAGGGTTATATATATATATATATACACACAGTGCGTCAAATAAGTTTTAAGACTCGTCTCAGAGCTCAGGTTGTAATGGTGCTGTGAGTGTAAATTTGCATGTGTCATAACGTCCATTGTCTACTGGTACACTGTCAACAAGTTGAGCGCATTTCGTTAAGTAGTTGAGAGAAGGCGAGCATTTATCGCAGACGTGATTTTTTTTCATGTTGATTTTTTAAGATGGAGCAAAGAGCTGTAATTAAATTTAACGCAAAACTTGGTAAAAGTGCTTCGGAAACATACTAACTCATGAAACAAGTTTACGGTGACTGTTATTTAAGTAGATCAAATGTTTTTGTGTGGCACAAACGTTTTTTTGGACGGAAGAGATACGGTAGAAGATGATCAGCGTAGTGGAAGACCAATTTCATGTAGGACACCTGAAGTTATTGAAAAAGTACGAAATTTAGTAACAAACGATCGCTGTGCATGACTGAGAATGATGGAAGACTCTTTAAACATCAACAAAGAACCAATTAGAACCATCCTTCATGAAGATTTGGGCAAAACAAAAGTGTGTGCTAAATTTGTTCCACACACTTTAACCCCTGAAAAAAAAGCAATGAGAAGTGTACATTGCAGAGACATCGTTTTAGCAGCTGAAAACTATCCGAACTTCTTGAAGTCCATTGTTACAGGTGATGAAACCTGGTGTTTCCAATATGATCCTGAAACAAAGCGACAAAGTGCGATTTGGAAGTCACCAAATTCAACGGAAGCCAAAAAAGCAAGAAAATTTCCATCCAAAATCAAAACAATGTCATTACATTCTTCGATATTAAAGGTATTATCCACAAAGAATTTGTTCCAACTGGACAAACAATTACAGGTCAATACTACGTAGCTGTTTTAAAGCGTTTGATGGCCAGAATTCGTCGCATTCGTCCAGACTACACAAGGACTGAAAGCAGTTGGTGTTTGCTACACGACAATGCACCCAGTCACACCTCCCTTATTGTTCGTCGGCTTTTGGCAAAAAATAATGTCTGCGTGTTGAACCATCCGCCGTATTCACCTGATTTAGCACCCTGTGACTACTCCTTATTCCCAAAACTTAAAATGAAGTTAAAAGGGTGTTATTTTGAGGATATTTCGACCATACAAGAAGCATCGACGCGTGCTTTGGAGGCCATTCCACAAAGTGATGTACAACAGGCGTTTCATTCATTAATAAATCGCTGTAAAAAGTGCATTGAAGCCATCCTATTTTGAATAAAAAACCAAAACAGGTATTGATTTCTTGTTTCCATTTCTTTTTACAGACCCAGTCTTAAAACTTATTTGACGCACTGTGTATGTATATATATATATATATATATATATATATATGTGTGTGTGTGTGTGTGTGTGTGTGTGTGTGTGTGTGTATGTGTGTATAGTTTATATATACCGGGTGCGTCATAAATTCATGCAAAGTTCAAAAATTCATAATATGAGAAGTAATGCCCGGAAGAATTTTCTGTATGCGCCAATAAGATCAGAGGGACGTTGGATTTTTTTCCATGTAAAAAAAAAAAGTAACCGAAAGAGGGTGCTTACACGTCATACTGAGACATTTAATGCAAATCAGGCAAGCTCATACAGAAGATCAAACAGATCACAATAACATGAGACTGTGCATTTATTTTAATGAAACAGATGTTCAACATTACTACCAGCACAAGGCAAGCGAGGCGCGTCACTAAGCCCATTACAGCGGATTCTAGCATCGATGGCAGCGACTGTCTGTCGAATGACATTTTTTCAGTTCCACCAAAGTAGTTGCGGAGCCCCGGTACACATGAGACTTTAAGTATCCCCCCAACTAAAAATTTGCCGGAGTCAAGTCTGGTGATCGTGAGGGCCACTGAACCTTAAAACCGCGACTTAAAGAACTCGGTCTTCAGTGAAAGATTCCAACAGGAATATCTTGATATCACGTGAAATGTGGGGCGGGGCACCATCCTGCATGAAGGTGACAACAGGTAACGCATGTCTTTCCTGCAATGCAGGCTTAACGTGGTCACGCCAAAGCGCCCTCTTTCGGTTATTTTTGGAAACTTTTTTTTTACGTCGAAAAAATATCCAATGCCCCTCTGATCCTATTCGCGCAAACAGAAAAATTTTCCGAGCATTATTTCTTTTATTACGAATTTATGACGCACCCGTTATATATATATATATATACACTGCTGGCCACTGTAAATGCAACACCCTGAAGGAAACATGCAAATAACATGAAATTTACAACATGCATTAGCGGAGGTGAGGTATGCAAATGATTAGAATTTCAGCGCAGACGCACATCACGCGCGCCTGTGGCGCCACTTCAAAGCGCTATTTAAGGCTTGGAGATTTCGACGATTTCAAGTTCAGCAATTGTGTTTTTCTTATGGTTTTTTCAAAAAAAAACAATCAATTATGCCTCGTCGAAAACAGCGATCATCTTTTGATCAAGTATCCGAGTTCGACAGAGGAAGGATAGTGGCCTACCGAGATTGTGGATTATCTACAAAATAAATTTAGATTGTAGATAACATGTTGAACAAGTATCAAATGATTAAATTTATAGACTTCTGTGAAGTGTGATTCCTGCCAAAATCAGTAGCCAGAGTAGCCGCCATTGTTGGAGATCACCGCTGCCACACGCCTCGGCATTGATTCAAAGAGACTTTGGATGAGTTCTTGGGGTACAGCAGACCAAGCAGCTTCCACACGTTGCCAAAGTTGATCTGCTGTGGCAGCTGGGGATGGAATCTGGGTCAATCGTAGAGCAACCATGGACCACATGTTTTCTATCGGCGAAAGATCCGGAGAGCGAGGCGGCCAGGGAAGCAATTCAATCTGGCGATTAACGAAGAACCGTTGGACAATGCGTGCCACGTATGGTCGCGCATTATCCTGTTGAAATATGGCTGTGGGCAAGCCCTGAAGGTAAGGAAGGACAACTGGCTCCAACACCTCGGAGATGTAGCGCTGGCTGTTTAAAGTACCGGCAATGCGTACTAGAGGTGTGCGAGAGTGATATCCAATACCGCCCCATACCATAATACCCGGTGCAGGACCAGTGTGGCGGTGCATAACGCAGCTGTTCAGCATCCTCTCTTCACGGTGTCTCCAGACTCGAATGCGACCATCGTGGTGTTGCAGACAGAAGCGTGACTCGTCAGTAAAGACAATTTCATTCCATTCTGCCGTCCACATCCTTCTGTCATCGCACCATTGGCGGCGGAGACGTCTGTGGTTCTGCGTCAAGGGTAGACAAAGCAATGGACGTCTTGCGGACAGACCACTCTGCTGTAAACGGCGCCGAATGGTACGCGCAGACACTGGATGATGGGTTACAGACTGCATGTGCTGTGCTATGGTTCGTGTTTTGACTGAGCGATCCGTCACTGCCATGAGCACAATTTGCCTGTCATCACGTGAAGTGGTGCGCTGAGGTGGATGCGATCGAACACGCCGGTCCGTTGTACCCTCCTGCATACAACGATCACATATCCGCATTACAGTTGTTTGGTTTCGTCCAACACGACTACCGATTTCCCTGAAAGATAATCCACAATCTCGGTAGGCCACTATCCTTCCTCTGTCGAACTCGGATACTTGATCAAAAGATGATCGCTGTTTTCGACGAGGCATTCATCGTTTTTTTGAAAAAACCACAAGAAAAACACTGCCGAACTTGAAATCGTCGAAATCTCCAAGCCTTACATAGCGCTTTGAAGTGGCGCCACAGGCGCGCGTGATGTGCGTCTGCGCTGAAATTCTAATCATTTGTATATCTCACCTCCGCTAATGCATGTTGTAAATTTCATGTTATTTGCATGTTTCCTTCAGGGTGTTGCATTTACAGTGGCCAGCAGTGTATATATATATATATATATTTGTGTGTGTGTGCAAGAAATAAACATCGTCTCATTTTAAATTTAAACTCATTTAGTATTAGGTCTACGATTATATAATTTTAGGCTACGTTAAAAAAAAAAAAATTACCCCGGGCTTTTTTTTTTGTTGGGGGAGGCTTTTGCCCCTACTGCTCCCCCCTTGGAGCCGCCGTTGTATGGACCTGGTCTGGAATAAATTCCGGCCAGGGGGCATTACAATCAACAGCAACTTATCTTGAGTGGGATTATTTGTTAATAACTGCATTGGTCATTCAATTTTAGTTACTGACCATGAGAGTGTTCAATGACTAATTCCCTATCTGTTCGCTGAGATAGAAATTTTGCCCGTAAAAGCTTCCTTTGTTCGGTATATACATATAAAAAAAAATGCTATTAAGGCATTAATAGTTGATATAGGACATCTGTTCAGTAGAAAAAGAAATCGTCTAGGAGACCAGTAATCTTTGAATGTCTCTTTTACACGTAAGAAAAAAATATAACCTAAGAAATAGAACTTTGAAAAAAATATTCCGCGACTTTCATATGTAGCTAAAAAAATTATGGATTGTGTTCATAATATGTCATACTAACTTTCTGAAGTGGTTACAGCGCCCATGACAGGGGTGGTCCAAACTGCGGCTTTTTTCATTTGTTTTTGTAGCAATCAACATTTAACCGAATTGCTATGCATTTCAATAACTCAATGTCAGATTTATATAATTTGGCAAAACAATTAAAATAAAAATGATTATTTAAGTTGTTAAAACAATTTAAGAATTTATAAATATTAATTATGATAACAATTGGATATGTTTAATAAAAACATGAGAAAAAAATATTTCATGTAGTCTTTTCTAACGAAACTACCGCGGGTTATTAACGCAGGATTACTTATCGTAGCTTACCTCTTTTTTTTTTTACAATAAAATTCCTACATACGAAGAAAAGGATGAGTGATAACCCTATGCAGAATAGGTCGATGGTAAGAAAATAAGTTACATATGTTTACTCTGACACTCTTGATTTATAACTCGCGACGACGGTTTTAGCGTCATAAATTTTGCTTTACCGCTGACCGTTATGGAGGAAAGTAATCCTACGTTAAAACAACGATTAAAATTTCTTTCATATGAAACATAACCTTTTACTTCTGTTAGCTCCTCTAAGTATGCAGGCATGCCCAAATGTTTCTTAAATCTGTTTATCTCGGCCACCCGTGGTCTACTAGCCTATATGGACATGGTCTATAATTTCGCTATAGTTTGTTTGGGAATGTAAAATTGATAATTACTTAAGAAAGTCAAAAGTTACCATTGTTCCACCAAATTTTAAGAGAAAATTTTTTAAAGGACGTGTTAGCGGCAGATCTTTTTCAATGGGTGGATGTGTGCCAGTTATAAATCTCCGCCGCTGTTAGATGCAACACTCGTAACAGCTGCCAAGTGAAATAAACAACTCGAAACCCTTTCAGCACGATTCCCAAGAACGGCAAAACAAACAGTCGTGGCTCCGTAGGTTGGTATAAACATTAACGGGATGGAGAGGGTGAAAAATTAAAGGAGCAAATTACAGACTGGTTGCCACGTTGCCAGGTATGTAACACTTTCTGTAAAGTTTTATTTTTGTGTTTGTTTAGTTTAATGAAGTTCAAATGCCGCGCAGAACTAACGAGTTTGCGAATACGAACCTACAAAAGCTTTTCCATTTCTTTGAATAATTCGTTAAGATAAATATGAATTATCAAAGTATTTAAAATAATTTGTTTCCGATATTTTTAGTTATGCTCTATCTGTTCTATGCGATACATACATACATATATTTAAGTTGAAAGAAAAACAGCATGACATATAATTAAGATTAAGTTTTTCATTTACTCATGCAGTGGCTACTGAAGGCGAAGTATGAATGAAGGAGACTAGTTTTTAATTGTTACTGATCTACAGAGTTAAGCCTATTCTTTAATGATTCAAATTTATAAATAAATATATATGTATATATATATCGAATCATTTCATCGAACTCTTATTAAGTTTTGATAGCAAGCATTGACAAATACGTAATTTCACAGATAATGTAGTAATCTGTCATTTTTTCCCCATAAACTCTGAATATTTCTTGTTCCTCCGTAAGCAGAATTAGATTTTCGAATGGGAGCTGAAGTAAGTCAAAAATATCGACGAGAAATAGTTTCAGAAACTGAGAACTGCAACTTACGTATAAAGGCAGCGACTGATTTGTAATGTTATAGTGTAATGCTTGTGGCGAGCATTGCGTTACAAGAGTACCCATTTTTCTTCGCTAATGCATTTTAAATGTTCGGCTCAAAACATAGGCGTAGCGTCAGGGAGGGGGGGGGGGGGGCAACTTAACTTGAAATAAATTGAAACTTTAATAGAAGTTCAGTTAAAATCGGAAAATTGTAGAAAACTTTTAAGAAAGTTAGTTTTTTTCCTGCTTTTTCAAACTGTGAAACTGAAGATTCCGATAATGTCTTTAGCCTTAACATAATTTTTAACAATGATATGATCCATAACAAAAATTCGATGCTATTTTTTTCCCTAATTTTATTTATACAGTAGAGTCCTGATAATCCGAACTTCGGTAATCCGAAAGTCCGCTTAATCCGAAACCAAAAGTCAAAAAGAACAAAGGTTTCAATAAAACAACAGTGATTCTAAGTAATATAAAGTATGTTTCTGAAAATTACAAGAAAATTGAAAGTTAGACAATGTACTGAACTAATTATTACTGAACTACATTGGTTTGAAAAAAAATCTGTTAAATTTTTTTGTCGAAGAGAAGAATACCTCTCCCTTGAAGCCAAATTACGCCAACGCGTCAGAAAAATGGTGTCCGCTCTGGTCGCAGCAGAGTGTTGCTCTACGTAGCATAGCACTGCATCCAATAAGCCGCGGCGTCTGAGTGGGATACCCTCTGCTCGCTGTCACCGTCTGCTTCGCCTTCACTCTCGTCTGACACGTTGACATGTTCTTTCAAAACCATTTCAACAATCTACTGATCGTCTAAAATCTTACACTCTACTGAACGAACAACTTACACTCTACTGTACTGTACTAGGCAGCGTTCCGCTCTCTTATCACCCATTTCGTCCGGACATTTGGTAATGTTTAGACGGACCTTATAAAATAAACTGTGTAATTACACGTAATATGTAATATTTATGTAATCATGTTTTATTATGCAATTTAAGTATATTTTAAGAATGATTTCGCTTAATCCGAAAAATTCGTTAATCCGAAAAGGGTCTGGCCCGAGTCAATTCGGATTATCGGGACTCCATTGTATTACAATTATTTTTCTCATTGTATAACTTTTGAATACTACTCAAATATCAATTCTATTGTTATTCAATTTTAAAAAAATCATAATATTTCATATTTTAAGGACCGTTTGTCAGTCAATGTTCTGAGGAGGACCCTAACTGAAATCAATTCGTGCCCCCCCCCCCCCCCCCCCAAAAAAAAAAAAGAAAAAAAAAAGTTAGCACGCTACGCCTACGGCTCAAAAGGTACTCCAGTCAGTTCAGTGTGACCTGCACTGACTTGTAAGTAGGGTTTCGGTTTCGGTTAAATCGCGGTTTTGAACTCCAATAACCGAAACCGAAAACCGTAAAAAATTCGTTCGGATATTCGGTTTTTCTTTTCTTTTTATCGGATAACCTTTTTTTCGGAGCACGAAAAAATACCAATCTAATAACTTTAGGAAAATATCTTCATACACCGAATCAACAGCTTTTAAAATCCGTGTTGAATTATGCTATAGATATGCTTAAAAGATTGTATCCTGTCCGTGCATAGACGTAGCGTGCTTCTAACTTTTTTTTTTGGAGGGGAGGGGGGAGGGCACGAATTGAATTCAGTTAAGGCTCTCCTCAGTGCATTGACTGCCGGACGGTCCTTAAAATATGAAATATGATTTTTTTTAAATTGAATAACAATAGAATTGATATTTGAGTAGTATTCAAAAGTTATACAATGAGAAAAATAAATATAATATAAATAAAATGAGAAAAAAAAATATAGCATCGAAATTTTGTTATGGTTCATATCATTGTTAACAACTATGTTAAGGCTAAAGACATAATCGGAATCTTCAGTTTCACAGTTTGAAAAAGCGGGAAAAAACCAACTTTCTTAAAAGTTTTCTACAATTTTCCGATTTTAACAGCTTCTATTAACGTTTTAATTTATTTCAAGTTAAGTTGGGGGGGGGGGGGGACAAGTGCCTATGTGTCCGCGTGCCTATCGTCAATGAAATAGCTATAATCTGCCAAATGAGGATCCTGGCTCTATCAATACAGAATATTGCAGTCTTACGCTAAGAGAAGAATGAAATTTGGCTATTGCACAAACAATAATGGAACCGGACGCTGAAGATAATTTTGATGTTTTAATGGAAGAGTTTGCATTATACAAAAGGACGAGCCATAAAACAAAAAAATATTTAATTATTAGCTAATGCGATTAAAGTATAAAGCCGACATACACAGAAAGTGAACGAGCGTTGGTATATTTGAAGTTCCATTATTTGAAGAAAAAATGAAAATATTAATTATTGCTCTCTTTTATTTTTTTAAAATAAATTTATTTTATTTTAATTCAAAGACACGTAATAAAACTTTAACCAACCTACTTTATATATATTTTTTTATTTTACCTGGAAACCCCGAATAATCGTAAAAACCGAAAACGGTGGGTTTCAAAAAGTTCGGGTTTTTAGAAACTCTACTTGTAATGTAACAAAGGTATTCGTGAAATAACCGACAGTCTAGTGTTGCACGATTGCTCTAGTTGAGAGGCTAGGCTCGTCGCACGCTTTCAGGCACTGACTACCGAACGCTGGTATTGCATTATATTACATTACAATAGCGCCCTTTACACGTACGTTCTTTTGCGAGTGCTTGGAGCGTACGGGATTGCGCGCACGCTCCAAGCACTCGCAAAAGAGCGTATGTGTAAAGGGCGCTAATAGCGTCCTTTACACGTACGCTCTTAGTGTGCTTGGAGCGTACGGGATTGCGCGCGAGAAAACTTGCAATACGCTCCAAAGCAGCTTTCCCTTCCCCTCCGACACCTTCATACGTGCACTCAATCGCGCGGGATCGTGGTTTTACGCGGGAAAGAACGTACGTGGAAAGGGCGCTAATGTCTTGTTACAAGTCAGTCGCCGCCTTTAAAGTTGTCGGCATCAGCAACTAAAATCTGTTATTCATAATGGAAAGTTTCAATTCTACAGCTGGAAAATTCGATTTGATCAAATTGGAGTTGAAGATCAAAATTTCCATCAAAAGTTGATTCGTGAAAAGAAAAATGTTGTAAAACTGAGCCAGATTATTCACATGTAAAGGGGGGGGGGGAACTCTAGTCTAGGGGGAGGAAAATAATCCTCAAAACACAGTTAAGAATCAAGTTGTATAAATTTCATTCACCAAGTTAAGGCTTACACAAACATTCGTGTATCATGACCTGTTTGAACCCCGGTATCACCTTGGAAAAGGATCCATTTCAGTTCTGAACTACAGTCGAACCCCGTTATAGCGAACCCGGTATATAACGAGCTCACGCATATAACGAACGAAAATTTTGATCCCGCCATTTTCCTATTATACGTAATTTAATTAGTATTGTGTCAGTTTAATGTAACCGATTTTAGTCGATTTAATTCATTAATGATCATTTTTAATAGATTTTATCATTTTTTAATACATCATTATTGAATACACATTGCAACTAATAAGTTATACACTTTGTGACCTCTGACAATTTTCTTAACGGTTCGGATATCGGTTCGGAACCACCGGATAAAGTGAACAAAACCTTTGGTCCCTTGAAGTCCGTTATAACGGAGTTCGACTGAACTAATTGGAGACTTGTGGTGGCCTGAATGACACAGTGACAGAAAATAACTGGATCAAAATCTGGAAAAAAAATTTCAAAAAAATGAATCCCAGCTAAGGAATAAAAATATGCCAACATTCGATGAACCTGAAATTTACAGAACGTACTGGAGCACAATTTCTTAGCATACATAGTAAAACTACAACTGAATTTCTTATCAGTAGATTATACACGTATTGAATACACAAGCGATACATACGAAGCACAATGCACCCGATAAAAATTATTAAGCGGTGAGCCTGTACTTAATAGTAAATGCCTGAAAGCCCTATCTGCATGAAAATTTAAATTATTATTTTATGTAATTAAAAGAGTAGCAATATTTCAAAGTACCAAAAGAAATTTAAATCTAAAGAATTCCTCGATGAGATACAAGGTAGTGCTTTACTATAATGTGGGATGATGCAATTCTTTTGCATGATTAATTGTGATGAACTGAAATAAGAAAAAACTTTACGTTAGAAATTTGAAATGTCACCCATTTGTTTCATTCTAGCATTCGTCTTTGAGAAATTCTTGGCGGCAGACTTGTTTTGCGTCGCGGTGTTAAAGAAAAATGCCTGAGAGATGAGTGATTCTCTGGCGAGCATTCTTTTCACTTGGTGGCATGTGGGGGCGCTTGCTTAACTAATCAGAAAGATGAGTTAATCCTTGTTTTGTGTTTCCCTTTTCGACAGCATCCTGTGAGCGAGTAGAGTGAATGTTGAGACAGCCGTTGAGGAAATTTCTATCTGTTGAGGAGGCTGTTCTAACAAACACTCCTAGTCGAAATTCAGTGGCGCACTCAGGATTTTTTCTTGGGGGGCGGATGAACGCATAAAAATATTTATAATGCATGGGGGGGGGGAGGCCGAGATGAATGGATAAAAATATTTATAATGCAAAATCAATATTCATAATGCAATTTCTATTTCTTTGGGGGGACCAGGGCCCCTTGCCCCCCCTCCCCTAGGTGCGCCGCTGTCGAAATTATTCATATGTCAGTGTAGATTAATTGGATGTCAATAATTATTAATGAGCGTGTGCGGTTAATATAAATTATATTTGGCATAA
Source organism: Dolomedes plantarius (assembly GCA_907164885.2). Lineage (NCBI taxonomy): Eukaryota > Metazoa > Arthropoda > Arachnida > Araneae > Dolomedidae > Dolomedes > Dolomedes plantarius. The sequence continues at coordinate 139,401,364 of OU015493.1, read as the reverse complement.
CAGATGTCGTTGCTCGGTTACCACGACTTTTAAATCCCTGTTTCCATGCGCGTTATCGAAAAAATGTGGGATTTCAGCGATCTTGTCTCTACTTTTTCTTAATTAAATTAAATTTTGCATTTACGTAGCTCAAATAAGTTGCATCTTCGGAGGTTTTGGAAGCATTTTTGTGCTTGAAAGTTTACATTCATGATAGAAACAGAGAATCTAAGCAATAGAATGACATGATTTCGATCAGTATAATGCCATATTTGCGTAAAAGATGAATGTGATCTTTTACGATTCAAAAGATTCTTAGTGGTTAGAGAGCCGTCATTCGTCACTGAGAATGACCGGCTCGAGTCCCGACAAGCCCCACTGAATGCTCTCGGGTCTACGCCGGGTACGAGCACGTTGAATCTGTAGAACGGAAAGTCCCTTCGTAGGGTTTGTGAGGGTTGGGAGGAGGGTACGAGCCTCCCAAATGTCTTCTCTAGGAGTGCTTGGTCTAAATTGTGGTGACACCAAGGTAGAAGTTGGACTCCGACCCATGTAGTACCCAATATTATGTGTAACAACCGGACCGTCATCCATTCAGCCTTGCAAGAGGTACACAAGAGCGAGCGAGCGAGATAAAAAAAATCTTGCGTAGTTAATTTCAAAAAGCTTTACTCTGAGTTCTAAACGATTAACTGTTTTTCCTGCTTCAAAAGTTTGTATTACAAGCTCACTGAACTCGTCAATCAGGAGCAGAGTTATGGTTACGGAAATTCAGTAATTTTCATAGGTGTAAGGATGCTTTGAATCGTACAATGTATGTTTTATGAACATCATAACTATGAATTATGATAGAGAAGAAGGAAATTTAAGCAAAACAGAGAAAAACTAAGAAAAAAATTAATTGGCAAATCTATCTTCTAAAGAGAGGCTTAAAACAGTTCATTTATATTTACCCGGAATTAATCCCTCATATCTTGGCGTGTATCAGGAACGGTTATATTTAAAAACTTAAACAAGAATTTTCACTGTGAAAAACCTCAACTGAATAAACGGTACTTCAAGGAAACGTAAAAATCGCCAAATTCATCTCCGGTTTTATTCCAAGACCTTGACTAATTCTTTTTAACTCTTGATTCAGAGAAGGAGCTAAGTTACAAGCTCCTGCTTAGAGGTGAATGCTTTGTACCTATCAACGTCGTGTTCTAAAGAAAAAGTCCAATTTATCATCCTCTGTTAAAAAGATCACGAGAGCACTGACTTGACTTGATCTAATGGAAATTAGCCAACAGGTTACTAAGGTTACTAAGTAAAGAATCATTAGCGTTCTACTCAGAGAATTAAGCTCAGAAGGATTTAAAAAGTTAATGCTGCAATGCTGAAGGGCTTAAAAAATATCTGTGCTGATTTCTTGAATTGTATGAAACACTTGCCTCTATTTTATTTTTTCAAAATTGAGATCATCCGGGAACCAGAAATGAACTTCTGGGAAATTAAAAAAAAATAAGGTACGAACTTTGAAAAGCAAATATCTTCACAACAAGATGTGAGAATATATTTCTCTCATTGTACACCTTCTTATTCATCGTAGTAAGGCTTTTTGCCTGTTTCATCTGATGAAGATTAAATTAATGCTTTCGTTATTCGAATCTAGAGTATTTTAGAAGTTGTGGTAGTTACTAGGACGAAGAAGGGAAAGTCAAATGTCAAATGCTTAGAATGCGCAAAAGCTCATGCGCAACAGCCATGAAAATGTCACCGCAGAATAAATGTGTTACATCCTGACGATTAGTGCGACATTTCGAGATGATGAATTTATAATACCCGATGATAGCGGTACAATTAATACGTCTTCTCATGTGATGGATTTATAATCCTCGATGATAGCTCTCTCTGTTTTAATCCGTTAAGTAACTAAGCTAAAAATTTAAATACTGGACTTCCTCTCCACCAGTGTTAAAATTAATTTCTTAAGATCAAATCAATCGTTAGAAGACTAATATTATCGGTTGTGTAATATCTCTAATAACTGTAACCGACTACCGAACATATAACTGGCAATGAGCCATGCGGTATCGTCAAGCAGGTTAAGCTTGCTACTATAATTAATAAAGTATCTTAGTATTTTAAGAGTATTTGTTTAATACATTACAATGGCGACGAGGTGGATTATTTTTTAACCCACATTAAAGTAGTACATAAGTAATAACTGTATTTTCAACAGTACGAAACAGTATTTGTTTTCTTTGTGTGAATTCGCGTCATGGCAGATCGGCAAATGCTAGGCCTAATCGGAACTTTGAATTCTTTCGACGAGGACTCCGATGAATTTTCTCTATACGTCGAACGGCTTGAACAGTACTTTGCAGCGAACGACTCCGACGAGAAAAAGAAAGTTGCAGTTTTTATTTCGGTGCTTGGTGCGAAAACCAAGTTGTTGCGTTATAAGTTGTTGCGTAATCTGCTCCAACCAAAATTGCCGAAAGACTGTAAATATGATGAGCTAGTGAATACGTTCAGTAACCACTTGAAACCTACACCGATTATCACAGCAGAACGTTTTCGTTTCCACAGACGACATCAAGAACCAGGAGAAACGGTGTCAACATTTTTAGTAGAGTTACGACGTTTAGCGTCCACGTGTGAATTCGGTACGTTCCTGGAAGAAGCAGTTCGCGACCGTTTTGTTTGTGGTTTGCGGTGTGAAGCTACTCAGAAGAGATTGTTGGCAAAAAAGACCTCAAACTCTCAGATGCTACGGAAATTGCATTAGCAATGGAGTTAGCTGAAAAAGATGCTTCCAACATTAATGTTCCAGACCAAGCCACAGTACATAAAGTTAAAAACTCCCACTCGCAGTATACTAAACATCAATATAAAAAATGTTATAGATGTGGAGCCGCCCATAGTTCTGATAAGTGTAAATATAAAAGTGCAAAATGTCATGGTTGCGGCAAAATTGGCCATATCCTTCCTGTTTGCAAGAAAAAAAAAGAGAAATCAGCCAAAATGATATCAGCAGAGGATATACCTGAAATAAGTGATTTAAATCTGTTTCGCATCAAATCTGTGAATAAAATTATTGAAAAATCCTTCACAGTTCCTGTTAAAATTAGCAATAAATCTATTACCATGGAACTGGACACTGCTGCTGATGTATCACTAATTTCTGAATCTTGGTACTCAAGTATGATTCCTGATGTTGCATTGAAACCAACATCAACTGTTTTGAGAGATTTTAATGGAAGGGAAATAGAAATTGTAGGTCAAGCTATGGTCTCAATGTCATATGAAAATCAAACTAAAACACTTTCCTTAATCATTGTCAAAGGTGATAGACCAGCATTGTTTGGAAAAGACTGGATAACTCAGTTCAAGTTGAATTGGAAAAATATTTTTGCTGTTAAAGGTGAACCATGTATAAAGGTAGAAAAAGCTGTTAATGACTTAAAAAAGTCCTATGTTGACCTTTTCAAAGAATCTGATTCACCAATTAGCCATTTCAAAGCTAAGTTGAAAGTAAAGGAAAATTGTGACCCTGTATTTTGCAAAGCTCGACCAATGCCTTACTCAATCAAACAGAAGGTATATGAAGAGATCTACAAAACTAAGGAAAGAGGTGTATGGGATTTCGTAAAACACTCTAGTTGGGCTACACCACTTGTAATTGTACCTAAGAAGAATGGAACAGTAAGGCTTTGTGGTGATTTCAAGGTAACCATAAACAGGTTTTTAGACCCAAGTCAATATCCCCTGTCCACACAGCAAGATTTGTTTTCTACGTTAAATGGTGGAAAGTATTTCACAAAGTTGGACTTGTCACATGCGTACCAACAAGTGGAATTAGACAAAGAATCCCAAGAGTTCTTGACTCTGAACACTCATTTAGGTCTCGTGCATCCTCGTAGGCTTTTATATGGCATAACCTGTGCAGCATCTGTTTTTCAGTCCATAATTGAACAAATTGTTCAAGGACTGCAGTCAGTAATATGTTTCCAAGATGACATCCTGATCACTGGATCTACTTTCAAAGAACATCTTGAAAATGTGAAAAGAGTTTTTGACTGCCTGCGTAAATGCAATGTTAAATTAAATCTAAATAAGTGTGAATTTGCTAAAAGCTCAGTTGAATTTTTGGGCCACAGAATTGATTCTGAGGGCATTCATCCCACTGATGAGAAGATCAAAGCAATTGTTAGCATCAATTCTCCAACTAGTGTGACTGAATTCATAGGTTTATTGAACTATTATGCTAAATTCATTAAAAATGCTTCCATGATTTTAGCACCTTTGTATGAACTGTTGCATGCAGATACTCCCTGGGAATGGACAGAACGACACGAAGAAACATTCCAGAAGTGTAAGAGTTTGCTTACATCTATTGCAGTACTTGTACATTATGATGAAACACTTCCTATCAAATTGTCATGTGATGCTTCACCTTTGGGTTTAGGTGTGGTTCTGTCACACTTTATAAATAATGAAGAACGACCAATCGCATATGCCTCGAGAACTCGAACCAAGGCAGAAAAAATTATTCGCAACTAGAAAAGGAAGCTTCTGCCATCATCTTTGGTATAAAAAAATTTCACCGGTACATTAATGGACGACAATTTACTATTGTAACGGATCATCAACCGTTAATTACAATCTTTGGTGCCAACAAATCAATCCCGGCTATGGCAGCTGCAAGATTGCAAAGATGGGCAATTCTGTTGTCATCTTTTCAATATTCCATACAATATAACAAAGGAATTTAACATACAAATGCAGATGTATTATCAAGAGTACCTATTGTACATAATGATTTAGAAGAACCTGAAATTTTCAAAATTTCGTATTCTGAGGATCTCCCACTTAGCAGTGAGGAAATCGTCAAAGCTACTTGCAATGATGCCTTGCTTGGAACTGTTCTGAAATATGTACAGTATGGTTGGCCAAAACAAGTCAGTGATGACAAGGTAAAACCTTTTTTCACTAGACAAAATGAACTTTCAGTTGACTGTAATTGCCTGTTATGGGGAATGAGAGTGATTATCCCTGACAAGTATAGAAGCAGATTGTTAAATTTATTACATGATGCACATCCTGGTATTCCAAGGATAAAAGCCTTGGCACGCAGTCATTTTTGGTGGCCTCTTTTGGATCGTGACATTGAAAATATGGCAAAACAGTGTTTTCATGCCAAGAAAATACACAATTATCACCTATAGCTCCCCTACAGTCATGGGTTTGGTCACAATACCCATGGGAGCGAATCCATGTTGATTTTGCTCAAAAAGATAACAGAAATTACTTTGTTATTGTTGACAGTCATTCTAAATGGTTAGAAGTAATTGAAATGAGATCAACAGCAGCAAAACCAACCATTGAAATATTGCAATGTCTTTTTGCTAGGTATGGTCTTCCTGTAGAATTTGTTTCTGACAATGGATCTCCATTTACATCTCATGAATTTCCGAGTTTCTTAAAAATGAATGGAGTTAAACATACTCTCACACCTCCTTACAGACCAAGATCCAATGGGTTGGCAGAAAGAGCTATGCAAACATTTAAACAAGCACTGAAGAAAATTAATAGTGATAGAAAGGATCAAAGTAGATTGAATCAAAAAAATTTCAGATTTCTTATAACGTATTGTTCTACACCTCACTCTACGACACAAGTCTCCTCAGCTGAACTTTTTCTCTCTAGACCAATTCGCACACTCTTGTCATTAATTCATCCGGTTCTTAAAGAGAGAGTAACCAGCAAGCAACTGATCCAGAAGAAATATCACGATCGCAGCCATAATCAAAACAGAAATGTTCAGTGTAACCAAGATGTGTGGATTTATTCCTACAGACAACATAAGTGGTTCCCTGGCCGCCTAACCAAACAGTGTGGACTCAAAACATGGACTGCGAGTGTTCATAACTCAAGTGTTTTGGTCCATGAAGACCAAATACGTTCTAAAGTTCCCAACACAGAATCTGACAGGTGTCAGTCTTCACAGTACTACTGGTATGATGATGATGAAACAGCACAAGAAGTTCCTGAAACTAATAACAATCCGATAATCTCCAGATGCAACCCAATACGAAACCGCAGAAAACCCAATAGACTGGACTTGTAATTATTTAGGTTCAATATTTTTTTTACAGGGAAGATAATGTAATATCTCTAATAACTGTAACCGACTACCGAACATATAACTGGCAATAAGCCATGCGGTATCGTCAAGCAGGTTAAGCTTGCTACTATAATTAATAAAGTATCTTAGTATTTTAAGAGTATTTGTTTAATACATTACAGGTTGAAAAGCAAAGTCATACAACAAAAAGAAATTTACTTTGGGCTAAAATCAAACCCCATGGCTTCGCCCTAATCTAGTTAAAACTTACAAAGAAAAAGGTAGTGACAATCCTGTTTTGAGTGAATGGTGTAAAGAGAAATTAATTAGTAAGATCGTTTTCAGCGTAAGTTAGGGAAATGACTGGAAAATATTAAAATATTAAAAGTGTGCAATTTGTTTTGGTCGAGTACATTTAGTTTTAATATCAAATATTCCTTATCCATCACAGTAAGCCTTTTTGCCTATTTCTTCTGATGAAGATTATATTAATGCTTTCTTAGTTCGAAATGAGTTTATTTTAAAAGCTAGGACGAAGAAGGGAATGGCAAATGCTTAGATTGCGCAAAAGCTCATGCGAAACCGCCATGAAAATGTCACTGCGGGATAAATGTGTTACATCCTGACGATTAGTGCGACATTTCGAGACACATGGGCATGGACAAAAAGTTTTCGTGAGGTTCCAAATAGGGCTAAGCAAGCCCTTTATCCTCTCGGTATGGATATGGGAAGCACTGAAGCTTTTCACGCATGGTCCAAGAAGAAATCAAGTTTAAAAAAAAGAAAAAAAAAGGTTACAAAATAAATTAAAGAAGTTACAAAAATAAAAACAAAAATGTTAGAATTAAGTAAGCTAAAGTTAACACAAAATTAAATCAGCAAGACTTGTCAAAAAAAAATGTTCCAATTTAAGATAAAATAAAAAGCAAAATATAAAGATTAAACTCTCAAAAGTCAAAGACGAGCCACAGAGGACCGCGAGCAGCAAAGATATTAAATGCTGGGATCAAACCCAGGATGGGAAAGAACTATCAAGCAACCCGTGCTTGAAAACAGTCCGAAAAAGGAAGCAAGATGATGAATTTGTATTACAGAGGTTAAAAAAGATCAAGCTTAACTACTGGTCGAGAGCAAAATGTGTCCCTCAACCTGATTGGTTGACGAAACAGGATCTAGGAGCTTAGAAGAAGATATTATCAGGGAGGACGGCTCACAAATTGACCATGAGGATTCGCAGTGGCATATTATACCAACGAGACGACACACTACCTTTTTTAAAAAAAAGCGTAAGAGGATGTGACTGAATATGATTAGGAAAAATGGTGAGTGGGGAAAAAGCGGTCTAGAAAGAATTTAAGGAAAACGGAATGACAAAAAGAAAGAAAAAAGAAATTTTAAATTAGGGGAAAGAAGAGTTGGGAGTAATCCCAGTGTCAAGCACAAGAGTCGCTCTAGGTCTACGATTAAATTCTCTATTGTCATAATCCGGAAGATTGGCAATTTCTTCATTAGGGGTGGAGTAAAGACTATTATAAAATTTAGTGGCGAGATTAATTATAGTCAGGCGAATGGGTTCAATACTTAGATTTTTGTGGAGGGAGTAGTTAGTTTTATATCTATTGGCTTTAGTGATTAGACGTAAGGTTTTATTTTGTGTGCATTGCAATTTCTGGACATGACTGTTAGCTGCTGACCCCCATACAGGTACTGCATAAAGAAGTATAGGTCGAAGTACTGTTTTGTAAAGCAGAAGTTTATTTTCTATACTCATCTCCTTCTGGAACAGGAGGTGGGCGATATCTTTTCTAGCTTTAAAAACTTTGCAGATATTATTATTAATATTTTTCTTCCAAGTAAGCTTACTATCCATGAAGATACCCAAATATTTCACTTCCCCTTTCAAAGTGGATGAGCTGACCATAAACGTTAACTGGGGGGACATTTCGAGACGATGGATTTATAATACCCGATGATAGCTCCCTCTGTATTAATCCGTTTGATAACAAAGTTAAAATTTAAATACTGGACTTCCTTTCAACCAGTGTTAAAATGAATTTCTTAAGAACAAATCAATCGTTACTACGACTATAGGCTATAAGACTAATATTATCGGATGAAAAGCAAAGTCATACAAAAAGATATTTGCTTTGGGCAAAAGTCAAACCCCATGGCTTCGCCCTAAAATATTTAAAACTTACAAAGAAATAAGTAGTGTTAGGGCGTGTTCACATAGGAGTCCGGTAGCGGAGCGTTAAAGGAAAGATGACGTTGAGACGAAAATATACCAATCATAGGCGTTAAAAATTTCGTTGCTAATCGTTTGGAGGTTTGTCATTGGTTAAATATATTTCAATATTTTAACGCATGGTTGTCTCAAGTGCGGCCCAAAAGCCTTTAAAATGCGGCCCAAACGTAAATTATGCAAATATTTGAATTTACACATTTTTATTAAAAAAATAAATATTTGCAATATTTTTCATATATAATCGATTCGTTGACATTTATTTTGAAATAAAAATTTAAATAAAAGCATCTTAGTATGCCATGAGAATTTACATTTCGAATTATGTGTGTATCCACTCGACGGCGAATTTTTTGAAGAATTTCAATATTTGTATGCAGTATATTGCATTGTATTTTGATGCCATGGTTGGTATAAATGGGGGACTCGTTAAAATGGTTAATAATGAAGCCGTCACAGGCGGCAATACGATCTTGATGGCATATCATTGTCTTGTACATCAGGGCAATTTATGTGGAATTTTTTTTTAAATGGAAAGTGTATTAAGTGTTGTTATAAAAACCATTAACTTTATAAGAGCAAAAGGACTTAATCCCAGACAATTTCAAGAGTTTCTTAAGGTAATGGGCACTGAATTTGCAGATGTTATTTATTATACAGAAGTAAGATGGCTCAGTAAGGGGAAAATGCTCAAAAGATTTTACGATTTAAGAACTGAAATAAAAATATTTATGGAAACAAACGGGAAACCTGTGACTGAATTTTAAGACGAAGATTGGGTTTTAGATTTAGCTTTTTTAGTAGACTTAACAGAACATTTGAATGATTTAAATTTGAGACTTCAAGGAAACAATCAATTTATTAATAATATGTTCCAAACAATAACAGCGTTTGAAAGAAAGTTGAAATTTTGGCACAATCAAATAAAAGTATAAGATTTGACACATTTCAGTACTTTGGCTGCACATAAATCTGTGAGTTGCACAAAATATGCAAAATATGCTGTATTAATTTTTGATTTAATTCAAGAGTTTGAAAGTAGATTTCAAGATTTTCGAAAAAATGAAGAGTATTTCAACATATTTTCTACCCCATTTTCTGTAGAAATAAATAAATTACCTTCAAATCTTCAAATAGAATGCATTGAACTGCAAAGTGACATTCAACTGAAAGAAAAATTTGGGAATGTTTCTTTACTGGAGTTTTATAAAGATTACCTACCCCGCGATAAGTATCCTAATTTTCACAATCATGCTTTATTAATGTCTTCAGCTTTTAGCAGTACCTATATTTGTGAACAATTATTTTCAAGAATGAAGCATACAAAAAACAAAAATATGACAAAGATCACTGACAAACATCTTGAAAATGCATTAAGAATTGCAACCTCATCTATTGAACCCGATATCGATTTGCTTGTTCAACAAAAGCAAATTCATCAATCTCATTAATTTCAATTTTTTCCATCTTTATGAAATCCAAACTAAGTGAAACGAAACTTTTACAAATTTAAAATAAATATGTACCTATACATATCTAATTCACATTAAAAAAATTATAATAAAAAGAAGTTAATTTATTTTAATAAAGCTACATAGAGTTAATTTTTATTTCAATTTGTTGAAAAAATATTGTATGTGTGGCCCAGCAAATTTTTTTTTTTTGGCAATGTGGCCCTCAAACGGTCATAGTTTAGACACCCATGCTTTAACGCTCCGATACCGGACTCCTATGTGAACAGGCCCTTAAAGTATTGAAATATATTTAACCTATAACAAACCTCCAAACGATTAGCAACGAAATTTTTAACGTCTACTATTGATAATTTAGGGAATTTTCATAATTGTTCGCATCTAGTGAAAGTCAACACACCTGACCCATTCTCAGATAATTAATACTCCAAAAATAGTATTGAAGTTAGAAGACAGGTTGAATGTTTTATTCGAGTGCCCTTAAAGGAGTACTTTAATGACGTTAAATGAGTAATTATATTACCTTGAATCGACATTGATTCAATTTACGAGCTTTATTAATTCTAATGGAAAGGATTTCGTTACTAGTTTAATTTTCCGCCAGTTATTTTAAATTTTTTTCTTTTGGGGAATAAGTACTTTCACGAAGGTATTTTTTTTCTTGGAGTATATTTTCTACAATTTTCATTGCTCATATCGTTTTTATTTTAAAATGTTATCGAATATAATATGAGCTGTGATATTTATGTTTTTTTTTGGTCGAAAAATATCGCAAATAAAGGCTAAATTTTGTATCTAACTTCAAGTTTGATAATTGTTCAGAACGAGAGAACTGATCTCGAACGAAATTCCTACGCTTTGTTTTACCATAACTTTAAAAGGTATATGAGGCATATTGATGAGAAATTCAGGGTTACTATGAGCTAAATTCTAGAATCCCTTTCAATCTATTTAATCTGAAATATATTATAGCCTCATCTAAAAATGAAATCCTAGACTATGACATTCAACATGTGTTGATAGTCTGCAGACATATTTGTGACCAGTGTTATCTCTATTATCTAAGATATAAAATTTCAAGTCAGTGACGTATATATGAGGTATATCAAAGAATTTTATGAAATAGAAAGTTTTATATTTTTAAATTAATTCATAAATCTAAGGAGATGTAATTTGCTATTGTATGCAAGTATCACCGATCTACAAAAGCGATCTTTTGAGTGTCGTGCGACACCATCCTGCCTCTCATATCTTTCTTACATATTGTATCCAGCGTATGTTTGTCGATGTGATTCTTCTTGAACATATTGAAGAAATTTCCCTTGTAAAGGATAATCTAACTGAATTTATTTTCTTCTAATGTAATGGTAATATGGGCCAAAGTCTTCCCTCCCCCTTCCGCGTTCTGTAAAATTCCGCGTTCTTCTGTAAAGTTCTCCACGAGACATCCTTTTTAATACACTAATCTTCTCAAAACATCTCTGCCGAAAACCCAATGGGGATATGGGCCCCTAAATATCTTCCAAGACACTCAGCAGTTCAAATTTATCTAGGTCACATGCTATTCTTTTAAGAACATTTCATATCATATGACACGCATTTTAAACGTTCCCAAAAAGCTGAGTTTTTATGTACAGAAGGTCGTTCGCACTTTATGGACACGATTTTGATAGTTAAGTTTTTTGTATAAATGTCGCATTTTTTGGGAGGATTTGCTTCTGTCTGATAGTCATGGTTCTTGACAATAGCTCTAGCTCAAATTTTCCATGAAAGAAAACTTTTTCTTAGTACTGTTATGTCAATTTTACCCCATTCCTCTTGGGCCACTTTCCAAAGTCCGTTCAGTGTTCTTCGATGTCGTTTTCCTAAGGCTCGTTTTAATAAACCGAAAGCGCAAAAGTCCATTGGAGAAACGTCAGGTGATTTTACAGGTATTTCATTAAATGGAATACACTTTTATTCCTGTTTCTGATTCTTTCTTTGCTAAATAAGCGGCAGTTGATTTAGAGTGTGACTAGAGGCTTTGTCCATATGAAGCTCAACATTATCAATGTCCTTTCCGTATAAGGCTGGAATTTCTTTTTCAAAAATTAGATCTAAAATATTATGTTGATAGTAGAGTGAATTAATTTTGGCTTTACTTGAGACTTTTTGATTTTTAATTTGCTGTTGTAACAAAATCCTGCAACTATCATCAATCCCTTTGGGAACTTTTCTGTACACTTACGCGGCCATTTCGTACGGTCATCCCCGTCAGTTGAGCAATAGAAAATTGATTTTTTTTATTACAGTCACTTAAATACACCCATGCCTTATCGAGTGTTATAACAAATTTTCATTTTTCAGCAGCTAGGTGTTTTTCATATAATTTTCTACGATTTGTTTTTCTTTCAGCAATATGCTTTGGCAAAAAGCAGATGAACTTAAGATTTAAACATCTTTTTTAACTTCAAATCTTTATGAATGATTTTACTTACAGTGTTAGACGACATTTCTAGTTTCGATGCAATGGATCTTTGAGTCGGCGGATTTTCTTTTAGGATCAGAGACTTCACTTTCTTGGTATTTACCTGCGTTCGAACAGTCTTAGGATGAGGTTTCGCGGTCGTGTTTTCATTTTTACTTCCAGTTAGACTTTTTTCCTTTCAAATTTAATGTATAATAAATACCTTTTTTGAAATGCCGTAACTGCGATTTTTACACCGCTTTATATTTTGTTGATAGAATATTTCTCCTCGGAAAGCGCAGTTATGTAACCTTCGAGCCGTCTATCAATTTTAGGACCATTTTCGAAATAAATCTTTTATTTTACATTCCAATGAAAACAAAACAGTAGCAGACGATTATTCTGAAGTTGCCAAATTTTTATCTCAAAATGCAAACGCCAAAATAAATTACAAAATCGTTTCCTTAAAGTGCGAACGACTTTCTGTATTATTCTTTTTTCCTATCATTCTAAGAGCCTGATATGGATTCACCATCCCCAAAATTCTGCTAAATGGAACTTATACAATTTTACCTATAAGTAATTCATTACTTCAAAAATGTCTCCTGTAATACCACAATACTTTATAAACACTTTGATTAGAAAATAAAAACCTTTTCCATTACCCTTTTAACTGGGGAGAGCCAAATAATATTACTTCCACCGTAAATGATGCAGATAATGGGTAATAGACACCTAAACCTCCATGTGTTCCTTATCTTTTGAAATTACAAGAAGTTCGGGTTTCACAACGATTCCGCTTGAAGATCTGCGTGAATATCTATCTGCCTCCTTTGACAGATGAGAGTGCCAACAGAGATAAAACCAACGATTGTTCTAACTTTTTTGTACCCTCCTCTTTTCAGGACACAACAAAACAGATCTTCTGTTTAGAAGTCGGTGGGAGTAGGTCGCCATCATGTGCTTTCTTTGAAACGGCAGAGAGGGGATACATCTTTACGGAGCTATGGTAAGTGTCGCGGCTTTTCCGTTTTCATTCCTTGTTGAAAATTGTTGTTGCTTTGCGATGATGTTCATGTTTCAGATCGGGATTTGCAAAGGGGGGGGGGCATGAAAATTTCAGTTGTGAGTTAGTTAATGTTAAAAACAATATTGTAATTACCAAACATTTTTTTTCTTAATTAAAATTGATCAGAGTATCGTATTGCATCCATTTTAATTTTTCGCTTTAATTTGGAGTGTTGAACGAGATGTCAGTTTTGGAGTTGAGATTTATTAAATACACCGAATTTCTGCTTGTGGAAGTTTTTATGAACAGGTGAATTTTCTGAGTGACAGTTTATAGAGTATCATCCGTATTATTATCTGCGCGACTCTGTGCAATCAATATGTGTTCGATTATACATGTATGCCAAATTTTCAAGAAATTTTTATTACCCTTTTCATGCATGTTTGCAGCAATTCGGATATTTAGAGAAACTTACAGAGATGATTACACTGAAAGTTATCATCATTTTGATAAAGGAACCTTGCTTTCATAAAAGCTGCTTAAAATTTTGCAGAAGGTATTGTGGGCAATCGAATTTTATGGTATTTGTCATCAGAGATTCGCAGTTATTAAAGACTCATGGTTCAGTATAAACCCTATGTAGAAACGGACTTGGAGAAGCTATGATTATAACATAATTCCAATAAATTCTGCAATAAATAATTCAATAAATATTGTCTTAAAATGATATCGAAACAGTATATATATATATATATATATATATATATATATATATATATATATATACAGGGTGTCCGGACTAAAAGCATCCAAAAGTTATGGCTTATTTTTTTCGGAACTACCCATTAGAATTTTTAAAAAATTATTTACATAGAAAGAACATCTCACCTAGTTTTAATATCAATGGATTTCGATGTGTGCACCTTTTGTAGCACGACAGACGTCTAAAAGGTGATCCAGTTCTCTCCAAGTGTTTTGTAGCATATCAGGAGTTATTAGTGTATAAGCAAAAAAAAATTGTGTCTAAACAAAAAATTGAAACTGCGGATGAGTTGAAGAAGCGTATCATTCAAGTATTTCGTCTAATAACTTGAAATCTAATAACGTGGAGAGTAATTCGTCACTTGGAGAGAACTGGATTACCGTTTAGACGTTTGCCCTGCTACTAAAGGTGCATACATCGAAATCTGTTGATATTAAAACTGGTGAGATGATATATATATATATTGTTTTATTAGAAGCTTCGAGCTTTGATTTAACGAATATATATTATTGTGTTATCGACTTCGATAAATCGAGAATGGGCCTAACGTATTAACCGTAATAAACATTTTTGTACTTATCGCTATTAAAAATTTTAAGATCCGTCTAGGGTCTGAGATCCTTTTTAAACAGATAATAATATATTGTCATTGATAATGTACCTTGTATTTATAATTGTTGTAAAAATACCACTAAGAGGCAGATTCTTGAGTAGTTTACATATCATATTATTTACTCGTTTTTTGACTAGTTTACATATGATAATATTTACTAGAGGAGATAAATGCTGATTTAATGCCCTTTATATGATAGGAACTGATACAGAAAACACAAACGTGGGTCTAAATATAGAATGTTTCAAGATATGTTAACATGCTCGATAACATAGGGAAACTGACATAAATCAAGAACACAGACCTTCTGATTGTTTTTCACTGCACAGTTAAAAATTTGGCAGAATTTGAATAATATTTAAACTTTCAACATTTGTATAAACTATGAAATGTTAGACAGTTTTTTTAAAAAAAGTTTTGCATCTTTTAACTCATTGATGTTTTATATAAATAAAAAAAAGAAATAGGAGGTTTGGAGTTTAGTTCTAAAAGTATACATTCTCACGAGATTAAGTCATAAAAACGTTAATGTCTAATTATGAAGATACCATGTAATACGCATAAAAAAGCGGTGGAGTATAAAAATGCTATTACAAACCAGACAGTATTAAGAGATTTTTTTATTAACTAGGAATTCCCATTTTTAGATACAGAGGCCCAAATAAGTGAAACATTTTAAAATTGGGTAAGAAAGGTTGGTGATATTTCTGTGCAAAGGGTGTTAAGTCCAAAATGGGCTAAAATGAGTTATGAAACCAGGCATGTTTGAAAAAACAAGGGCTACTGCAGGGTACAGAAAGTCTAATTCCACTCCTAAATATTTTTATTCATCAGGGAAAATTTGGGATGTGTGAAATAAAACACAAACATGTTAGTGTTAAAAGGGTTATGTCTCAATCAAGGACTTAACACTCTTTACTAAAAAAAAAATAAAATTGAAAAAATTTTCTTAAAACGAAATATTAAAAATTTAACTTAAAAAAACTAACTTTACAAAAACCGTTTTTTTTTTTAATTATTCAATCCCGTTTTTCTCAAAAGTATGATTTTGGACTTGACACTCTTTACACCACAAACACAGATTTAATAGCTGTAAAATATTTACTATGATATTTATTTCATTTTATGGCCTTTCTGCAAGCATATTCTTAGAAAATTCTTTCTTGATAAATAAAAAAAAATTGCCATGCTTGGGAAAAAAATAAGAAATACATTTCTTTTTAACGAGGTTCGTTTCTGCATGTTTTGACGTTTGTGATTTTAAATTCTTTAAGCGTGTCGTACTTATACTTTTTATACAGTACATAGCAGTTGTACGAAACTACCAGCCATCCTTCACATATGCTCTTCACTATTTATATCTTTATAATTTTTTTGCCATTCTCTGTAAGAAGACTGTACTGCAATTAATTCGTTATGTGGCATGCACAGATTTCTAGAGATAGCACTGAGTCATACTGAATGGGGAAGATCGTAATCTGACTTGTTTATGCTAACTTAATTTACTATTTGATCACATAAAAATAGTAGTTTTATTTTTCTTTGCACTGGTGCCTATCCAAAAGTAGGCACAAATGTTAAGAAAACTAAAATTTGCCTTCGGTCTTATTAATGCTTTCATAAAGTTCATCGCATTAAAATTATTTTAAAAAATTAGGGTTGATAGGTCGTATTTTGTTGCAGCTAAAAATAATAGTAAAAATAAGAATTTTTACCCTAAGTTAATTAGAGTGATTTAGAGAAAACAGCTGTTTTAACGTGTGAGTTATTTGCGTTTACAGAGCATTTTTGGATTTATGATAGGAGATTTTGGAATAATAAACTACGACTGTTTGGTTAGGAGTATTTGTTAAGTAAATTAATTCGGGCTTCCAAAAATAGTTTTTAAAAATTTTCTTTTCTTTTTTTTTAAATTTTAAATCATTTGTCCAAAAATACAAACCTAGGGAAAAAAACGGCCCAAATGTTTGTTGAAGAAAAAATGTTACTTTAAAATATTTGCCGTGCAGGCATAATTCGTCACCTGAGTGCAAGAACTAGGTAACTTGATTCTTCAAGTTCTTGAAGATCTCCAGATGTCTACTTCTTGCAGTGAGAAAATACTCGTCGTTCTGTTTGTCTAATTATTTCACTGGCCAACAGATGGCATTAGGTTATCAGCAAAGTGAGTTGTCTAGTTATTGCATTCAATTCTTAAGTAATTTAGCTATAAATAGCGAAATATATCAAAAATAATTTTTTTGGAGTTCCCTAGTTCTTGCACTCAGGTAACGAATTACAATAATGCTCTGTTTGATCGAGGTTCGGCGAATCTTTCTGCAAGAGCCTTTTAAAAAGGAGCGTCCGAATTTTTGGTGAGTCCGTTATGAGGGGTTTTACATTTTTCAGAAAGAACTTTAAACGGTGCAGATAAGAGCTAAAACCGAAGACGAGAAGCAAACATTTGCTTCAACCACTACTGATCAGATGAAGGAAATCCTCTAAGCCAGGAGTCTCCAACCTTTTTGTACCTAAGAGCACATTCTAGAATACCGATCGGACAGCGGGCACCATTTAGTTTTTCAAGATGAATTTATAGTTGGACATAGTTAATAATACATACACATAATGTACAAAAAAATATTTAATTACAAAAGTATAATTTAACGTATCAAAATTATTGTTAATATTCTTGTGCAAAATAAATGATTACTAAATAATGTATACAAACTCTACAAAGTATAAAAATTCTTTATAAAAAATATAAATCTCAATGTGAATTTTGGCATTTCATTTCATTGGCCAT
Source organism: Dolomedes plantarius (assembly GCA_907164885.2). NCBI lineage: Eukaryota > Metazoa > Arthropoda > Arachnida > Araneae > Dolomedidae > Dolomedes > Dolomedes plantarius. The sequence continues at coordinate 139,383,946 of OU015493.1, read as the reverse complement.
TGCTTCGTAATTAGGAGAGTAGGATGATATTCCTGCTCGCGCGCGCGTAAGCAATCGTCAAGGTGTTCATCTGTAAGTCGTGATGTGTACTTGATTTTATGATATTTGTTACCGCTTCTCTATCGCTTGGCGTCATTATTGTTCCCCCTTCTGTATTCTTCCCCTTGGCGCTAATTTTGCTTTGTACGGCAACCCTATGGATGCCGAAGTTCATTCACCTCGAAGCGTTCGAAGCTCGTTGTTGTTCGGAGCTATGTCTCGTCGGTGCGTTGTGCACATTTAAAACTCTCGTTGTTTGTTGAAAATAAAAACATTTCGAACCAATTTACAGTCCATCAATTAATTATGTTAAAGAACCAGCAAAGTTTAAGTGGTAAATCGTACCATTGATTTGGTCCGCTCTCTCGGAGATCGAATCTTTTAATTTGAGCTATATTTAGCCATTTCGTTTTGTTCTCGGATTTTAATTATGGCGGATGAAGATATTACATCGTTGAATAGGAAACGTGGTGGAATCAAGGCGCAAATAACTAGACTGCAATCATCTATAAAGGATCAAGGAACTAATAAAGATGTCGAAATAGAAGAAATCAAAGTGAAATTGGAAAAAGTTCGTAAATTAAACGATCAGATCGAGTGTTTGCGTCTGGAATACTACAAAGTCGTTAAAGATGAAGATTTGAATGAAATCGAAGATAGTTTTGCTGAAATAGAGTCTGATATTCTGAAACTTGAGGTAAGCCTCAAACGTATTTATAATAATTGTATGCATAATAATGTTGAAAATAGTAATGCTAGTACTCAAATTAAAAGTAATAATGTCCAAATTAAACTACCAGAAATTCCATTACCGAAGTTTTCGGGTAATATTGAGGAATGGAACTTGTTTAAAACCCAATTTGACTCGTTAATTTCGTCGAACAATCAACTATCTGAGTCGCAAAAGCTATACTATTTGCAGTCATGCTTAGTGGGAAGTGCGGCTCGGATAATGTCAACTGACGACTCATTTTGTTCTTTATTAAAGGCTTTGGAAAATAGATTTAATAATAAGAGACTTATTGTAAATACCCACATTTCAGAATTACTTTCAATTGAAAGGTTACACAACGAATGTGCTAAGGATTTAAGATCACTAATTGATCAGCTATATAAACATTTAAGAGCTTTAAAATTATTAGATTTGGATTTGGATAAATTAAGTGAAGCCATGTTGATAAATATTGTTTTGCAAAAGTTGGATAAAGAAACACGCAAACAATTTGAAATGACTTTAACGTCAAATGAGTTAACAAATTGGAGCACGTTTACAACCTTTATTGAAAAAAGATGTCAAATTTTGGAAAATCTACAAAATAATATCACCCAACCACCAAAATCGAAACTGAATTTTCAGAATTCCAAAACGCGCACTTTCGTAACGAAAATGAATAATTCTTCATCTAAGTGCCCAGTATGCCATTTATCAAATCATCCTATTTATAAATGTAAGAATTTTCTTGACTTGAATGCTATGGAACGTTATAATATGGTTAAAAATCTCTCGCTTTGTATCTTATGTTTAAATTCGGGGCATAAATTGACTTCTTGCCGCCAATCTAAGTATTTGTGTAAGATTTGTAATGGTCGTCATAATTATCTCTTACACCGATATGGAAATCCCTCTAACGAAGAATTGAATATTGCGCAAGCTGAAACAATAACTCCAGAGCTGAAAAATGACTCGCCACCTGCAGATACTTCTTCCTCTGCTTGTTTGTTTATAAAAAATAAAAGTGTTCTCCTTTCAACAGCTGTAGTACTTGTGCAAAATATTTATGGCCAGTTTATGAGAGCAAGAGTAATCCTTGACAGTGCTTCTCAGTCTAATTTCATAACTAAGCAATTTGTTGATAATGCTAATTTAAGGAAACAAAAAATAAATATTTCGGTTTCGGGATTAGGAGGAATACCTACTCCAATTGAATATGAAGTTTTTGCTAACATAGCAAATGGAAATGGATCGTTCTTTTCGTTGCAAAACTTTTTAGTCGTCGATAAAATTACGGATATGGTTCCGGCAACAAATTTGAATTTAGAAAATATAGAAATTCCACAAGTTATGTTGGCAGATCCTGAATTCACCAAGCCATCCCGAATTGATATGCTTTTGGGAGCTGAGACTTTCTTTGAAATTGTTAAGGGTGAACAAATACGTTCATCTGTAAATTCATTACTATTTCAGAATACTGTGTTTGGTTATGTCGCTAGTGGCTATGTAAATACAAATAATCAAGGGCCATATACTAATTTATGTAGTTTAATTTGTCAAAGTGAAAACATAGAAAAGATAGTCGAAAAATTCTGGTCTGTGGAAAATATTAGTGAAGATCAGACTATCCTTAGTAAAGAAGAAGAGTTTTGTGAGTCACATTTTAAAGAAACTCACAAAAGAAATAAAGATGGTCGCTTCGTAGTTAAAATGCCCATGAAAGAAGGATTTTTGGGTGAATCTAAGGCCTTAGCCAACGTTAGACTTAATCAATTAGTAAAGCGGTTGCATAAAAATTCGATGATGCAAAATTTATATAAAGAATTTATAACCGAGTATGAAAACTTGGGCCATATGGAAAAGGTAGCTAACGATCAGAATTGTGAAGGGTCGTATTATCTGCCGCATCATGGTGTTTACAAACCTGAAAATTCGACCACAAAATTAAGGGTTGTATTTAACGCCAGTGCTCCTAGTACTTCGGGAAAAAGTCTAAATGACGTGCTTCTTGCCGGTGCAGTGCAAGAAAACATTTGTGATATAATGGTGAGATTTCGGACATATAAGTACGCCTTTACTGCAGATATTAAAAAGATGTATCGCCAAATATTGATTGAGGAATCTCAAAGAGATTTACTAAAGATATTATGGAAAGAAAACATAAATGAGTTAGCAACTACATATCGGCTTAACACTGTCACCTACGGCACAAAATCGGCCCCATTTCTCGCTATTCGTTGTTTAAAGCAGCTAGCTTTGGATGAAGCAGACAAATTTCCGCTCGCCGCTGAAGTTACCCTTAATGATGTTTACATGGATGATTTTGTCTCGGGTGCTTCTACTTTAGAAACTGCACGAGAATTGCAGTGCCAGTTGACGCAAATGCTTCACACTTGTGGAATGCAACTCCACAAATGGAAGTCTAATTCCAATGACCTTCTGAATAGTGTTTCGGAGAAGTGTCCTGAACATAAATTTACTTCGGGTTTAGATCCAACTGTTAAAGCACTCGGAATAATTTGGAACCCTCAAGAAGACATATTTTGTTTTAAAGTAGTGATAAATGAGAAATCTTCTTACACTAAACGTGACGTCTTGTCAACAATTGCAAGACTGTATGATCCTCTTGGATTGATAGGCCCAATCATTTCTAAAGCTAAGATTTTTCTGCAAAGGCTATGGATTAGAAAGCTTTCTTGGGATGAACCTTTGCCAGAAAACATTTTGTTAGAATGGAAACAATTTGTTTCGTGCCTAAGATCTGTTGAAGAAATAAAAATTAACAGATATGTGTTGACTGACAGTGCCGATAAGATCATACTTCGAGGGTTTTCTGATGCTTCCGAATCTGCTTATGGATCAGTTATATATCTAATTTGTATTGCTAAGGACAATACTGTGTCTTCTCATCTCATAGCCAGTAAATCTCGTGTTGCACCATTAAAAACTATGTCTGTGCCTCGTCTTGAGTTATCAGGATGCCTACTCTTATCGCAACTGATAGTCAAGGTTCGCAATTCTCTAAAGTTGAAAATTGATGAAGTTTGTCTTTACACAGATTCGACAATTGCTCTGGCATGGATCAAGACACCGGCATATAAACTTAAGACTTTCGTTGGAAACAGAGTTTCTAAAATTCAAAACTTAACGGAATCGCATCAATGGAAACACATTTCTTCATCTAGCAATCCTGCTGATATTATTTCTCGTGGATTTTCGCCCCATGAACTTTCAAGTTTGTCGCTGTGGTGGCAAGGTCCTGGACTTGTAGAGGAATCCATTGGTATCCCCATCTCAGTTGATGTGCCTCTTCAAGAATCGCAGCTTTACCAAGATGAACTTAAAAAACTTTCTGACATTAACTTACTTAGCACTAAAGAAAATACATTTTCGAGTGATTTCCTTAATTTGTCGAATAACTACGTTAAATTAATCTGTATTTTTAGTTTTATTTGCAGGTTTGTATTTAATGTTAAAGACAAAATGAAAATAATCGGCCCAATTACAAACGAGGAATTAGAAAGGGCTAAAAAGAAATTAATTAAAATTATTCAGGTAAGTGAATTTGATAAGGAAATCAAAACACTAAAGAACGGTGAATCGGTGAAGAAAGGCCAGGTAAGCCACTTAAATGCTTTTTTAGACGAAGAAGATTTGTTAAGAGTAGGTGGTCGTTTGGCTCATGCCAATATAAGTTATGATAATAAACATCAAATAATACTACCTAGAAAACACAAACTGACTACTCTCATATTCCAGCATTATCACTTAAAGAACTTTCATGCAGGACCTCAATCCTTATTGCATTTTGTTCGCCAAGAATTTTGGCCCATTGGAGGTAAAAATATCGCAAGAAAGGTAGTGCACAACTGTGTAACTTGCTTTAGACACAAACCTACTACTTTAGATCAATTAATGGGAAATTTGCCTCCAGAGAGAGTCAACCCCAATCCTGTATTTTCTAACACAGGTGTAGATTTTTGTGGTCCCTTTTACATTCGATATAAGTATCAAAGAAAGGGTAATTTACACAAGGTGTATGTAGCTATTTTTGTTTGTTTAGTTACTAAGGCCATACATCTTGAGATAGTTTTCGATCTAACTTCACAAGCATTTATTGCTTGCTTGAAGAGATTTTTCGCTCGTAGAGGAAAATGTTCAACCTTATTTAGTGATAATGCTAAGACTAGGAGCTAGTCTAGAATTGAAAAAACTCGCGTCACTTGCTAATTTTCCTGATGAATGTTTATCTAGATTTTTGGCTACGGAGAATATCTCCTGGAAATTCCTTCCCCCTCGAGCCCCGAATTTCGGTGGACTCTGGGAGTCAGGTGTCAAGTCCTTCAAGCATCATCTAAAAAGAACTGTTGCTGATGCCAAATTATTTTATGAGGAATTTTTGACGGTTGTCACCCAAGTTGAAGGCATCTTAAATTCAAGGCCAATTTCTCCATTATCATCTCATACCTCGGACTTAGAATCCTTAACTCCTGGTCATTTTTTAATAGGTCGGCCCATAAATTCGATCCCAGAGCCTTCTTTAATAAATGAATCAGACAATAAATTATCCCGTTGGCAACGATTAACAAAAATGGTTGAGCAAATTTGGAAACGTTGGTCCATTGATTATTTAAACCATTTGCAAGAACGGAAAAAATGGCAATTTGCTAAAAACAACATTAACGAAAATGCAATGGTTCTACTAAAGGAAGACAACCTTCCACCCTTTAAATGGTGTCTTGGCAGGATAAGTCAAGTCATTCCAGGCAAGGATGGCAAAATTCGCGTAGCAATTGTAAAAACTAAAAATGGTTACTTTAAAAGACCAATTTCTAAAATTTGCCTCCTACCCATTGAAAATTGATCTCTTTGAAGTTATTATAAACAAAATAGATCTGTACGTATTTAATTGTATATTTTTCTGTATATATATTGACTTTAACTTTATTTTTCTGTACAATTTTATATATTTTTCTGTATATTTACTTTCACTTTATTTTCTGTACAATTGTATATACTTTAATATTTACGAAAAAAAAAAACGGAATGTCAATTTGTTGCATTGTGCTGAACTTCGAAAAATTATTGTAACTTGTCTTGTAATTTGTGTTGCATGTCATAGACAAGCAACGCGGGGCGGTATGTTACCGCTTCTCTATCGCTTGGCGCCATTATTGTTCCCCCTTCTGTATTCTTCCCCTTGGCGCTAATTTTGCTTTGTACGGCAACCCTATGGATGCCGAAGTTCATTCACCTCGAAGCGTTCGAAGCTCGTTGTTGTTCGGAGCTATGTCTCGTCGGTGCGTTGTGCACATTTAAAACTCTCGTTGTTTGTTGAAAATAAAAACATTTCGAACCAATTTACAGTCCATCAATTAATTATGTTAAAGAACCAGCAAAGTTTAAGTGGTAAATCGTACCAATATTCATTGTCGAAAACAATGATTCACATAAGTATGCGGAACCGAAAAACGATTTTATTTTATATGCTACTCTTTTCAAGAATGGAAATTTGTGTCTGTTAACTATATTCCAGAAATTCCCATCTGATACAATGGATTTTAGGACAATGCCGTTCTGAAGATCCAAAATTTCTATCTCCAGTTCTTCTGTCCTTACTTGAACAAGCTCTGAAATGTATGTAGCTAATTCGGTTACATTTACTTGGTAAGTAAAAGTATAAACAAAAAAGGTAACCATTGGCTCGATGATATTAAACTGTTGAAAGCTTTTCAAACTGGTCTTGAAGTAATTGAAGGTTGATAACAAATATTGATAAGTCAATTTCCCCGTCGCCTATCATTTTTTTCATATTTGGACAATGCACAAGGGACATCATCTTCAAATGTGATGTCCACAAATCCAGTTCAGCTTTAAACGAATTTATAGACCCTATCATTGTAGCTATATGTTCTTTCCCTGCAGCTCTAAGTTTAAATAATTCAGTTTTTCCATTATATCTATTATAAAAGCCAAATCCGCTATCCAACGAGGATCTGTTAGTTAAAAAAAATTTGATTAAAAAAAATTAAAACAAAAATTTAAAAAATTAAACAAGTTAAAAAAAATTTGATTTTGAGTTAAAAAAAATTTTGGCACTGAGATAATATTTTATTTCTTCAATTAAATCTACAAATCTAGCAAGAACTTTGCCTTTACTGAGCCAATGTACTTCAGTATGCAGAATGAGATCAGGATCTTCAGGATTTTCTAATAGGGCCTTAAAAAGGCGATGTTGCAAAGGAGCTGCGCGAATTAAGTTGACTATTTTTGTAATTATTTTCATAACGTGTCCGAAGGGTAGTATTCTACCACATAAAACTTCCTGGGGGATAATACAGTGATACGACATAAAGTTTGGAAATGATTCATCCTTTATGCCGAGGGCAATAAGTCGATTGACATTTCTAACCATTGCTGGTGCCCCACCAGTAGTTATCGCAGACAGCTTCTGGAGAGGCATATCTATCGACTTTGTATATGTTATAAATATTTTATAGATATCCTCACCTGTTGTTCGTCCTTTCATGGGTAATATTTTTAGTAGATCTTCTTTTCCAGTAAAGTCACTAAATACCATTCTCTCCATAACTGCTAACTGTGCTGTGTCTGATATGCCTGTAGAGTCAAGTTGTAGTAAGAACCACTCACATATTTCCAAGTCACTCTTTAACTGAATTTGCATGTCCTTTGAAACGGCTTGTATTCTTCTTGTGACGGTGTTATCTGACAAGTTCTACGAGCCTACCAGATGCAGTGGCGCTCTCAGGGGATGGAGGGGGCAAGAAGCCTTGCCTCCCCAAAGAATCTGACTACTATAAGTCTTGTATCGCTGACATGATCTCACGGTTGTTGGAAAATCCCTCAAATAAGCAATCGGTGCCAGTAAGAAATGCTTCTTTTAACAAGTCACCATCCTGGAAAGGCTTTTTCTTCTTTGCGAGTACGTGAGAAATTTTTATAGAAGCAATAGTGGCATTTTTAGATCTTAACAGAGGCCTAGTGAAAACTGACTGTTGAGCAGACAGATTCAATTTTAGCTGATCTATTTTCTTATTTCAGATTAAGTGGATTTAAGTTCGTATTAAAAGTAGCACGAATTGTCAGGAAATGACTTTCAACATTATGTTTTTTTGGCACAGAGACGCTATTTCAACACAACAGACAAATACATTTGTCTTTTAAATCAACGAAGCAATATGAATCCTCCAATTCAGTATTAAAATTATAGGTACGTTTACTTGATCCACTCATTTTGGCGTAAAAATAAGGAAGTATTTAAAAACAACGAAGGATAAAACACAGTTACAAAAAATCTGAGCATATATTTATGAATAAATAATGAAGTAGATACGTCGAATGAAACGTTTATCTCACACCACAAACCACACTACTGGCTCTCACGAGATGAGCTCCAGACAAATGTCTATGTTGTGACGGCAACCATAAAAACGGACCGGTTCATTTCAGTTTAGGTATGGGAAATTAGGTTGGCGAAGATCTGGCGCGAGGGGGAGAAGAGATCGGTCGCATTACGCTTTGTGGTTTTATCTGTGTTTGGACGCCATTTCTACTTTTGTGTGGTTTATCATTAAAATGAGAAAACATTTATATAGCATTTTATTGAAAACTGAAATAGTTTCGTTGGTCGTACAGCGGCGGGCACACGTAAAACGATCGGAGGGCGCCATGGTGCCCGCGGGCATAGGGTTGGGGATCCCTGCTCTAAGCAGAAGGGAAGCTTCGGGACTTGAGAGCTTTTTTGACTTTGGAAGCATATTAGTGTCAGCAGAAATTATTGTTTGCCTCCCGTTTTCGTTTTCAGTATTTTTTAGCTCAGTGAAACCTCGTTTATCCGGCCCTTGTTGATCCTGATCTCCGTATAATCCAGATGATATTAGTAGACATTATTTTTATTTAATGTTCACATTAGATAATAATTTTTAACTATAATAGTAAGAACGTAGCTACAAGAACGCTAAATATTCGCTTTTTAGTTTGATTCAATGTACAGTTCCTGCATACTTTGTACAATAAATTATGGTAATAAAATGCTTTTTGTTGAGTTTAAGAAAGCTTTACTAGACCATTTCTTTGTTAAGAAAGGATGTGAAAAGTTATTTTTATATTTTTAATGTCTTGTAAACAATACTATGTAATTTTGTTACAAAACATAGTTTTTTATCGCAATAAATGGTAAGCCTCCTTAGTTAAAGATTTTGTTTTGCTAATAACCCATATTACTCGGATTATCCGGATTACCTATGGTCTCAGTTATTCCGGATAAACAAGGTTTTACTGTACTGTTTAAAAATGTACCCGGAGAATATTTCGGTATAAATTACTCTAAATAATACAATCCATAAATCACGGTTATTCGTTTTTAGAAGGACAAAATAAAAAGAGGAAAAACATTTTCTCTTGTAAAAACGTGAATAAAACTAAATCATATTTGTTGCAATGAAAGAAAGTTCTACGAGCCTACCAGATGGAATGGCGCACCCGGGGGGGGGGGGGGGCAAGAAGCCTTGCCTCCCCAAAGAAATAGAAATTGAATTATGAATATTGAATTTGAATTCTAAATATTTTTATCAGTTCAACTCGCCCCCCCCCTCTCCCAAGGATTAAATCCTGGGGGTGCTACTGACCAGATGTCGCCCATGGGTTTGTTCGTTCAAAATTGTGGTGGTACTAGCGGGTGTGGTACCCCTATACGGTGCACCGATTATAAGAAACCAACAAATCTCGAGATGATAGGGAGAAAGTCGTAAGACAAAAGTGTCTGCCACATTGGAACAACAACAACAAAAAGTTCTTTAGGACTATGAAAGTATAACGGAGTAAATTATTTAATTTATTATTTATTATTTTTCTTGATTATTCGTGTTCTTCCTTGTTTACGATTGAATTGACTTTTCGATCCTCACTGACCTTGAAGTTTGCTCTGTATCAGCCCGATAACTGAAGCGTAATTTTTGTCTCTGGAGCACTTCACGAACCGATAATAGAAAATCCTCGTGGAAATTCCCAAGAACTGGAGCCAAGATAAACGCCTTTAAGTCCTTTTTTCGAGGAATTATAATCATAAGAAACTAACTAAAAATGCAACCTACGTTGGAATTTAGCCCAATACGCACGCTTGTTTGCACCCTTGTAGTTTTTTGGCCTAGTCTTAAATCGAAAATTTTGACATCGTAATTCTGCTCCTGAAGTAAACAGCTGGCTCGAGAGAGAGTATTTTGAAAACTGCGCCTGGAAGAGCAAAATTTTGATTTCAAATAAAAGTATATAGGGTTTAGGATAGTATATTGGTGAATTCAGAAATCGAGAAATTATCAAAGAACTAATGTTGATGAAAGAGGTGTAAATAAAATATTTCTATTGACTGAAGCTGACAGTTTATGATTCATTTTTTATTCATGGTTGCCCTATAATTAAAAAAAATTAATTTAATTTTTTTCAGAGAAATATTTGTAAAGATACTTGTTTGAGTAGCTTTTGTATTTAGAAGAGATATTTGTAATTCATAAACGGTTAGGCAATTTGTAGTAAATAAAGATTCTTATTTTGCATTTAAAACGTGCTAACTACTTCTCTTTTAATGGAATAAATGTAATATAAATGCGATTTCTGTAAGTTTATAGCATTTTTTGTACATACATAATTTTGTAAGCCTTTATACAAAAAGGTGAACAGCATGAACATTTGAAACTATGCTGATATGTGTTGCATTAACAGTATATATAAACTGAAATCGAGATTACTTAAGCATTCGCATGGGCGCAGACATGAACCATAGCTATATGCAAGGGAAATTATGGTCATATGTGTTGCATTAACAGTATATATTGTGATGGCCCCAAGGCGAAGACGTTTCACTGCTGTGTCCCGGGCGATTACATGCAAACTGTCCCCGGCTTCGACTGGCCGAGACTACTTCCACAACTCCAAAAAGTGACTGGAGACGATGAGTTTAGTGTTACAATAAACACTTTATTTTTTTCTTGAAATGCTCACTGAAATGCAACTGTACACAAGTCATCACAATTCGCAAATACAAACTGCCTTGCAGTTTCACACGGCTCACAGCCGAAAAACAAAAACGCACACGCTTCGACTGCCCTGCACACGTCGATACACGTGGCCCGCTGACGAGATCAAATCCGTCACCTAAAGTCCGGCGACAACCGCTCTCTCAATCTCTCTCAGCAAAAAAACCCCTGTCCATGAGCATGAGCATGAGCATGAGCAACAGGATTGAGTAGAAGCGCCTGGGTAAAATTTTACCCCCAACTTCTAGAAAGTAAATTGATTTTTCTGGAGCTTGCCTGAATATAAATGTCGGCGGAAGTTAGTAAAAAAGAGATAGGAGAGAAGTGTATTTGTTTCCTCGAATTTATGCGACCTGAGAAAGATTAATGGATAGGGAAAAGGAAAAAATTTATAAAAAAGAGAGAAATTGTTAAATAAAATATATTTTTTACCTTGAGCATGATACCAAGCTCGAGTATTAATTTTAAGAATTTTTTTAATTTTTTTTTGCCGTAGACCGAGGTCTACGTATTATTTTAAATTTTTTATAATTTTTTTTTATTTTTTTATTATTAGATAAATTAAGGACAGACACTAGAAAGGAGTTTGCATGCCAGAACCCAGCCTACTGGAGGGGAAGGGGTATTTTAGAAAAAAAAGTGTCAGATGTGCCCCTGTCCAATGGCTCGCCGTCCTTTTTAAAACGTTGCTCGCCTCGCTCAACCAGTTCCTGGTGACGTCATCCATTTCGGCGAGGAGCCTTTTCCAAAGCCAGGCGCCCTCCTAAGGTGCTGTCAAACAGGTCTCGCTGGGCGTGAGCCGTCCTGAAATTGTCTTTTCATCACAACAAACCGTCGGGGACAAAACCCTTTCTTAACCAGAGTTTCACTACTAGCACGCTGTCAGAAGCGCTATTTCCACGCTATCACAATATAAACTGAAATCGAGATTGATTAAGCATTCGCATGGGTGCAGGCATGAACTATAGCTATATGCAAGGAAATTATGGGGATATATTTTGCATTACCAGTATATATAAATTGAAATCGAGATTAATTAAGCATTCGCATGGGTGCAGACATGAACTAAAGCTATATGCAAGGATATTAATCATTAAGTTTATCTTTTCAGTGGAACCGTTGATTAAAAAATTCGTGGACTTTCGCTTGCATTTATTTAGTACGACGTAAATTTTTCAATGAACACGTTATTCTAGATGTCGGAAACGGAATAGTTGCAGATTTTAACATTAGATGGCGGAACGGTACCGTTACCAGGACTACGAGCTTATACGGAAAGCGAGAACAATGTAGTTTAAAAAAGATTTCATTTTTTTTTTTGTTTTTGAAGTCGCTGTTCTTATTATTTCGTATTCTGTTCTACATGTAGTCAACGTGTTATTATATTCCTTCATCATTAAAAAATAATTAAAAATGCCAGTCTACATTCGAATTACTCGTGTGTGTGAAGTTATTTAACCACTAGTTTTAAAATGTTATCTACAACCTTTGGAACAAAGGTAAGCCTAACTTTTCATTCTTTATATCCGATTCTTCAGGTAGTCAACACTAGAGTAAAGTTCAAAGTCTACTGAAACGTTTTGGGATTAATTAAAAATACTTATCAGTTAAACATGTATGTCCCTCCTTGAAGACAAGCGTCCAGATATGTATCTCTATTTTCCACATTCACTTCCTTTTGAGAGTTTTCCAGTCATATTAGTTGTTGTTACTTTCTATCATTTTGAATCTCATCGACAGGAGCTTCACTTATAGACGTTGTCACGGTTGATGGCCTTTCTTTTCTAGGTCGACTATTTATATCGAAATCTCCGTTAACTCTCTTGAGATATTTCTGGCTATTGCTTCTATCTATTCCTTCTTGTTTACTCTCAGTTTATCCCGAATTTCGGAGATGGAAAAATATCTAAAGATTAAAAAGGAATCCGATCACCAATCAACAACTCACAAAGGATGAAATTTGATGACTCGTAACTCATTAAGAAAAGAAAGGAAGAAACTTTAAATTTGTTATAATAAATTATACCGTGGTTTTTGCATTAAGACCTGTGGATTATTGTTATTATTATTATTTTTTTGGTTTCATTTGTTTATTCTTTCATTGTTATCAAAGAGATGAATCCCATTAAAAGGTCCCTGAAAAACTTTCGGTTTGAAGAATAGACTTAAAACAAAATTAAGAAAAAGACTATCAAAAGATAACTTGTATAATTTATTGTGTTGTAGAGGATTCAATTCAAAAGTATTTAGTTGAAAAACAGTTATACATTTAACGGAAAAAGTTGTAACTTCTTGTAATACCTAAAAAGAAAAGCCTCATTTTTGTTTAAACTGTTTTAATATAACCGATTAAGGCGTCATTGTACTAACCCTATCAGATTCGCTCACCTCACTGTTAACCCATGGAGAAAATTTGTCGAAGGATTGCCAACTTGGATTTAAAGATTTTTAAAACTTGTACTCCGTAATAGAGAAAAAAATTTTACATCTTGGGACATTTTTCATTTTTCTAAAAATGCAAATAATATTTTAAAATTTAAATTATTCGGGGAAAATTCTGGTATAGTGTGTTTTAAACGCTCATCAATTCCTTTGGTAGACAAAATTTATAAAATGAATCCTGTTGAAAAATGCAGAAAGGTTCAGGATATCTAAAAATACCACTTTTATTGGATTATCAGCATTTATGTAGCTGTAAATAATAGACAAACTTTCTCCATGGGTTAACATTGAGATGAGCGAATCCAGTAGGGTTAGTACACAGCGGCCGTAACCACGTTGGTGAATGATTGGAGCGCGTGTTTGTGGTAGTGACTGGAGTAGATTAAATAATGAATGATATTGTTTTACGCGAAGAAGTCTGATTATTTAGTAACGTCTACATTCCCAAGGAAAACCTCATTGTTCCTGCATAAAAAACTCTGTGAACGCATGTCAGGTAGGGAGATAACGACACTATACACGCAAAAAAATATTTCATGAAATAATGTAGATAATCTCGTTTGACTCACCCTCGATCATGGGAGAGTAGTATTTTATGATTTCCTAATGATAAAAATGACATTTATCGGAAAGTCAACATCATTCTGGCCTTGAAAAATATTGATGACACAAAGCTTATAGTGTAAGTAGCGTGCGAGATATGACGATGTATTGTAAACAAATTTATATCTGTTATCAAATTATCTTACAATTTGTTTGTCGAGTTAGTAGAAGCTTAAGTCAAGCAAAATCTTTTCAGAATAATTTTTCTTGTCATGAGGCAGACAGAACATAAAAATATTTTTTCGTGCTAATTATTTAACTTATGTTTATGTGTTTTTTTTTAAACCAGAAATTTTTTATTTGGAACATATATTTCAACTTCTTTAACTCCATGAGTATGCGTACTAAAGCCTATTGCTCTGAGATTTTTTATTTTTATTTAAATCGATAAATTACATTCTATGGAACATTCATTGCTCTCTCCGTTTCATCCTGAATTTAGACAGCTTGGAGTCTTTTATTTGTCATCCAGCATATGTTCATTACATTTGAAAAAGGATATTTGTAAGCAAAAGAGAATTTAACCATAAGATTATGATTTTGTTAACTGAATGAATTCGCAGGGTAACGGAGCCATCTCAGAGTCCGGGGTAAAGACGCTAAGGCCTTATTCACATTGAGTCCGCCAGCGTTACTCGCATCGAAATAATTTTAACCAATCACATACCGTAACGATTTCGTGGTTAATTGTTTGGAGATCTGTGATTGGTTCAAATTGTTTCAATACGAGTAACGCCGTTGCTACGCAACGCTGACGGACTCAATGTACACAAGGCTTCACGCATGACTCCCTGTACAGGGGCTTACCCTTATGGCTCATGGCAGCCGAACGACCACGAACTCTTTCTATATTTTCCTCTCTTAGATGGCAGTGGTGGTATTGACTCCAATACCTTCCCATGCAGGCCCTGATTTTCCATTAGGCCCGGTAGGCCTGTGCCCAGTGCCCCCCCCCCCCAAAAAAAAAAAAATTTATTTTAAAAGAAAAAAGAAAGAAATCCCAATTCAATTTTTTTTAATTTTACCTTTTTTAATAGCAATTTTTTTTTATATATCCTTTCAAATTTGATAGATTGATTGGTTCATCATATGTATAGTAACATGTATAGTTCATCATATGTATGTTATAGTGTATATAAGGGATTAATAAGTTTTTCTGGTTGCATTGTATTGGTGTTTTAACGATGAAATTAATATATTTTATTGCTTTTTGCTATTTGATAATGTTCTAGGCTTCTACGCTTCAAATAGCCAATTCTTGGTAAAATGGTACTTTCATAATGATTCATGATATTTTTTTTATGTGTCAATTTTGAAAATTTTAAGCCCACATCAGTGTTAGGGGCCCCCCCATCCCGAGTTGTGCCTATAGTCAAGAATTTTCTAAATTGGGCCCTGTTGCCATGGTTGCGTCACTGGCACTCGTGCTCGGGGACTCTCCAGATTTGAATTTCAGTATAATGTCATAAAAATATAAAATACACATTTAATATTATATTATGTGCTGATTAGTATCTGTAACAGTATAGATTTCAGCTTACAATTTTCTCAAGTAATGTCTGATAATGAGTTAGTACTTGGGACTGAGTAAGTGTGTAATCTCAGTTACGTAAATGTCGTCTAAACTTGAATTCCTCTAGATGGCACTTCTCCGTGGCTTGCATCATTAAATCTGGAGTTTACTGCTCCAAAGAGTATTGTGTAGGAAAGAAATCTCATTCTGTCGCTACGCGTAACAGATAAATAAAAGAAGTAACAGCTGAATGAATAGTAGACAGTGATGCGGTTAGGCATCTACGAGGAAATAGCTGATGCTTCTCTTTGTTCTACTTACGTTACGCGCCTAAATTTAACTTCTCCCAAGGAGAATTTCTCTGTCTGACAGAATGTATGAATTCTGGGGTAAGGGATTCCATCGGGGATGACTCACACGGATGTCTTTTGTATCTGCTCTTGTTTTTTCCTTTTTTATATGATGTTGATATTCATTTCTTTTTATTCTTACGCGTCTTATACTTAAATGACACACTTATAAACATAATTTTTTCAGCCATCAAGTTTGAAATGTAATTCGCAATGCTCCGGGATCCCGGATCTTAGTTTTTATGCAACTTTCTCCATCGGAAAATTCTAACGATGGGAATTTTTCATAAACTTTCAAATGAATAACCCCCCCCCCCCCCGAAATTAAAAAAAAATATATACGAGGGTTGTAAATAGAGTAGTAGCAACGATGCCCAGAAAGTCGTAGAACATCGGGCATGCTCAAACAGGATATCGGAGGTGTGAGGTGGAGCTGTAGTCGATGTGTAGAGTACATAAAACCGTAGATATAGTAGAAGGGGTAGTTGCTGCGTGACGTTGAAGTGGACAGTGTCGTCTCTACCGCTCTAAATCATGTTTACAGAAAGTGATCAGCCATCGGGGATTAAAAATCAAGGTTGCCCGTGACTACATCACTATCTGTACCCGGGAGTTGTTGGAACACCCTCCGTACTCCCCTGACACGATCTCTTTCCTAATTTGAAAGAACTCCGTCGAGGCATCAGATTTCCCTGACGTGCCATCTGTTATCCGAGCATTAGGGCGCTCTGTCGCTGACATCAACACACAACACCTTGCCAACGGTATCCTACGACTTCCAGACATCTGGCAAAAGGTACATGACTTTGCTGGTGATTATATTGAAGGAATGTAATGTAATTTTGTTTGTACGTACATTAAAAAAAAGTTTTCTGGGTATGTTGCCATTACTTTATTTACAACCCTCGTATATATCCTGTCGGAATTGACTGCCCTAATGAGGCGTTTTTCAAGGAGGAACACGCGACACCTGTCAATGTAAACTGCCTGTAGTCCTGCCATCATGCCCGACAAGAAGGCAGGAGATGGAGGGAAGGAAGGAAGGAGGCTAATTGATGGGATGACCCCCCCCAAGGGTGCATAACTCCTAACGGCCTGGGCAAGGCAGCACGACCTAATACCTTAATTATCCTTCAATGATTTTGTAGTCGCAATAAAAATATTTTCCCAGGGTGTCGGCTCTTCATATCACCCACTGTTACAGGGATTCTCAACCTTTTTACGTTTGCTGCACCTTTGGGAATATGATAAGAACTTTAGACATCCTTGTTAATATTTCAGCTTTTTCAATTTTAACGTAGGATTACGTTCCTCCATGATGATCCGCGGTAAAGCTAAATTTCAGACGTTAAAACCGTCATCGCGAGTGGCAAAATATTATTTCTAAAAGGTGTTTTTTTTTCCATTTTTCTTCCATCATACTTAACCAAAATCGATAAATGAGGTACCATTTTAAAGATTAAGATCTGCGAATTGTTAATTTAGAATTACACAATTTACTTAATTTAGATATGGTTCCGTCCAATCATCCGAGTACACTGGGAAACTCATTTATTGACTGTCCCAGATTTTCTGACATATGTAACTTATTTTTCTTACCATCGACCTATTTCTGCATAGGATTATCACTCATCCTTCACTTCGTATGTAGGAATTTTATTGTAAAAAAAAGGAGAGGTAAGCAGCGATAAGTAATCCTACGTTAATAACCCGCGGTAGTTTCGTTAGAAGAGACTACCTGAAAATAAAAAAAAATATATTAATCAAAGTAGAATGTATATCAGGTTCATGCTAAATTTAAGTTCAAATAATTACTTGTCTCATTGCCGATTTTATTTATTAAATTGAAAGTAACAAACACCAGAATAGCGTATGTCAATACAGCTTCAAAAACATCTATGAGATTCAGTATAGAGTTAAACTTGAGGACTACAATGGAAATCGCTAAAAGGAGTTTTGTCTTATTTATGCGAGACTTGCGATGGATGCTTAGTGTACGAGTGTTTGATAGCAGGCCTAACAGTCGTGGGCTTGCGGGTACCAAATTCCTCCCCAGGAACGAGCGCATCGATCTGTGTCGATCTGTCTTGTATGAGAGTCACTAATTAATATTTATTTTAAGTGGGCCCTACTAACATTTTTTTGTTAATTCCCCTAAAGTCTCACGGCACCCCTGCCGAGGCACACCGGTTAGGAATTACTGCGCTGTTATAACAAATAAAATCTAAGAACACAGGATATGCTGTAACGAAGCTTTTTATGCAAACTTTTTTGCGTTTTTATGCAAACAAAAATAGTCTCACAGGCCATTATCAAGGAAGTCTTAAAAACAATCTTTTAACGTAGGATTACGTTCCTCCATAACGGTCCTTCGGAAAGGAAAATTTCAGACACTAAAACCGTCCTTCCGTACCTCGCGAGTTATAATTTTGGCAGCGTGCCAAACCCAGTCTGTATCGCTTGGACAAGCAGTAAGCAGTTAAACAGAAAAGTACCAAAATGCGTCAAAATTTTGACATACATATATGTATTATGTATACATACGTACATATATATATATATATATAGATATATATATATATATATATATATATACACAACTAACTAAATAACACACACACATATATATATATATATATATATATATATATATACAAAAGAGGTAAGCAACGATAAGTAATTCTGCGTTAATAACCCGCAGTAGTTCCGTTAGAAGACACTACCTGAAATTTTTTTCCAATTTTAACCGTTAAATTTCCTTTGCACTTAATTTACGCTTTTATCATATCAAGCGATATGAAACATTTTATCAATCTCAGTAAAATCTGGAATTTGTTTTTCTGTTTTCCTTTTATAAATTAGTATTTTACATTCATCATTTGTCATCTATGAACTTTAAACCAACTGGTTCTCCACTCTTCTATTTATCTATAAAGGTTCTAATCCTAAAACAAATGGACTTAGGCACGCGGACTGTGGTATACGAATGCCGTTCGAAGTCATTGTTTCTGTGACGTACAATTATTGCTTCCCGAAGGGTAAACCCGTTTTAGTTCTTTCGTATCAATCTTTTTAGATTAAATTGTTCTCCTAATACTTTTATTTTTTTTTTTAAATTCAAGACGTCTTTCGTGGGATCTTGCACTGACACCAATTAGTGAAATTTGTATCACAACGACTTAGCGAATCTTCTGTGACAGTCTACGCCAGGTTGTGGCGTACCTTATCTTGTCCATGTGCCAAAAACTCTTAAAACAATATTTCTCGCGGTGCTGCTGGCCTGCTTCTAGTTTATTTATAGTAAGAGGTTAACTTTCATTTGGTTTTTAAGCAGATTTTATTGTTATGTTAACATAAGAAAACTAGTTTAGACGTTTAGTATTTCGCATGAAACAGTCATTAAAAATTTTATATATATATATATATATATATATATACAGTGGTACCTCCGAAAAGCGGACAGTCACGGGACCAAACGTTTTGTCCGTTATTAGGAGGCGTCCGCTATTGGGGAGGACAACATTTTTATAAAAAAGTTTCTGCTCTTTTGTTTGACATTTGATTGAAAATTACGGCTGCAATTTTAATTAAAGAGGAAAAATTAATTAGGCAAGAAAAGAATAACTATTTACTACTTTTCCCTTTAATTGTGTGCTAATCCTTTTATCTTGCATTAAATAATCCCAAAATACAATGTATAGTAGCTAAATTATTTTAATTACTGCTGAAAAAATCTCTTAACAAAGTTTGATTTCTCTTTTTTACACAACAAACCTGTTTTTCAAGATGAATCTTCATAGGATTTAGCTTTGCTAGTCCCTCCGAATCTTCGTTGTTAAGAAAGAAATGTTTGAATTGTTTGCTGTATTTCAGTGCTTCCGAATAATCTTTGATTTTGCAGTCTTCCATTGGCGATTCCCCATCATCATCCTCAGAAAGGGCCAGTGCTTCAGTGGTGGCCCGATGAATGAAATTGGAAACACGCAGGTTTTTCTTCAGGATAAATCATCGTCTATCTTGACTTCCTCTTCAACGCTGACATTTGAATCCAAATTGGCTACTAGATCCGCAAGTTCATTTTTGCTTTTTTCGGTAGTGCTGTCAGTTGCCACTTACCTTGTACTCAAAAATTCCGTCTTAAAACATTTTAGAACGCACCCAGGTTCCACCTTTTTAAGGGCTGACGTTGTCCAGGAAATTACATCCAAAACAGATACCGATTTTGCCAACTCTTCGCTGGATTTGCAGGAGATAATCTGTGTCAGAAGCAGATTTCTGTATCGTACTTTAAAGCTGCGGATAATTCCCTGAAATTGGCTGTAGCTTTGTCCATGAACAGAATGATTTTTTTCTTTTGTTTTTTCATTTTGTTGTCTAACTCCACCAACCAATCGCTCATTATCTCAGTGGTTATCCACGCTTTCTTATTTGACTTCCATGCAACACTAAATTTTCGCACATCAATGTTCTTGAAACATCTAGGCTTCTTAGCTTTTCCAATAACAATTGGAGTTTCGAAGTCTCCCAGCATGTTGCAACGCAACAAAAGAGTGAGCCGCTCTTTTGAAATTTCCCGCCTCTACATTTTCCATTCTTAAAACATAAGGTCTTGTCTGGAAAGACACGGCAAAAGAGGCCAGACTCATCGGCATCGAAAATGTCTCTGTCACCATATCATTTGCACAAATATTTAAGCTTTCCAATCCAATCTGTTACTTCATTTGAATTTATAGATTTTTCTACAACACAAATATGTTTAAAAAATATGTTGTGACGTGTCCGGAATTTTTCCATCCATCCATTTGAGGCGTTAAAAGTTTCTAATTTTGAAATGTTTGCCAAAATAATTGAAAGTTTTTCAAAATACCTGTCCGCTATTCGGAGTGTCCGCTATTCAGAGGGAATAACATGCATTGTCCTATATAAAAGGACTAGGACTCGTAAAAATGTCCGTTAATTAGAGGTGTCCGCTATTCGGAAGTGTCCGTTAAGGGAGGTTCCACTGTATATATATATACACTGAAGTGCCACTGAATTAGGGATACCTACCTAATAACGAGTTGGACCTCCTCTGGCCTTTATAACGACTGCCACACGACGAGGCATAGATTCAACAAGTTTCTGGAAACGTTCCACGGGAATGGCTTGCCAAATATTGGCTAAAGCTGTCCATAATTCAGTAAGGTTCTTTGGTGCTGTGTGATGGCCTTTCACGCCTTGTTCCAAAACATCCCAAAGATGCTCAATAGGATTTAAGTCTGGGCTTCTAGGTGTCCAATTCATGACAGAGAAGTCAGAGAAATGCTCATCCAACCAGCCAGTACCCAACCGGGACTTGTGAGAGGTACAGTTGTCTTGCTAGAAAACTCCATTACCGTGCGGATAACAGAACAGCATAAACGGATGGAGGTGATCACCCAGCAACTCTACGTACCGAATTGCATTGAGGGAGGTTGGTACACGCACCAAAGATCCCAAACTGTGCCACGAAAATACACCCCAGACCATGATTGAGCCACCATGCCCTTGTACAGTTCCAGCCAGCCATGCAGGATCCATGGCTTCATGAGCCTGACGCCATATTCTCAGCCTCCCGTCGGCGTTAAGTAGTCGGAATCGAGACTCATCACTCCATGCTACTCGTTTCCAGTCCTCTACACTTCATTCTCTGTGCTCTCTTGCCCAGGCAAGACGTGCAGCCCGATGGCGAGTATAGAGCAATGGTACTCTCGTAGGTTGACGGCTCCCGAAACCCATACGGTGAAGCGAGCGTTGCACAGTCCGTTTACTGACTGTACGACTGGCACCGTCATTAATCTGGGTGGTAATTTGAGCTAATGTTTGGCTTCGCTGGCTACGTATAATACGCCTGAGCCGTCTCTCACCACGCACTGTCAAGGCTAATTGTCCTTTGCAGTTTGCCCGATCGCTAGTTTTTTTTCCACCATCCATGTATTCTTGACACTGTAGACCTTGAAAATCCTAGCTGTCTGACGATTTCGGAAATTGAATGGCCCATGCGTCGCGCACCTACGATTTGTCCGCGATCGAAGGCGTCTAAATCAGGCAGTTTACCCATACTGGCAATTCCAACAACTAATTCAGAACAACCACAGTACGCGCTATATATGCAGTTACCACAGCGCCCTCACTTGCGCATACATGATGCGCAGCGCTACACAATTTGCATAGGCTTTGCTATCCCTAATTCAGTGGCACTTCAGTGTATATATATATATATATATATATATATATATATATATATATAATGTAATATAATTTTGGGATTTTCGTTTATGAGTATTGGATGTCACATATTTTATATCAGCCTCATATCTGATCACTTAGTTTCAGATAGACAATTGAATTGTCAATGAATCTATTAAAAAAAATTAGCTTTTTTTTAAGGTTCATTTCTGAAATTAAAGATTTGTAAGCGTATGGGAAGGAGAAGTGCGTAAATAAAGTCTTGTTTTTTGCTAACAAGGAACTCTAATAAAAGGAAAATAATGTAATCTGTTGTTGTTGTTGTTTCGAATGCCCCCTGACAGGAATTTATTCCAGACAGGTCCATATAGGCTAGCGGGCCGAGGGGTGCGACTCCGGTATATGATAGCACCACAAGGGTCAGAGTCCAATTTAGCCAGGTGTCACCGCAATTTTGACCGAGCACCCCAGGGGACAGTACCCGGGAGGATCGTACCCTTTCCCACCCTCTCTGACCTCATAAAAGGACTATCCAGTCTGTGGATTTAACGTGCCCATATCCGGCCTAGACACGGACAATATAATCTAATACCATCTTTGTTTCCGAAAGATGCTCTTCATACTCTTTTTATAGTTAAACTATATCACCCATAAGCGGGTGGGTCACCATTATTCCTAGGTTATGGTGAATTCAAGTTAATTTCAATATTTGTACTGTAAGGAAAATAAATTATATAAATATTCCAAATTGTTCGTGTTGTTCATAATTCAGAAATCATAATGAATAATAACCTTTTTATTTGAGAAGTAACTTATCTGTGTTCTTACAGAATGTCTTTGACGATAACATTTACAGCATCAGAGTTGTTATGCATTTTCATTTCTATTTCTTAGGTAATATTTATACAAAGTTACATCATTAACTGAAAAAAAGAAGTTATGGTTGTAAAAACTGAGGGTTCCTCCAGTCGATAGATGGTAGTAGTAAAATTTGAAAGGAGCGCAACATCAGTCGTCTAAATCTGATGGTGAATTCACCATGAAATGTAAAAAAAAATACTTGTATATACGTAATCCATGGTCAAATTTTAATGAAACTTCTTTTATTCTGTTCCTCCTGACTCCACGGGTTTAGTGTTCTGATAAATTTGGCAACACTGTACATCATGTTTGCTGTAAAGAATAACAAACAAACTAAAAAATTTAATAATATATAGCTACTTCTGTGTGTATATATATACACTCACTTCCAAAAGTTAAGCACGGAACGGTAAAATGCGAAAAAATGGACAAGTACTACTTTGATTGACATGAAATACTGCAAGTAAGTAGCTCTATGTTTATTCATGAAGCAAAACAGAGAATTACATACAGAGATAAAAAAATATTGAATTTTCATAAATTATAAGATGACGTCATATTTGCGTCATTAACAAAATGATGTTTAAAGGCAAAACAAACAACAAAAACCGACATTAATAGGGCATGTGAGCACCCCTCACCTTCATACAAAGTGTACAGCGTGTGATCATGCTTGTTACAAGGTGATCAACCACTGCAGAGTCCAGTAATCGCCATTCCTCCTGTAGGGCAGTTTCTAAATCTCTGAGAGGCTGGAGGGGGGAAACGTCTACATACAACACGGCCGAGGGCATCCCAAAGATTTTCAATTGGATTAAGGTCCGGCGAGTAAGTCGGCCACTCCATACGCGCAGTCCCCTCACTTTCCAGAAAGTCGTGAACGACGACAGCTCTATGTGGACGGGCATTATCGTCCATTAAAACGAAAGAAGGACCAACTGCTGCAGCTTACAGTTTCTCAGTGGGGTCTAAGACTTCATCTCGATACCGTACAGCCGTCACAGAACCTCGCCTGTAGATGTGCAGGTCAGTGCGATATCCCAATGAAATCCCTTCTCAGACCATGATGCTTCCACCGCGGAATGCGTGATGTTTGGTGATGTTCTCGGGCCGATTGCGTGTGCCTTGTTCCCTCCAGACCCTTACAGGCTTATCATCGGGTTGTAGGGCAAATCTGGACTCATCTGTGAACATAACGTTGCCCCAATCAGACACAGTCCAATTCACATGCTGGCGACACCACTTTAATCGTGCCTCTGTGGATTGGACGGATAAAGGAACACAAAATCGTGGTACCCGGGCGTACAGAACATTCATGTGTAGCCTTCGACGAACAGTAGTGGTAGATATCGTCTTACCAATGGCCGCTGCAACCATAGATGTTACACGTGTGGAGGTCGATCTTCGATTCCGCTTGGCTACAACAGCAATATATCGATCTTCCGAGGGGGTCGTAACCCTTGGACGATCGGCTACAGGTCTTTGGACAACTGTTTGGCTGGTTTGGAATTGTTTCCATAATCGTGAAATGACGGAATGATGAACGCCGAAGAAAAGAGCAACATCTGTGATAGACTGTCCTGCTTCAATGCGTTTGACAGCCCGTCAGCTCTCAGAATCTTCCATTCGTCTTCTGGAAGCCATAGAAACACGTCTAGCTTGAAAACAAATCGAACGAATGTTCTAAACACCTTTCATCAACACTTACATGCAACTCCTGTAACCCTTCATTATGCCGGCTTCTTATACAACTGCCTGTTTTGCATATTTCTCGACGCGAAACCGTGATTGGCTGTTACCTAACATATTTGCATACTTCCTTCTACCATCGCAGCAAATTTCAGCTTCTTTAATTCAGATTGGCTTACGGAAATTAACATTTTACTCTCCGTGCTTAACTTTTGGAAGTGAGTGTATATATACATATATATATATATATATATATAATATATATATATATATATATATATATATATATATATATATATATATATATATATAATATATATATATATAATATATATATATACATATATATATACATATATATATATACATATATATATATATATATATATATATATATATATATATATATATATATATATATATATAAATTTAATAATCACAGAATTTGCAGAAATCCGAGACTTGAATTCGGAAGGTGAAAACAACAGTGGTTGAAAGAAAAATTAAGTAAAATGTAAATTAGGTTAAAGTTAACTAAACAAAGAATTAGTAACAATAACAACATTTTATTTCCCAACAAAGTTGGGCCAGGATTTTAGTTCAAGATTCAAGAGTAAAAATCTTCCGAGTCATCATGCTCGGCCAAAACAACAAGAAGTAACAAACCGCGACAGGCACCCCCAGGGCATTGACCCGTACAGCGCTATCTGGCGGTGAAAACATATATATTCCCAACAAACTGGGCCGGGCTGAACAGCAATGTTCAGGACAAAACTTATTACAACATTTCAAAATAATTTTAGGTTCGAGAGTTCACATTTCAATTACAATTTCTCAACATTTGAGTTGAGACCAAAACATTCAAAACTTCCAATTAATGTTCATGTTTCCAAAAAATCACATTTCAATATAATATTAAATTCAGAAAATTAAGTTTCCAATTAATGTTCATGATTCCAAAATTATACAATCAAATATACATATTAAATTCAGAAATTCAAGTATACCTTATAATTCAAAAATATAAAAGTTTAAAATTCAATTGTGAATGAAGTATTTTTTAACACGTTAATAAGTTAATAATATCCAAAGACTAACAATCTATAAGAAATGCAACAAAACCTATACAAGAATTAACAATATACAATCAGTAAGGAACTTACTATTCTCACTTCATTGGAGATCCTTAAACACACTTACCTAAATACTATATTTTTACACATAACTACACGTTCACAAATGGAATCATTCTTGAAATTTCGCTACAAATAAACATACAATAAATATTATATACATTTTATATACATGAGACATTTGAACTACAGTTGTAGGAAAATGATTACATTTAACACTCTAAATTTACAAGTAGTTGAACTGGTCGTTTAATTGTTCCTCTTTCAGTTTTAATTTCACAACTACGAATACGACCATCTCTACCTGGAAAGGTTTTTACAATCCTTCCCAAACTCCACATATTTCGTGGTAAATGTTCATCATGAATGATCACAATGTCATTTTCTTTCAAATCACCTTTAGACTGCTGATTTTTATTACAGTTTGCAGATTTCAAGTTCAATAAACAGTCTTTAGTCCACTTGCGCCAAACTGATTTAGCAGTCTTTCGCGATACAAATATGCTTTTAACAAAGTTTCTTTACGGCTTTGACCCACAATGTTATTGAATTTAACTGGAGGTAAATTGGACACTTTATTACCTATTAGGAAATGAGCGGGTGAAAGTGGTTGTAGATCATTGAGATCATCAGGGACATATGTCAGTGGTCTTCTATTGACCACCGCTTCAATTTCAGTTAGCAAGGTGTGAAGTTCGTCCACACCTAAGGATGTTCGTCCAAGGGTTTTTCGTAGTGGCACTTTCACGGAACGAACTAGTCGCTCATAGAAACCGCCCCACCACGCCGCTTTCTCGGCAATATATCTCCACTGGATACCCGAGGAAGCATAATACGTTTTAACGTCTGGATGACTTATTACCTTCCACACCTTTTTAAATTCTGCAACTGCAGCCTTGAAGGTAAGAGCGTTGTCCGAATACACAACTGAACAGATTCCTCTTCTCGAGACGAACCTGCGAAAAGCTAAGAGAAATGAGTTAGTTGTTAAATCTCTCGTTAGTTCTAAGTGTACAGCTCTTGTAACTGCACACGTGCACAACAAAATGTAGAACTTGGTATGCTCATTTTTCACATAAAGTGGACCAGCAAAGTCTAACCCAACGACATCAAACGGTTGTGACTGTTCGATTCTTGCAGCCGGTAGTGGAGCCACAACTTGATTTACAGGTCGAGCATTCATGCGTCTGCACATAACACATTTTTTTAGTATGTTTTTTACATACTGTCTACCTTTTATCATCCAGTATCGTTCTCTAATGTAAATGAGAGTACTTGATACTCCCGAATGATACACCTTTTCATGTGCATCAAGACCAATAAGTTCAGCTAATTTGTTTTTAGGAGGCATGATTATCGAGTGCTTTTCATAGTAGCTCAATGAGGATTTTTGGAGTCTGCCTTCCACTAATAAGACGTTATCTTCATTTAAGAAGGGATTGAGCTCGAAAATGTTAGATTTTTTAGTAACTGGTTGTCCCAATTTTAGATTATGAATTTCCACTGCAAAATGTTCAGCTTGCGTTTCTCTAATTAATCGAATTTCCCCAGAGAATATTTCTTCAGCTGTCAAGGTGCCATTTCTTTTCGGTAAATGTTTTCTTGCATTATGAATAAATCGCATTGCCCATGCGATAATTCTAACAGCTCGACCTAATTTGCTGTAATTTTCAAGATCTAAAAGGGGTTTGTGATCGTCGACAATAGCTTGCAAAATTGTAATGTCTTTTACGTCCTTTTTCCTCTCTAACATGGATGTAACAAACGTCGTGGTGAAATCTTTAGGACACTTAAAGTATCCTACAGCTTTATACGCTTTTATTGAGGCGTCACAAAAATTGTGTAGTTCCAAATTATTGAATTTTCTGAGTTTACCAGGAAAATATTCTCGTGTTAATTTCAGTTTCTTCAACTTCTCTATTTCGTGATACCACTCAGACCACAATTGCTTACATTCTTTCGGAACTTCATCATCAAAATCTATTCTTAATTGCCAAAGATTTTGAATTAACAATTTTGCACGTATTACAAAAGGCGAAATAAAACCTACAGGATCAAGGATTGTAGCAGTCACCTTTAATATGTTTCTTTTAGTAATATTCTCACAATTATTTAATGTTTCACACAAAGCTTCAAAGTTTAAGAAAATTTGGTCTTTACGAGTACACCAGTGAAGCCCTAGCACCTTTAATGATTTCTCTGAATCTTCTCCGTTTATTATCCCATTACTTATCCACCGACTCTTTAAAGCCTCTGAATTAGAACTAAATTTGCGTAAATTCATCCCTGCATCCCTAAATACTTTACATGCTTCAGAACTAAGCTTGAAGGTTTGGTCAAGAGTATCACCCCCATAAAAAAGATCATCTACAGACACCGAAGTATTTAGCATCTCATAAACATCGGGTTTCTCTGGGGCTATCTTAGATATATGATACTTAATAGTACTAGCCAGAATGAAGGGACTGCATGAAACGCCAAATGGTACTCTAGTCATCCTATATGGTTTCAAATTAAAATCCTTATCAAAATACAAAAATCTCAAAGCATCTCTGTAAACATCTGCTATTCCAATTTGATGGAATGCTTTCTCAATATTTGCGGAAAAGGCATATTTAAATTGTCTGAAACGCAGTATCATATCTAACACTGAAGGATTTAAATTCGGCCCAGGAACTAAACAATCATTAAGGGATGCGGCATTGTTTTGTTTTGAAGAGGCATCATAAACTATTCTTACTTTAGTTGTCGTAGAATTTTTTCTTACAACTGGGGAATGTGGCATGTAATAAACTTTGTCACTGCTACTTTCAAAACTACATTCTTCAATAATTTGGTTATCTAACTGATCGCGTATTATTTCATTATAATGTTTACGAAGCCAAAAATTTTTCCTTAATTTATTTCCTAAAGACATTAAACGACTTTTCGCGTTTTCAAAATTATTACTTAAGGCTTCATGATTTTGTTTCCATAACAAGCGAGAAACATATCGCCCATTATCAAACTGCAATTCCCTCTGAAATTGCTGAATAACCGATTCATCGGAAACCTCCTGTTTGTTTTCCGTCAACCCCAGTGTGTCCAGAGACCAGAACCGCTTTATGATGTCATTAATCTCAACATTCTTCGACGCGTCGGCAAAATACTGTACACCGATATTCATCACAGCTGCGTTCTCCAAGAGCTTGTCGTAGCCTCCACCCTGAATAGTCCACCCAAACAAGGTGTCAGTTGCGAACAAATTATTGCCTAGTTTCTCCTTCCCCCCAGCCAGGACATTCCAGTAGTAATCCGCCCCCACCAGAATTCTTATCTCCGATGCTTCTCCGCTATCGGCTAGCTGCAGCCCCTTTGATTCTAAGATTTCACGAATGCTTTTAGTTGGTACTTTTACAAAGGCTCCTGTTATAGTATCTGTTACAAGGACTTCAACTATTATGGATTTTTGGGGGAACTTAACATTTTTAAGATTTATTTGAACGACTTCAGAATCCCGTTCACGACCTTCACTAAACCCAAATGAATAAACATACAGTTTTTCTTTTCTCAAACATCTTAAATTTAATTGTTTAGCTAGATCGGCTCTAATAAATGATTTCTGGGATCCTCCATCCATTAAAATCCTAACGGTACTATTTTTGTTTGTGTCAACATTTTCTGCTAAAACTGAACAAGTCTGTAAATATACCCCCTTACAAGTATTTTCGGAATATAAAGACAAAGATGCAATAACAGACTCTTTGTCCTCCGTTGGTATATCAAGATTAACTTTCCTACAGAATAATTTGTTATGACTTGAACTATTACAATTTTGACAGGGAGAAATTTTGCTTCCACAATTTGGAGACATGTGTGTTTTTCCAAAACATTTATAACACCTTCTCTGAATTTTCAAAAGTGTTCTTTTATCCTCGTCGGATTTTTCGCAATCTACAACACTATGGGAATTTCCTTTACAGAAAAAA
Organism: Dolomedes plantarius; assembly: GCA_907164885.2. NCBI lineage: Eukaryota > Metazoa > Arthropoda > Arachnida > Araneae > Dolomedidae > Dolomedes > Dolomedes plantarius. The sequence goes on along the minus strand of OU015493.1, from coordinate 139,354,377 downwards.
CAGTATGGTTTAATTACTGTAGTAAAGGCAGACGCAGTTGGGATATTTTTACCCTTCAAATAACTATTTTTGTTTAAGAATCCCGTTTTGTTTTTCTGATGGAAATCGAAATTATCTTTCGTATTACAGTCTTTACTAAATAGATACGACGCTTCCCTGCATTCAACTTCTTTTCATACGAAATCTATTAACTCTGAAATATCAAAATCTGAATTGCACTTTCGTTTTCTGTTATACTCTAAACTTAACTCCTCTGGTAATTTTTGCAGTATTATTGGGCATAACAAGTTACCGTAAGAGCCCGACGTCACATTTAAAGACTGTAGACTCCTAATCTGAATTTCGCAATTATCATAAAACGTTCTGAGGGCTTTTACATTACGGTAATTTTTTACAGGATCTACCTATAATAAGTTTTTTATATGTGAGCTGATTACCATGTCATTCCTGCCAAAACGCTGCTTTAGCAATTCAATAGATGAATCATAATTTTCATTTGACAAGGAGAACCCAGAAACAGCCGCCAAAGCCGGACCTCCCAAATACATTTTTAAATAACTAAATTTTTCAATTTTAGTTATGTCATCATTATTATGTATAGTTATTAAGTACTGGTTCCAAAAATCTAACCAATTGCTAGGATCCCCAAAGAATTTTCCTATAGTTAATTTAGGAAGTTGGATGCTTTGTTTAAATGTATTTCCGGAAGTTGAAGCAACCGAGGTCTGAGAGTTCTCAACAATTTTACTTTTGTTTTCATTATTGAGCTTCTTTTTTGCTCTAAATGACCAGATCGTAATTTTCTCTTCGTACTCTTGTACACAAATTAGTTCTTCTTCAAATTCCTTTTCAGTAACATTTAAATTCAACTCTATTGCTTTATCTAATTCTTTTAAATTTTCTGATTTTGTTGATAACAAATTTAAATTTTCTTCTAAAACTTCACAATCACAGTCCTCACTTTCGATTTCTGATTGTATTTTATTTAAAATTTTGGACACAGCGGTCCTTATTATTTTTCTTTTTGATTTTAGTTTTGATATATCTTCTTCCATATTTAAAAAATATAATGTCCTACCTTATTCAGACGTCTTCAAGATCCATGTATGGTTTTCAATAATCCATTTTCAATTGGCACAATTTTAATACTAAGATCGTGCCCCACGTTGGGCGCCATGATAGAAAAATTAAGTAAAATGTAAATTAGGTTAAAGTTAACTAAACAAAGAATTAGTAACAATAACAACATTTTATTTCCCAACAAAGTTGGGCCAGGATTTTAGTTCAAGATTCAAGAGTAAAAATCTTCCGAGTCATCATGCTCGGCCAAAACAACAAGAAGTAACAAACCGCGACAGGCACCCCCAGGGCATTGACCCGTACAGCGCTATCTAGCGGTGAAAACATATATATTCCCAACAGTGGTCACAGTTTGGAATTAAACAATGATTCGAAAGATCCACTTCAAATGTAAATTCACGCAGTTATGATGAAAAACCTTTTATGATGAAAGTTTTTATGAACTTTTGGCTCACCGTATATAATAAAAAAATATAAAAAGTTAATAGAATTTTAGTGGTACATTTACACAACTCTTCTCGGTCTTTGTTATTTTTTTTCAAAGATCTTATTTTAAAGAGACCTTGTGAATAATTTAGAATTTTTTTTGTGTGTGATATGCCATTTTTATTACATTTACGTTAAAAAAAGAACCAACGTAAAAGTTTAGCCTAAAGTAGAATCAGCTGATTTTAAAAATATACAAAGCATCGTATGTCATACTATATTATCTTTGTTTGGTTTTCAAGATATGTTTAAGTACACTGCTGGCCACTGTAAATGCAACACCCTGAAGGAAACATGCAAATAACATGAAATTTACAACATGCATTAGCGGAGGTGAGATATGCAAATGATTAGAATTTCAGCGCAGACGCACATCACGCGCGCCTGTGGCGCCACTTCAAAGCGCTATATAAGGCTTGGAGATTTCGACGATTTCAAGTCGGCAATTGTGTTTTTCTTGTGCTTGAAAAAAAAAACCGATCAATTATGCCTCTTCGAAAGCAGCGATCATCTTTTGATCAAGTATCTGAGTTCGACAGAGGAAGGATAGTGGCCTACCGAGATTGTGGATTATCTTTCAGGGAAATCGGTAGTCGTGTTGGACGAAACCAAACAACTGTAATGCGGATATGTGATCGTTGGATGCAGGAGGGTACGACGGACCAGCGTGTTCGATCGCATCCACCTCAGCGCACCACTTCAAGTGATGACAGGCAAATTGTGCCCATGGCAGTGACGGATCGCTCAGTCACATCACGAACCATAGCACAGCACATGCAGTCTGTAACGCATCATCCAGTGTCTGCGCGTACCATTCGACGCCGTTTACAGCAGAGTGGTCTGTCCGCAAGACGTCCATTGCTTTGTCTACCCTTGACGCAGAACCACAGACGTCTCCGCCGCCAATGGTGCGATGACAGAAGGATGTGGACGGCAGAATGGAATGAAAATGTCTTTACTGACGAGTCACGCTTCTGTCTGCAACACCACGATGGTCGTATTCGAGTCTGGTGACACCGTGAAGAGAGGATGCTGACCGCCACACTGGTCCTGCACCGGGTATTATGGTATGGGGCGGTATTGGATATCACTCTCGCACACCTCTAGTACGCATTGCCGGTACTTTAAACAGCCACCGCTACATCTCCGAGGTGTTGGAGCCAGTTGTCCTTCCTTACATTCAGGGCTTGCCCACAGCCATATTTCAACAGGATAATGCGCGACCACATGTGGCACGCATTGTCCAACGGTTCTTCGTCAATCGCCAGATTGAATTGCTTCCCTGGCCGCCTCGCTCTCCGGATCTTTCGCCGATAGAAAACATGTGGTCCATGGTAGCTCTACGATTGACCCAGATTCCATCCCCAGCTGCCACAGCAGATCAACTTTGGAAACGTGTGGAAGCTGCTTGGTCTGCTGTACCCCAAGAACTCATCCAAAGTCTCTTTGAATCAATGCCGAGGCGTGTGGCAGCGGTGATCTCCAACAATGGCGGCTACTCTGGCTACTGATTTTGGCAGGAACCACACTTTACAGAAGTCTAAAAATTTAATCAAATGATACTTGGTCAACATGTTATCTACAAAATAAATTTTGTTCTGATATCTCTTGTCTTTCTTGGTGTTGCAATTTGGGTGGCCAGCAGTGTAATTATGCTTATAGTAATTTTCAAATACATGAAGAATTCACTTTTAATAAGAAGGGGTTTTAGTAGTTATAATTTATTTCATGAATTTAGGCGTTGTAGATTTTTTAATATTAAATGGGAAAGTTTACTGATTAAAATTTTTACTCACCCGCTATCTAGGAGCTTTTAAAAGTCCAGCCCAATATTTTCACAAAATGAAAACAGTTATTATTGCGAAAATTTTTTATAGAACCTGTTTGATAATATATCTTATTTAACATTATTCAAAGCGGGAAAATAATGAAAATCTGATGTCATACGATTTAAAATGCCATATTCCTAGAACAGATAATGAACAATTGTATATGGAACAAAATATGTGGATTGGTAGTATAATAATTTTTTTCACTAGTGTGTTTAGCTACGGTTGTTAAAATAATCCTATGTATATATATCAAATGACAGTGCAGATGTAAAGTTGTAACATGCGATTGAAGCTACCATATTCCTAGAACAGGCAATGAACAGTTGTGAATGGAACAAAATATGTGGATTGGTAGTATAATAATTTTTGTTTGTTCACTAGTGTGTTTAGCTACTGTTGTTAGAATAATCTTATGTGTATATATATCAAATGACAGAGCAGAAGTAAAGCTGTAAGATACGATTTAAGCTACCATATTCCTAGAATATACAGTGAACAATTGTAAATGGAACAATCGTTCATTGTCTGTTTCATTGAACAATTGTAAATGGAACAAATGGATTGGTAGTATAATATTTTTGTTATTATTTTTTTTTTGCTGTGTGTGTGTTCACTAGTGTATTTAGCAATGGTTGATCAAATAATCCTGTGTATGCATATCAAATGACACAGCAGAAGTAAAGTTATAAAAAAAACCAAAAATCTATAAAAAGAGAAAAAAAAATAAACGTTATGTAATCAGCGTCTGACTGAATTGTGCAAACGAGACTGAATAAATAGTATATTCCTTAGATAGTATGATGGTGATACGCAGCAGGGGTTCTCTTGCACTATTTCCGGATTTTCGTTCAACAAAGGTAGTTTCTTCTCTTGTAAGCCACTTTGCTCCATGTCAATCTTAAACAAAATCTTGAATACAAACTTTTGAAGTCTTTCCAACTGCCGATCTATTAGTAAGGCTAACCTCCAGCTGTCACGTCTCTTAAGCATATCTTGAAAACCAACCAAAGATAATAGAGTATGACATACGATGCAATGTATATTTTTAAAGTCAGCTGATTCGACTTTAGGCTAAACTTTTACGTCGGTTCTTTTTTTAACGAGACGTAAGCAGAGAGTCAACAAAATAATTCGAAATTACTTGTAATCAAGAAAATAATTTAATTATAAGGAGTCGGAACACTGAGTGGCTTTTATCGCAGAATATTGTTTCATAAAATCGAGCTGCCACCAGGAAAATCCCTCTAAATATAATACCTGTGTATAAAAGATTTTTAAATACATCATATTTCTTCAGCTCTGCTGTCATTGAGGAGCTTAAGGCTATGTATTTATAAATATATGTTATCATTATTAACCACTGAAGATATTTTTGTTTTCGTTGTTCGTTTTGCTTAGAGGCTTCCTTATATAAATCTCATTATGAATATTCATTTTCGTATAACTCTTACAACTAATATATATACATATATACACTGAGGAACCAAAAACACTGGTACATGCATGCGTATGCAAATAGCGGAGATATGCAAACGATCAGCGTAACGCGATGCCTATATAAGGCAGGGCCTATATAAGACAATAGGTGTCTGACGCATCTGTTAGATCGGTTCCTGTAGCTATAATGGCAGGTTATCTCGATTTATGTGGCTTTGACCGTGGCGTTATAGTCGGCGCACGAGAGATGGGACATACAATCTCCGAGGTAGCGATGCAGTTTGGATTGTCACGCACGACCATTACCCAAGTGTACCGTGAATATCAGGTATCCAGTAAAACATCAAATATCCGACAGCGGTGCGGCCGGAAAAATACCTTGAATGAACGGGACCGTCGACGACTGACGAGAATCCTTAAACGGCCGTGCAACACTTCCTCAAATTGCTTCGGATTTCAAGCATCAACAAGTGTCAGCGTGTGAACTGATCAACGGACCGTCATTGGTATGGGCTTTCGAAGCCGCGGGCACACTGGTGTACCGTTGTTGACTGCATGACACAAAGCTTTGCACCTCGCCTGGGCCCGCCAACAACTCCATTGGACTGTTGATGACTGGAAGCACGTTGACACCTAAATCTCCAGACATGAACATTATTGAGCATATCTGGGATGCCTTGCAACGTGCTGTTCAGAAGAGATCTCCACCCACTCGCACTCCTATGGATTTGTGGTGCCTACAGGATACCTTCAGACATTAGTCGAGTCCATCCCACGTCGTGTTGCAGCACTTTTGCGTGCTCGTATGGTCCCTATACGGTATTAAGCAGGCGGACCAGTTTTTCTGACTCTTCAGTGCGTGTATATATATATATATATATATATATATATATATATATATATATATATATATATATATATATATATATATATATATATATATATATATATACGGTGGAATCTCGATCTATCGTTTTTCGAGGGACCTACTGAAATGAACGATAAATGCGGGAAAACGATCGATCGAGATTCCACTGTATATATATATATATATATATATATATATATATATATATATATATATATATATATATATATATATATATATATCCACTAAAAATCTTTTAAAGAGTAAAAAAACGCCAAGCTTCAAAACAAAAGTTATGACTAAAAAATGGTGTGATATCAAATATCCAGTCTTATTAAGTTCTGGTACTTAATTTCCTAATCACTAATTTTTCACATCTAAGTAAAGTGGTTAAGCATGACTTGTTGATAGAAACCCTTCTTCCCTAGACCAAACTCATCGTAACCTGTTTCTGAAAATTTAAATTTTAAATATTTATACGTTTCAAGCTTGTCGGCCGTCTTTTCGTATTTGGAATAAATGCATTTTGTCTGATAATTATATCGCATAACTTTTCTCTCGTTGCGGCGATTTTTGAAAATGCGCCAAATTGGTGTGAAAACGATTGTAGTGCTTATAAAGGAAAAGTACCAATATTTCTCTATTTTGCAAACCCACGTGGTTGTAGCAAAAAGTGAAATATGAATAATAATTAATCCTTATTATTTGAATTCAATCCTTAGTATTTTCTATGGACATATAAAACAAACAAACAAATTCGGACATACATATACAAAATAATTAAAAGTCCTCCATAATACAAACAAGTCTTATGCGGGAATAGAACCCACGCCCACAGCGTGGAAAGCTGACGCCTTACCCGCTTAGCAACTGGGCGACAATGGCAATTCTTCTATGTTTGAACGGTTGGGAAAATAGCGGTGTTGTTGAATAATGGTTGCCATTTTGGCGTACTATCGCCCCGAGATGCTAATTTTACAGTTTTATGCTAATTAAAGATAGACATATTTATTTTTTTTTAACTGAAACATATAAAAGTTTTTAAGTTAGCGAATAACTTATCGAAAAGACCAAGCCTCAATCGAATCTGTTCAATATTAAACTCTATGGGTCTTCTTAACATGTTGACGAAAATATTCTTGGTGAAAACTCGATTCTAGCAAAATCCCTAACTTAACGGAAAATTAAAAATTCCATATCTCGGTTAATTTTTAACTTTGAAATTCCATTTTTATATCAATTCATTTTTATATCAACATTTTTATATCAATAAAGTACTCGCTGATAAGATTCTTCTACTTTTTGTTATAATTTTCTACGATGCTTGGTTCATTCAGAATTTTATAATTTACGCAAACTGCTTTAACATGGGGGGAACAGGCGAAAGAGGTGCAGCGTATATAAGCAGTACAGCGGCCTGACGAATTTTTGTACTTGGCACGTGTATTCATTTGGCGTCTATTTTGTTTTTTCCAGCTTGGCGTTGCAGGTCGACCACCCTGCTTGATATATATATAGATATATATATATATATATATATATATATAATAGCCGTTGTATCTGTATAACACTTCCGGGCTGTACTCATCTTTCAATTGAAGCCCTCAGTAAACAAACAGCCGGTTAGGCTTAATTTCAATTTCAGATGTGGATCAGAATTTTTTCTTACCTAAAAACTAATATCTTCTCCATCAAATTACGTTTGTTCAGCCTATTTTTTTATAAAGCATTCAGAACTAAAAAAAATTGGATGCTTTTAGCTGTATATTTAACAGTTTTTAAAAATCTGTTTACTTTTGCGATGAATTCTGAAAGTAAACAAACTTGAATGTGAATGAATCAAGTAGCTCAAGTATTCATATCGCGTAGTGAGCTGTAAAAAACTAGATAGCAGTCTACTACTCCAATCGCATGAAAAACTAAATAAATAAAAAAATAATGAAAGGGTTTGCTTTTACAAGGTGTGGATTAAATGCAATATTGTTAGATAATTCGGGATATTTTTTAACTTTCATATACTTTTTCCATTATGACGTCAAAATCACGGGTTGGATGGCAGTCTACTACTCCAATCGCATGAAAAACTAAATAAATAAAAAATAATGAAAGCGTTTGCTTTTACAAGATGTGGATTAAATGCAATATTGTTAGATAATTCGGGATATTTTTAAACTTTCATATACTTTTTCCATTATGACGTCATTATTAGTATTATGACGTCAAAATGATGGGTTACCTTCTAGTATATATATATATATATATATATATATATATATATATATATATATATATATATATATATATATATATATATATATATATATATATATATATATATATATATATATATATATATATATATATATATATATATATTTATATATATATGGGCTTGTAGCGGCCCTGTGGTACAGCGCGCTGGTTTTCGGTGCTGGGGGTGCTCGGATCGAATCCCAGCGTCGAGCCACGAAAAATGCCTCCGTATGTGTCGTAACTTCATAGGGGGCGATGCTGGTCTATCTATGTGGTGCCCCCCATGATAAAGAGGCCAGCAAAACTGTGGTGCTAGGCGAATGTTTAAAGGGACAAGGCCTCCGCATATATATATATATATATATATATATATATATATATATATATATATATATATATATATATTTATATATATAATTTCCATTATTATTATTTCCAATGGCGGGCAATAGACAAAAACAACAAGATAAAAAGTAAAACGAAGAAGGAAACAGGATGTATTAATAAGTAAATGCTGTTGCTTCCGAATATCGGCTACTAAGATCCAATGCGTCAGAGGTGTGGAGGTGGGAAATATCCATAACTCCAGGTTTATCACAAACAGTGCAGAAAGGACTTTGTAGAATTTTCAAGCATCTCAGATGTTTGACTAAGCAGTCATGACCAGTTAAAAGCCGGATCATGGCTACCGAATCCTTCCTTGGGAAATCTGGAATGAAAGCACTATTAACAACACATTACTTATTAGAATCTCTCTCTCTCTCCCTCTCTGTACATATATATATATATATATATATATATATATATATATATATATATATGAGTACATATAATACGCACACATGTTTTTATATATACACATATATGTATGCGTGCGTGTACCACTGTTCGTTTTTCTGATTTATAGAAAAGGGTTAAACTGACAGGAGACTGCACGGGAAGACTCGTTTTTCAAAGGTTGTTTTTAAACGAACCAGATGTCAATCGCGAGAAAAAAATATTAGCCTTTTCAATGAGTATGAAAATTTGGAGGTGATTCCAAACTCTCTCGATCCATCAGTAATGAAAACTGCCAACCTTTCATGTTCTGGGGCATATCTTGAAAAGAAACCAAAAATAATAGCCAGACGGTCGCCATTATTCTTCAACTGTCTCATTTCTAATGAGATTCTCTATTTCGAGGCTGCTTCCCGGAGCGAGCTAAATTTAAGTGGGACCACTTGCTGTGGGTGGGTCACAGAACAACTAAAAATGCAAGAAATATGTCTGCTTTTTATGAACACCCTTTTTTTTCGAACCCTCGAAAATGTCATACTTTGACAACAGCTGCAATTTTTCAGTACGCTTGGGAACATACCATGATGCGGAATTGAGTCCTCGAGTTCTCCGAATTTCATTTAGTTGAAAGCTAGGTGTTCTTGGGGAGGACGATGATGACGTGACGGCGGGAGTTTTGGGATGCACATCATGGTATTTAACAGTGTATTCTCTTTTTCTCGAGTGGAATATTTTATGCCAATTAAGGTAGAACCTTTAGAATAGATTGAGATGTTATTTAAAAATGAAACTTTGCTAAATTATTACGCAGACTTTTTTTTATGAGGTTTTTGTTTACGTCGAAATGGCCTTTTGGTCAAAAATAATTTTTTTTATCACTAAACAATTTTGGTTCGGATCTATGATAATAAACGGGAAGATACTGAATATTATGTTATTCAGGGAAAATCAAAAGAGGGTATTTAAATCTCTGGAAATTTACGATAGATTTAAAGGATTTTTAAAAGAAAACTTTGCTAAATCTCAACGCAGACATTTTTTGTTTACGATAAAATGGCCTTTTAGTCAAATTTTTTTTTTAAATTGTAAAACAATTTTGGTTTGGATCTACGATAGTAAACGGGAGGATACTAAATGTTAATTATTCGGTGAAAAGCAAAAGAGGGTATTTTAAGCTCTGGAAATTTACGATAGATTTAGATGTTATTTAAAAAATAAAACTTTGCTAAATTTTAACGCACTTTTTTTTTTTTTTTTTGATGAGGTTTGTATTTACGTTGAAATAGCCTTTTGGTCAAAAATCTTTTTTTTTTATTGCTAAACAATTTTGGTATTAAACGGGAAGATACTGGATATTATGTTATTCAGTGAAAAGGCAAAAGAGGGTATTTAAATCTCTAGAAATTTACGATAGATTTAGATGTTTTTTAAAAATAAAACTTTGCTAAACCTCAACGTAGAAGTTTTTTGATGAGGTTTTTGTTTGATATAGAAGGGTGTTTAAGTCAAAAAATCCTTTTTTCAATTGTAAAACAATTTTGTTTTGGATCTACGATAATAAACGGGAAGATACTAAATCTTAAATTATTCAGTGAAAAGCAAAAGAGTGTATTTAAAACTCTGGAAATTTATGATAGATTTAGATGTTATTTTAAAAAATAAAAACTTTGCTAAATTTTAACACACACGTTTTTTGATCAGGTTTTTGTATACGACGAAATGGCCATTTTGTCAAAAATCCCTTTTTATAATTGCAAAACAATTTTGGTTTCGATCTACGATAATAAACGGGAAGATACGGAATATTATATTATTCAGTGAAAAAGCAAAAGAGGGTATTTAAATCTCTGGGAAACCCAATAAAGTAAACCTAAAAACTTCCCCCCAAACTATTTTTTAGGAAAGCTCTAAATGCAATAGATAAAATAGGAATCTTTAAGTAAAAATTTTAGCCTTACTTAGTTGGTATATTTGTTACGGTAAAAATATCATAATTTAAACTTATAGTGCAGTTTTAAAAAAAAACTGATTTTTGTTAAGTTTCTTACTTCAAAAACGATAATTAAAAATAATTATAATCACATTTTTTATAGAACTTTGTCTTTACGTTGTAGTTTAGAGCATTTACTGTAAGATGTTTGATTGTATGGATATTGTCTAAATTATGACCTACTATTTGAATGAAAACTTTCTACAACTGCCAAAAAACTATATATTCCTTCATTGACCGTCTGTAAAATATTTATTTATCAAAACAGTCTTTTACTTTTTGTACATGCACTAGATAAAAGTCTGTAGTTTCTGTCGACGGACATTTTTTTTTAGTTTAGTTTTACAATTTTTAAGGCAGCGTTTTTCAAGTGTTTTGAAAAAATCTTTAAAGATCAATCCTTCTTTAACATTTTTTTTTTGTAAAATTGCAAGAAGATTTTTAAACACCGAAATTCTTTTGTTAATTTTTGTTTATATTAATCCCAAAAATGTGATATAAGTGCTTCTATACAATATATTTTTTAATGATCTAACGCAGTTTAGTACCTTAAAATGCTATCTGAAACAATGCCACTTAGCGAAGTGTTTCAAAAGTTTTCTCAGATTGAAAATAAAAGTATAGATCTAATACATCTAATCTACAGCGAGATATGACAGTTATTAAATAATTTTTGATAAATATTTTTGATAAACTTTGAAATCTATTTTCACTTCTTTACGTAGTATCTGTTTTGATTTCAGAGAGTTTTTTTGAGTTGTGATATAAGCGAAATATATATATATATATATATATATATATATATATATATATATATATATATATATATATATATATATATATATATATATATATATATATATTTATTTATTTATTTATTTATTATTTTTTTCTTGTAGCTTGGTACAAGAAGTGCCTAAGTCAGTTTTTTCCAATATGACTTTGTTTGCTTATGTCTCTTTAAAAAAATATTATTTTCAATGTAAGAAGTTCCTAAATCTGTCCGATGCTTTAAAAGTGTTTTCAAATCCATTGTACAGACTTGGGTACTTCTTACATTGAAAATAATATTTTTTCAAAGCGTCATCTTGGAAAAAAACTGTTTTAGGCACTTCTTGTACCAAGCCACAGATATATATATATATATATATATATATATATATATATATATATATATATATATATATATATATATATATATGTGTGTGTGTGTGTGTGTGTGTTTGTTTGTTTAAACGAGTTTATCAAGCTGTAAATGTATAAATTCTTTTAAATCTCTATTAACTTATGTAATGCTTTTAAAAAAATTTCTGGTTTATTTTCCATAATGCCCCCCATCTATAAATATATTACTAATTATAGGAGAATTTCAGAAATTTGTCTGCAGTGTTTATGTTTGCCAATGCGGGCACTTTTCAATCATGACAGTCGCACATAATCCACGAGAATCGCTAGTTGCTTTCAATAGGAACACCATATAGGTGAACCAACACCAACTCCTGGTGCGACCTCAATTTTGACCGAACATCCCTTGAAGGGATCGTACCTGCCCCACCCACTGACCTCATAAAGGACTTTCTGGTAGATGGGTTTAACATGGCCATATTTGCAATTTAATAAAATAGCCATATTTGCAATTATTAAAATAGCGAAACAATTAGGTCTTTGTAGAGATTATTGATAAATCTTACAACGTACAGTAAGTATCAATATGGTCTCTTCAATATATTTACCATAATTTTTGTGAAGAGCGTATCTTATTCGTAAATAGTGTAAAATACATGCTGTATATATTCCTCTTTATATCTCTGAAATGAATAAATTTCTTGCTTTTGAAGAAAAGGTATTTTTAAATTTTTGCTTATGATTAATTCTAACACTTAAATACGCTTAGTGGTTGATCCAGGATAAACATAGATAACATTTATTTACGGGAGAAGTGGGGGAAAATTGAACTGGTACCAAGAAAAATTCTGATGAACTTTTTTTTAAATTATTTATTTATTTATTTATTTTTTAAACGGAACCAACGAGGTCTGACGTTTACGTACTATCGGAAATCTTTCCTGGTATTTTGTGGGTAAGAGAATCTTCAAAATTTCGTTGCCCATAAACGCGGAAAACTAAGAAATCTGTTACTAAAAAGATGGATAAATTACCCTGTATAAAATACTATAATCCGCTACTGCACCGCAGCCAAAATTTAGGGCCTTTATTACAGTGAAATAACAAAAATCTGCCTTTAATTATGTGTTTGCGTAACATAGCGGGCACTGTCATCCAGAGCATATTTTCTGGCTACTTTATTATATATAAATGGGTTCGACAAAGTACTGCTATCTAGATTCTACACACTTATTGATCACGCACTGTATTTGTTCCGTATTGTGTTTGCTCTTATTCTGTATGAAGGTGTTAGCATGCATTCTTGATACCGTATAGTTTTTAATTTATGAGCCATTTTATTGTAATTGGATTCAACAATATGGGTTCCGTGTCTAGGCCTGATATTGGCCGCATACCGGAAAATCCCTCTATGATGTAAGAGAGGGTGGGGGAGGGTACGAACCTCAAAGATGTCGCCCATGGGGGTGCTCGGTCAAAATTGAGGTGGCAACTAGCTAAGACGGACTTCGACCCTTGTTGTGCTATATAAAACGGAACCGCACACTTCAGCCCGAGGCCTCTCTGGACCTGGTCTGGAACTTCCGGCCGGGGCATTAGAAACAACAACAAAATATATTCTTAAAAATAATGCTATTTTAATGCGGTACGCATATTGATCACTTATATGCATGTCGTATTGTCTTTTTCCTTATTCTATATGAATGTGTTAGCATGAATTCTCATAGATTTAAATTAAAGTTTATGAAGCCTACAGTTGCAATTTGGTTCTACAAAGTAGTGCTATTTAAACTCCGCACACTTATTAATCTCTTATTGTGTGTGTTCGGTATTGTCTTTTCACCTATCCTGCATGAATGTGTTAGCATGCATTCTTCATACTGTAGATTTTCATTTATGAAGCATACTGTTGCAATTCAGCGTAATTTCCCCTCTATGTATCAATATGGTCGGTAGTGTTTATAGTTGAGGTTGGAGGCGGGGGTGGCATAGAAATATTCTCTGATATCGCCCCCAAGCTTTTTCGCAACTGATGAGCGCCGGCAGTAGTTTTTCTACTTCTAATTGTAGTAAACTTCACGGGATGCATTCGTAGACGGAGAATCATGACTAATAGAAGAACTTTTCAGTCTTTATCTCCAATCCGAATAATTTTTTTTTTCCACGAGAATGACAGGTTGATATATTTGCCTTCTGGCTCCGATTTGAATTTCAAGATTTTTGAGCACCTGTTTTTCTCTCTGCTCTTGAATCGCATGCTTATTCTTGCTCGCAGCTTTGCCAAGCTTATTCTATTTCCGTTGCAAAACACTTTTATTTTCATCCACGATGAACTCCCACAGCTAAGGCATCTAACTCTTCACTCTCATATTGGAATCTTTCGTCAGAGTTTTGTGGATTGTGTCTGGGGGAACAAACGATTCTTCATCCGCCATTGTGTGTGGTTGCAAGTTATTGTCTGCTTATTACATCAACGTTGTCTTCAAGTCCGAGATTTTTTCAGCTTTTGCGTTTATATATTCATAAAAAAAGTAGAAGTGACCTCGTGCCAAATTTTCTTTACATTACTTTATTATTTTATTTTTGAATTTTAAAAGGAAAAAAATTGTGAATATATTTAGAAGATATTCGGAAAGTTCCTAATGATTTTTTTCATGCAGATCAAAAATTTATAAAGATCTTTTCCTTTATAGTTTCAACAACTATTGTATCACTATATTTTAAAAAGAAAATTTTTCCAAAAGAAAAAAAAAATTAATAAGAGTTTCAGGGAAGATTCAGTTATTAAAAGAAAACGTTTTCGATAAATGCCTGGATTGCACTGCTCTGTCTGTACAGTTGATTCCTGGCGAGACTGAAAAATTCTGAGTTCATATCCGGTTTGAAAATACAATTTTAACGTTTTATTTTCAACGTCACAAAAGAAGAAACGATATGGATGTAACAGCTGAAGAAGGGATTTTTGTGTTTCCAAAGAAATTCTGATTGTGGAAAATTTAAACGTTCAGGATATCATTTTATTCAGTATGAGTACTGTAGAAAAATGTGGGGATGTTACTTTAAAGACAGAAACTGTAGAGGATGAAGTACGTCCATCTAGAAGCCCAAAGGTTTGTTTTCAATAAACCACCTAAAATTATTAAAGTATTCTATGATTTAAGTATGTGGTAAGATGGCGAATAGTACGTCATTTACACGGTAAAAATTAGAATAACACGGTAAAAAGAGAATTGATATTTATATTATCAGTTTTTTAAATAACCTACGTATTCTTTTTAAATGTATGTGCAAAAGGATTTAATATTATGTTATGTTATGTTAAAGGATTTAATATAAAGGATTTAATATTATGGAATAATTTAAGTTTCAATAGTGACAAATGTAAGTTATACTTAAATTTTCTTTTTTGCATATATCTTCATTGGAGAAAGTAACTGTGCGTAACTAAGTATTTCACTTAAATATTAAGGCAGTTATGGCAGTAAGGCAGTTGAAATATGGGTAGTATAACTTCTATATCAAACTAATCAATAATTGTTCCATAGTAATCAATATTACTATGTCCAATATTCAATGCCATACTAATCAATATTACTATGGCATTTATTCAATTTTTTTCATTAATATGAAAGCTCATCATAAATTTCTAGCAAAATGCTTCTCTCTAATAAACATCCGCCTAAATAAGTGCTGATATATAGTTTCAATGTTAAAAATTATTTTAAATTCCCTACGTCTTTAAGTTATGTAATTTTATTGAAAAGCTAATGCTAGTTACTTTATACGTTTACTCACTTAGTCACTTAGTATGATTATACAACTTCTTTACATTGTTGTATTCCTAAAATAAAAACAAAAGTCTCTGTTAATAAGTACTTCAGAAAAAATCAGGTTATGTTTAAAACTGCTTCTGATGTGTTAGCAGTGCATATTTTTCTTAACTTCTAAACCAGAGTGGGGCAACTTGAAGTATTAGGCGCTGAAGAGTTGAACATTCTGAATGTCAGAAGGCTGTGAAGTTTCTAATTTGTTCTTTAGAAAATATTTTCCTTTTTACCACCGTACTTAGTAGCGTCTATTCTTAGATTTTACAGCAAAAAAGATGCTATATTCTAGGCAATGTAATATTTTTTCTCGTGTTTCTGATACTATTTTTTGTTGCCTGTTTGTTTGTGGTTATTTTTGTATTTCGAAGTTTGCTGAAAAACTAATACATTTTTTTAGATTTCAGTGGAAATTTAGCACAAACTTCAGATTTAAACTGAATAGACACTATTAACACAGCAATACCCTAATTTTTATTATTAAGTGTGCTATGAACCGTAATTATATTAAAGTAGCTATTGTAACGTAGTAAATAGCAGCACTGCTATTTAAAAAGCAGTTCCCTAACTTTTATTATTAAGTGTGCTATGAACTTTAATTTTATAAAAGTAGCTATTGTAATGTAGTAAATAGTAGCACTGCTATCTTAAAAGCTGTGCCCCAATTTTTATTATTAAGTGTGCTATGAACCGTAGTTATATTAGAGTAGCTAATGTAATGTAGTAAATAGTAACACTGCTATTTAAATAGCAGTTTCCCCATTTTTATTATTAAGTGTGCTATGAACCGTAATTATATTACAGTAGTTTCATTTGATCAAAGATTTTGTCAGGGCAAGCGCCCACTCATCTTCTTTCAAAATTAAAAAGAATAAATATTTTTTCTCCACTTTTTGTTTTTCTATATGTACGCATTACTATTTAAATTCAAACAACAGTATTTGCGTTTTTAAAATAAATTTCATTCCCTTTTATTACTATCTACACTGCATTATCTCTAACACAAGATTCGAGAGCTAGGTTTTTACAATTTTTCAAGCTAACGGAAAAATATGTTTTAATTTTAAAAAACCACTGTGTACATTCCCATTCAACAATGGGAAGAAAAAATCATAATCTATCCTATGTGGGTGTATAAAAGATTAAATTTTGTACAGAAAAATAAAAATATCTTTAATACGAGCATACTGTAAACTTCCGCATTATATATATATATATATATATAATATATATATATACAGTGGCTCCCAAAAGTGTTCGTACACTTACGATTTTCAATGAAATAGGGGTCTATCCATTGATTAAAATGAATATTTCAGAATGGGTATTTAATAATAAGATCTATAATCTATTCTTAGCAAAACTGCATGAAATATTTTGAAAACATAGTAAAACTTTATTTTTAAGAAACCAATAATCCAAAAGTAACAAAAGCTTTATCTCACAAAAGTCATCGTACACTTGTAAAAAATCTCTACATATTAGTAAATATTCTAATTTTTCGTTAAATTAATATTTAGTAGGATATCCTTTAGCATCCACAACAGCTTTTAAACGTCTGGGAATAGATTGCTTTAGTTCTTTTGTAATTTTTGCATCAATGTTCATCCATTCTTCCATCATAATTGTTTTTAGTTCGCTTTTCGTGTGAATGTCGTGTTTTCGTACTCGAACCTCCAGTTCTCTCCAAATATGTTCTATTGGGTTTAAATCTGGCGATTGAGGTGGTGTTTTCAAAACTTGTGGACAATTATAGAGACACCAGATGCGAACGTTGAGAGCCGTGTGCTTAGGATCGTTATCTTGATAAAAAACAAAGTTGTTTTCAATACCCAAATTTTGAGCTGATAATTTTAAATTGTCTCTTAAAATATTTATAAAACCAGCATGATTCATTATGCCATTAATAAATACCAAATTTCCTAGTCCTGGTGCTGGCATGCACCCCCACACAAGGATACCTCCACCGGCATGCTTAACTGTTCCTACTAAGTTCTTGGGATTAAGTTCCTCATTTTTTTTTCTCCATACAATTATACGCCCATCAGAACCAAAAATGTTCATCGGCAAATAAGACATTATTCCAATAGGTTTAGGACTTATTTATCATTGATAGTGCGAAGGGAAGCCTAAACTTTCTGTTTTTCACACAAAAATTTTTCTATGGGCAGAACGCCCATGTAATCCGACTGTTCTGAGAACTCGTCAGATAATTTCAGGTGAAATTGAAGTAGAAAATGTTTTGTTAAATTCTGCAGAAACTTTTACAGCACTCAAACGTGAATTTTTCACAAATTTTCTAATTATAAATCTCTAATCACGTTTTGTTAACTTTGCCGTTACGGCCTTTTCTTACCTTGTTTCCGATCCAATTTTCTTCTTTAAACCGTTTTTTTCACATACTTCACAGTAGAATGGGATAAATTCAGTAATTTAGCAATATTCCGAACTGATTTACCACTACTATGATGAAAAATAATCAATTTTCGAATGCTGTTTGTTGTTTCTTTACGACTACGGGCCATTTTTAAATAATAAAAAGAATATTACGGAGTAGGCAAGCAAAAATTAAAGCCAAAAGATATTTTAAATGCCACCACAATTCAAAAATAAAAATAAAGCGCCAGACGATAATTTTAATTATGAATTTATCCGAAAATATTTCAGTTTACGATGACTTTTGTGAGATAAACTTTTTGTTACTTTTTGATTACTGGTTTCTTAAAAATAAAGTTTTACTATGTTATCAAAATATTTCATGTAGTTTTGTTAAGAATAGATTATAGATCTTATTATTAAATACCCACTCTGAAATATTCATTTTAATTAATGGATAGACTCCTATTCCATTGAAATTCGTAAGTGTACGAACACTTTTGGGAGCCACTGTATATATATATATATATATATATATATATATATATATATATATATATATATATATATATATATATATATATATATATACTGCGGGCCACCCAAATTTCAACACCAAAACAGACAAGAGATATCACAACAAAATTTATTTTGTGGTTAACATGTTGACCAAATATCAAATGATTAAATTTATAGACTTCTGTGAAGTGTGGTTCCTACCAAAATCAGTAGCCAGAGTAACCGCCATTGTTGGAGATCACCGCTGCCACACGCCTCGGCATTGATTCAAAGAGACCTTGGATGAGTTCTTGGGGTACAGCAGACCAAGCAGCTTCTACAAGTTGCCAAAGTTGATCTGCTGTGGCAGCTGGGGATGGAATCTGGGTCAATCGTAGAGCAACCATGGACCACATGTTTTCTATCGGCGAAAGATCCGGAGAGCGAGGCGGCCAGGGAAGCAATACAATCTGGCGATCGACGAAGATCCGTTGGACAATGCGTGCCACGTGTGGTCGCGCATTATCCTGTTGAAATATGGCTGTGGGCAAGCCCTGAAGGTAAGGAAGGACAACTGGCTCCAACACCTCGGAGATGTAGCGCTGGCTGTTTAAAGTACCGGCAATGCGTACTAGAGGTGTGCGAGAGTGATATCCAATATCGCCCCATACCATAATACCCGGTGCAGGACCAGTGTGGCGGTGCATAACGCAGCTGTTCAGCATCCTCTCTTCACGGTGTCTCCAGACTCGAATGCGACCATCGTGGTGTTGCAGACAGAAGCGTGACTCGTCAGTAAAGACAATTTCATTCCATTGTGCCGTCCACATCCTTCTGTCATCGCACCATTGGCGGCGGAGACGTCTGTGGTTCTGCGTCAAGGGTAGACAAAGCAATGGACGTCTTGCGGACAGACCACTCTGATGTAAACGGCGTCGAATGGTACGCGCAGACACTGGATGATGCGTTACAGACTGCATATGCTGTGCTATGGTTCGTGATGTGACTGAGCGATCCGTCACTGCCATGCGCACAATTTGCCTGTCATCACGTGAAGTGGTGCGCTGAGGTGGATGCGATCGAACATTCCGGTCCGTCGTACCCTCCTGCATCCAACGATCACATATCCCTTTACTTCCCAGTACCCTTTAAAGTTGAAATTATGACCTAAAAATTTGTAGGCACTCTGTTTAGGCTTAAAGGAGTACACAGTTAAAATTTCTTAAAGATTGAACTTCCGGTTTCGATTTTGTGGGTGTTCCATGACCTGGAACACTGGGAAACTAGCGCTTTGAAAAGTGCGGCTAATCGAGCATTGCGGTGAAGCGAACAAAAGAAAAAACGCACACACACAAATAAAAATACAACAAAAAAACTTGATTATATATGATTTTAAATAAATATTTACAGTTCCTATATACAAAAATCAGATCATATTTTTACAAAAGCAGTTCCTATATACAAAAAACACACAAATAAAAACACAATAAAAAAACTTGATCATATATGATTTTAAATAAATATTTACAGTTCCTATATACAAAAGCAGTTCCTACACTTAAAAATACTCACTAACCTATTTTTTTGCTTCGCGATATTTTTGGAAGCACGTCAGTCCCTTCTCAAAAAAGCAAAAACCAACATTGCAGGTTTTGCAACATTGCAGGTCCTCGAGTTTACTGTTCGTAAACTCGAGGATGCCAGGATGCTGCCCAAACAATCGACGAACAACGAGGAGCCCGGAGGACTAGTATTGCACAGGATTTTGGACATAGGACTTTTGTTCGAGGTATGCGGTAGAAGCTGAACCGGTTTGGACTGGCTAATCTGGACAGAGAGGTCTCTCTGGACAGAGAGGCTAATCTGGACAGAGAGAAACACGTGTTCTACTGCGCAAACTGCTCTAGTTTCCCAGTGTTCCATATCATGGAACACCTTTTGAAAATCTTTCGTTATTGCTATAATTTCGGTATAAAAAATTTAAAATAATATAGAATAAATAGTTTAGAGTATAGCCAAAACAATAAAATAGAAATTTTTTCCTTGCAATTTTTTTTGTATTTAAAATTGATTTTTAAATTATGGCTCTGAAATATGGCTCTTTTTTATAACGTTACTGGAACGAGGGTATGTATGGGCTTGTGGAACACTGCCATGTATTATCAAAAAGAGTAGATCAAAGTAAAAAATGAAGCTAATTGCTTAGTTTTTCGCAGAATTTTGACGATTTTATAAGCGAGTAAATTTTGGTGTTCCACTATATGGAACACCGGGGAGCAAAGGGATATCCGTATTACAGTTGTTTGGTTTCGTCCAACACGACTACCGATTTCCCTGAAAGATAATCCACAATCTCGGGTGGCCACTATCCTTCCTCTGTCGAACTTGGATACTTGATCAAAAGATGATCGCTGTTTTCGACGAGGCATAATTGATCGTTTTTTTTGAAAAAACCACAAGAAAAACACAATTGCCGAACTTGAAATCGTCGAAATCTCCAAGCCTTAAATAGCGCTTTGAAGTGGCGCTGAAATTCTAATCATTTGCATATCTCACCTCCGCTAATGCATGTTGTAAATTTCATGTTATTTGCATGTTTCCTTCAGGGTGTTGCATTTACAGTGGCCAGCAGTGTATATATATATATATATATATATATATATATATATATATATATATATATATATATATATATATATATATATATATATGTATATGTATATATATATGTATATGTATATATACATGTATATGTATATATATATATGTATATGTATATATACATGTATATGTATATATATATATGTATATGTATATATATATATGCAAATATATATATATATATGTATATATATATACATACATACATATATATATGTATATATACATGTATATGTATATATATATGTATATGTATATATACATGTATATGTATATATATATGTATATGTATATATATATGCAAATATATATATATATATATGTATATATATATATATATGTATATGTATATATATATATATGCATATATATATGTATATGTATATATATATATATGCATATATATATATACATACATACATACATACATATATATATATATATATATATATATATATATATATATATATATATATATATATATATATATATATATATATATATATATATATATATATATATACATATGTGTGTGTGTGTGTGTGTGTGTGTGTTAGTTATTTAAATTAATCCCCCCGTCTTCTTTGAATTTTTTTTCTCTGTATTTCTTATGGATTGAATTTTATATAAAAATATATTCATAAGATACAGTTTAATATATTTTTGCTTTCGTTTCAGGATGCTATTAAAGGTTTATCAGAGTCCCAGATTTGTGGTGAGTCCTAAAACATTTTTTAGCCTTAAAAGCAAAATAAATTAATAATAACAACGGTCGACTAACTGATGTAATACTCAATTCTCAACGTAAACTAAAGGCTGCTGGGTCCATACTGCATTCGATCAGCTCAATGTTAACGTATGGAGAAAAATTTTCCAATTATTGTCGACTTGGATTTAATGATTTTTTAAAAAAATATTATACTCTGTAATAGAAAAAGAAATTTTTTACTCAGCTATCTCATTCATTTTAGATATTTCGTCTATCAATGGAAATTATTTGCGTTTAAAACACAGTAAACCACATTTTTTACGAATAATTTTAATTTTAAAATATTATTTGCGTATCTTTCAAAGATTGAAAAAGATACATGTAATTCGACAACCATTAGAAAAGTTTTCTCTATAGGTTAATATTGAGCTGAGCGAATCCAATATGCCTTAATGTAAAATGTATATAATTGAATGATATTTAATTCCTTTAAGGAACAAAGGATGTGCTACCTTGACGCAGACTTATATAACTCTTTTTTGAACATGAATGTGGCCCTCTTTTGAATATAACCATGTCTAGTAGGGTGGGCCGAAAAAACATTTTTTTTTTTCGGAAACGGCTAGTTAAATAAAGTTGTTACACTTATAGATAAGAAAAACCGTAAAAAAATTTTGTGAAAAAAAAATATTTTCCGATCGCGCATTCACTTTGAAATATTGAAAAAAATAAGAAAATAAATTTTTTTCAGCAATTTTTTAAAAAGCTCTGATATAATGCATTTCAAATGCAATAGTTCGCAATGTATAGTAAAGTGGTGTTAAAAGACAACGGAATATTTTTATATGTATGTTTAAAACATTTATTGTACAAACAACACATCCAAAAGTACCATTGTTTAAGAAAAAAACGTATTTTCATCAGATTGCTGCAAATACTGTTTTTACTGAACTTTTGACTTTCGTCGCTCCTATTATTCCACATTATTGATTGTTGAACTCAGACACATTGAAGGCAGCTTTTGAAGAAAATTCCAGCATAACTGACCTTGACAACAGGGTGCTTCTTATGTAGCCATCTCTAGCTTCAGTACCGCACACACTTTGGCTAGCCTTGGTGACAAGTTTGACGCAACGCTCCACCAGCTTGGGTGTGACATGGAAATCTATTGAAGTCTGAAATGGTCTGCCAGTTTTGATCATTTCTTCTATTTCTTCGTCCGGTACATTCCTTAGCAAAGGTGGTGGAGTGACATTACAAACATTCCACTTAACCATGTCATCGTAATCGATCGCCTTGAAGTCAAGTGTTGGCATTCTAAAGTCTCTTACTGTTTTCCCCTTGTAATTTATCCGAGCTTTGAGGACTCGACGTAATCCCAGTTCTCTCACACGCTATCTTTTATCCATAACTATAGCCACAATTGAATTTTCAGGATGGGCAAAATATGAATTGTATACATATATATATATATATATATATATATATATATATATATATATATACATATACAAAATATACAAAAAATGATACATATATACAAATATGATATACAATACATATAAACAAAATACTAATTGTATATATATATATATATATATATATATATATATATATATATATATATATATGTGAGAATGAGTTTGGCAACACAACTGAACTATTACTACAACTTCCACTTCTACTACTTCGGCGCGAAGGACTTGGCGCGCAAACACAGTGATGGACTAGTGACATTACGAAGCGGATGTGTAACGCTCCGCAGGCTTGCCGTTTTGAGTCAAATAGCTGTGTTGATGCTTTGTTTTTTTTAATTTCATACTAGGTGTTAGTCCTGTCTTGTAAACATCGTCTAGTTTAATTAAATGTTCAAAATAATTAAGTCTAATGATTCACTTTTAAAGGAAGGAGTACTAACTCCTTCCTACATGGGGGCTCGGCCCTCGGACTCGAAAAATACCCCTAGCTTGGACTGAAAAACTATTTTCTTTTGATGATTACCGGATTACTGTTCTCTGTGATTTCTGTTTTGGATACCGCCAGCGAAAACGAAAGTGATGTGCCACGGACTCTGATAATATTCTGATGGGATGACGAGAACCGAAAACCAGAACTGTGAGTATATTCTGATCATATTGTAATTATTTCATGCATACTTTGAAGCTTGTTCAAGAAAATTTTGAAGATTAATGGAATTCTCATCTTATTGATGATAATTATAAGAAAACTGAAAATATTTCAACGTTCTTTTGATGCAAGAATTTAATTGATGCTAAATTCATTTTTGATGGTCTTTGACGTTGAATTTATCACTTCTGTTTTCTTGAAGAGAATTCTATTTCGATGAAATTATTTGATGATTTGATGAAAATTTCGACATTTAACTTGAAGAATCTTGTTTCCTTGAACAAACCACAACATAACATATATTTTGAATGATTGCAATTTGAATACAGTTTGAAGAATATTATATTATTTCCTTGATGCATATTTTGAGAATCAATATTTTATTATTGAATTGGTATTTGAGGAAATTTCGATTTGAAATTTTATTTTTGAATTTGAGTACCTACGTATTATAAGTATTGATTTTGGTTTTGAATATTTGTATATTTGTGTACTATAATTGTTTGAACCTAGTATATAGTTATGGCTACTCTCAACGATTACCCCAATATTGCAAAATCATTAAAAATTGGTAGTACGAATCAAATAAAGGTTCTACATCGTTTAATTTTTGGTACAGACGGCGACAGACAAAATCGTACCAGATTACGTAAATTTACAGGTTTTAAACAGCCATTCGTGTTGGAAACAACGAAACAGAAAGTACTTAAAGAGTTTTCACTTAAAGACTTGATTTCTATTTGTAATCTACTTCATTTAGAATTTTCAACTGACCCAGACAAATGTGCCAATACCATTCTTATGAGTCTTAGTGATTTATCGTTATTAAAAGCAGAATTTTCTGATCTTTCGGAATGCGAAGTGAATGATGACTCACTTCCGGGTGCACGTTCATCCCAAACTAACAGCGTTATAGAGGAAAATAGATCTCCCTTTTCCCCCACCATTGACGCAAAAGAATCTTCGAATAAGCAAAATACACACATTTCCGTTGGTGAATCAGATCAAAATTCATTGCCTTCAGTTGAAACTGCGAATCTCTCTTTCCAGTTGTTTAGTCTGAAAGACGTTGTTGATTTAATAAAACCTTTCTCGTCTCGTGATAATTACAGTGTTGAGAATTTTATATCTGACGTTGAAGAACTTTTTTGTTTATATCAGATAAACAATCCAATTCACCAAATTACTTTTGTTAGAAAATGTTTAACTGGTCCCGCTCAAACTTTAATTAGGTCTATTCGTGGAATTACAAATTGGGAACAATTGAAGCACCATTTATTAGACGAATTTTGGGACAAAATTAACGGTATTCAGTTACATAAATTAATGGAATCTCGACGTATGAAACCATTTGAAACCCTACAAGAATATTTCTTAGCTATGAGAGATTTGGCACACAAAGGTTCTCTCGATGACTCCTCTCTGTTTGAGTATGTCATAAACGGAATTCCTGATTCAACAAACAATAAAGTTATTCTTTACGGTTGTAAATCCGTCCCTGAATTTAAGGAAAAGTTGAAAATTTATGAACAAATCTTTAACAGATCACAAAATTTCAGACAAAATAATCAGAAAAAAATTGATGCTTCCTACCTCAATGTGAAAGTCGATAATACACGTAGCCCAAATACACAGCCAGTATGTTTTTCCTGTGGCTTGAGAGGTCACAAAAGCAACCAATGTTTGAATAAGTCACATGGTAAACAATGCTACGGATGTAAAAGTTTTGGTCATGTTCATGCTAATTGCCCTAAAAGTTATCGAAATTCTAAACCAAAACCTGATTCTCAAAAACCTATTTCTGATAAAACTGTAAATGCACTTTCTCC
Organism: Dolomedes plantarius; assembly: GCA_907164885.2. Lineage (NCBI taxonomy): Eukaryota > Metazoa > Arthropoda > Arachnida > Araneae > Dolomedidae > Dolomedes > Dolomedes plantarius. The sequence continues at coordinate 139,328,505 of OU015493.1, read as the reverse complement.
TGAAACTTCATCGAAAAATCCCATGCATGTTGACATTCAACTTGCAGGAATTCAATTGACAGCACTCTGTGACACTGGGTCACAGGCAACCCTCATCAATGAGAAAACCTATCGAAGAATTGGTTCGCCACCATTGCAGCCCACCAACATTCCCTTTTCAGGAATTGGCAAAAACCAAGTTCACAGCATCGGATTCTTTCAGGATTCCATCGAAATTCAAACCATTACTTTACCTGCTAAAATACATGTTCTAGAGGATGACTTGATTCCTTTTGATGTGATTATCGGAATCGACTTTTTACAGCAAACCCAATTTACATTTGATAAAGACGGTATTCGTTTATGCAAAACTCCTGAAAATAACACCTTCGTTAATATTGCTAATGTTTCTGATGATCAAGCTTTTCCATTTGATCTTTCACACATTTTGAATTCTGAAACTCGTGAGGAAGTTCAAAATATCGTTACTTCCTACAAACCACATAAAGTTCAAGACACTGAAATTAAGATGACTATTTTATTACAAGATGAAATCCCTGTAGCTCAACGTTCTCGACGACTCCCTTTCGCGGAACAGAAAATTGTAGAAAGCCAAATTCAAGATTGGTTAAATGATAGAATTATTAAAGAAAGTTGCTCCTATTATGCCGCACCGATTGTTCTATGTAAGAAAAAAAGTGGAGATTATAGACTTTGTGTTGATTACCGCAAATTGAATAGAAAAATGATAAAAGATAAATTTCCCTTACCGCTCATCGAAGAAGCTTTAGACAAACTTGGAAAATCTCGGGTGTTCACTTCACTTGATCTCAAAAATGGTTTCTTTCATGTACCTATGGACCCTAATAGCACTAAATATACTTCTTTTGTGACTCATGAAGGACAATACGAATTTTTACGTGTCCCATTTGGCTTATGTAACAGTCCCAGTGTTTTCCAACGATATGTTTACACAGTTTTTAGAAATCTCATTCGCGACAATGTTCTTATTGTTTACATGGACGATCTTCTCATACCATCTAATGATGAAGTTGAAGGTCTACAAAAATTACGCCTAGTTCTCCAAACAGCTGCAGACTATGGCCTTGAATTGAACTTTAAAAAGTGTCAATTTTTACAGCGAAAGATAGAATTTCTTGGTTACATTATCGAAAATGGAGTAGTTAAACCCTCACCTACCAAGACACAAGCTGTTCAAAATTTCCCACAACCTCAAACCCCTAAACAAGTTCAAAGTTTTCTTGGATTAACAAGTTATTTCAGAAAGTTCATTCCAAATTATGCGCTGATTGCTAGACCATTAAGTGACCTCCTTCGGGATAATGTAGAATTTAATTTTGACTCTGAACAAATAGCAGCTTTTCAACAACTTAAAAACATTCTTTCACAAAACCCAGTTCTTCATGTTTTTCAACAGGGATACCCATTAGAACTCCACACTGATGCCAGCTCCTTAGGTTTTGGCGCTGTGCTCTTGCAACAATCCGATGATGGACAGTTTCATCCTATTCATTATTTTAGCCGTAAAACTACAGTTCAACAAGAAAAATATCATAGTTATGAACTGGAAGTTCTTGCCGTTATTGAAGCGCTAAAAAAATTTCGAAACTACTTGTTGGGAACAAAATTTAAAATTATCACCGATTGTGATGCTTTCCAAAAAACGATGCACAAAAAAGACCTACCAGCTAAAATTGCTCGATGGGCATTGATGTTAGAAGACTTTGATTATGAAGTTTGTCATCGACCCGGTAGACAGATGAAACATGTTGATGCTTTAAGTCGTAACCCCATTCTTGTAATTACCTCAAATGATATCACTCAAAAGGTGAAAAATGCCCAAGACCAGGATGAATTTATATCTCAAATTAAATCTATGCTTGAATCTACACCTTCTGATGAATTTTTGTTAAAAACGGAATTCTTTATAAACTTCATCAGGATGCCGAACTTTTAGTAGTACCACAAATGATGCAGAAAGAAATAGTGCTAAACGCCCATTCACAAGGTCATTTTGCTTCACAAAAAACCGAATTAATTGTTTCTCGTGAATTTTTCATTCCTCAACTTAAGAAATTAGTTCAAGAAATTATTTCGAACTGTATTCCTTGCATGTTAGAAGACTTTGATTATGAAGTTTGTCATCGACCCGGTAGACAGATGAAACATGTTGATGCTTTAAGTCGTAACCCCATTCTTGTAATTACCTCAAATGATATCACTCAAAAGGTGAAAAATGCCCAAGACCAGGATGAATTTATATCTCAAATTAAATCTATGCTTGAATCTACACCTTCTGATGAATTTTTTGTTAAAAACGGAATTCTTTATAAACTTCATCAGGATGCCGAACTTTTAGTAGTACCACAAATGATGCAGAAAGAAATAGTGCTAAACGCCCATTCACAAGGTCATTTTGCTTCACAAAAAACCGAATTAATTGTTTCTCGTGAATTTTTCATTCCTCAACTTAAGAAATTAGTTCAAGAAATTATTTCGAACTGTATTCCTTGCATTTTGTCCTCGCGAAAATCTGGAAAACAAGAAGGATACCTTCACCCCATTCCAAAAGGTGATGCACCCCTTGAATGTTACCATTGCGACTTTTTAGGACCTTTACCATCGACAAAAAAATGTTATAAGTATCTTTTTACAGTAGTTGATGCCTTTTCCAAATTTGTATGGATCTATCCCGTGAAGTCCACCTCTACGAAAGATGCCTTAGACAAATTATCCTTGCAACAAACTACATTTGGCAACCCTCCAAAAATCATTACTGACAAAGGTAGCGCATTCACATCTTCAGAATTTCAAAGTTACTGCCAGGAACAGTCAATTGAACACATTTCAATAGCAACAGGTGTGCCACGTGGCAACGGTCCGGTTGAGCGTGTTCATGGCACAATTATTCCCGTTTTAACTAAGTTAGCTCTAGATGAACCTGACAAATGGTTTAAATATGTCCCAAGATTGCAACGTATCTTAAATAGTACCACCACACGCAGTACAAAATTCACACCCTTTCAACTTTTAATTGGTGTTAAAATGAAACAACAAGAGGATCTACAGATTAAAAATCTTCTTGACGAGGAACACCACCAAAGAATTCTTGATGACAAAGAAGCGTTACGTATCGAAGCTAAACGAAATATCCTCCGTTTACAGGAAGAAAACATACGACAATATAACAAACGGCGTAAACCGGCTTGTAAATACAAGATCGGTGACAAAGTGGCAATACAACGAACTCAATTTGGAACCGGATTAAAGCTCCGACCAAAGTTCTTCGGACCATATGAGATCACGAACATCAACCCCAACGATCGTTACGAAGTTCGAAAGTTAGGACATCACGATGGTCCAACCATAACATCAACTGCAGCGGACAAAATGAAACAGTGGTGCAGAAACTGAACACCAATACCACTGTGTTGAACACTGCTTGATTTTTTGAAATATTTTTCCTTTTTCTGCTTTTTTTTTTTTATCTTTTCAGAATTATTGTTTACAACCCAGCCGCGGACGTCTGGAAAGTCAGAACGGCCGTGTGAGAATGAGTTTGGCAACACAACTGAACTATTACTACAACTTCCACTCCTACTACTTCGGCGCGAAGGACTTGGCGCGCAAACACAGTGATGGACTAGTGACATTACGAAGCGGATGTGTCGCTCCGCAGGCTTGCCGTTTTGAGTCAAATAGCTGTGTTGATGCTTTGTTTTTTTTAATTTCATACTAAGTGTTAGTCCTGTCTTGTAAACATCGTCTAGTTTAATTAAATGTTCAAAATAATTAAGTGTAATGATTCACTTCTAAAGGAAGGAGTACTAACTCCTTCCTACATACATATATATATATATATATATATATATATATATATATATATATATATATATATATATATACCGGGTGCGTCATAAATTCGTGCAGATTTCAAAAATTCATAATAAAAGAAGTAATCCTCGGAAAAATTTTCTGTTTGCGCCAAAAAAATCAGAGGGACATTGGAATTTTTTCCATGTAAAAAAAAAAAAAAGTTTCCAAAAGTAACCGAAAGAGAGCATTCACACGTCATACTGAGACGTTTTATGCAAATCAGGCATACTCAAGCAGATCACAATAACATGAGACTGTGCATTTAATTTAATGTAACAGATGTTCAACATAACTACCAGCACAAAGTAATAGGCAAGTGAGGCGCGTCACTAAGCCCATTACAGCGGATTCTAGAATCGATGGCAGCGACTGTCTGTCGAATGACATTTTTCAGTTCCCCCAAAGTGGTTGGGAAGCACCGGTAGACATGAGATTTTAAGTATCCCCCAAACAAAAAATTTGCCCGGGTCAAGTCTGGTGATCGTGAGGGCCACTGAACCTTACAACCGCTACTTAAAGAACTCGGTCTTCGGTGAAAAATTCTGACAGGAACGTCTTGATACCACGTGAAATGTGGGGCGGGGCACCATCCTGCATGAAGGTGACAACAGGTAACGCATGTCTTTCTTGCAATGCAGCCTTAACGTGGTCACGCAAAAGCTCCCTCTTCCGGTTACTTTTGGAAACTTTTTTTTTTTTTAGATGGAAAATAATCCAATGTCCCTCTGATCCTATTCGCGCAATCAGAAAAACTTTCTGAGCACTATTTCTTTTATTATGAATTTTTAAATTTTGCACGAATTTATGACGCACCCGGTATATATATATATATATATATATATATATATATATATATATAAATGTATATATATATACATATATAAATGTATATATATACATATATAAATGTGTATATATACATATACATATATATATATATATATATATATATATATATATATATATATATATATATATATATATATATATATATATATATACATTTAACACGATCGCTCCCTGAACATTTGCGAAAAATAATCGACCCTGTAATAGAACGAAACTCATATTTTGCCCACCCCGAAAATTTTATTGTGGCTATGGTTATGGATGAAAGATAGCGTGTGAGAGAACTGGGATTGCGTCGAGTCTTCAAAGCTCGGATAAATTACAAGGGGAAAACAGTAAGAGACTTTAGAGTGCCAACACTTGACTTCAAGGCGATCGATTACGTTGATATGGTTAAGTGGAATGTTTGTAATGTCACTCCACCACCTTTGCTAAGGAATGTACCGGACGAAGAAATAGAAGAAATGATCAAAACTGGCAGACCATTTCAGACTTTAATAGATTTCCATGTCACACCCAAGCTGGTGGAGCGTTGCGTCAAACATGTCACAAAGGCTAGTCAAAGTGTGTGCAGTACTGAAGCTAGAGATGGCTACATAAGAAGCACCCTGTTGTCAAGGTCAGCTATGCTGGAATTTTCTTCAAAAGCTGCCTTCATTGTGTCTGAGTTCAACAATCAATAATGTGGAATAATAGGAGCGACGAAAGTCAAAAGTGCAGTAAAAACAGTATTTGCAGCAATCTGATGAAAATACGTTTTTTTCTTAAAAAAGGGTACTTTTGGATGTGTTGTTTGTACAATAAATGTTTTAAACACACATATAAAAATATTTCGTTGTCTTTTAACACCACTTTACTATACATTGCGAACTATTGCATTTGAAATGCTTTATATCAGAGCTTTTCAAAAAATTGCTGAAAAAAATTCATTTTCTTATTTTTTTCAATATTTCAAAGTTAATGCGCGATCGGAAGATATTTTTTTTTCACAATTTTTTTTACGGTTTTTCTTATCTATAAGTGTAACAACTTTTTTTAACTAGCCGTTTCCGAAAATAAAAAAAAAATGTTTTTTCGGCCCACCCTAATGTCTAGACTCTTAAACAAAAATGAGACTACACTGCCAAACGATGTATCACCCATATTTATACTTTAACTTGAAATCAGCAGTCATCTAAACTCTTTTAAATTGTAGTAATCACGTGATTTTCTATTTTTAAAATTACTATAAATTTTCAAATGAAAATTTTGCATTTTTATAACTACTAGGTGGCCCGTGCGACCCTATCGCATGTGATTAAAATACGATAAATTTTTTAGCGAGGTTGGTGGTTTGTAGTAGGATGACAAAAGAACCGGTTCATTTGTAGCAGTTGTTTATTTGTCAAATAACAATGGTCCATAAGGATAATACAAAACAAACGCCTATTGTTACAAACGCCTTTGGCCACAATACAAACGCCTTTGGCCACAATATTTGAGGTGAAGCATAAGACAAAACATTGGAACATGAGATATGTATACGTCAAAATACCTTTGTAGACAATATTAAAAGTTAAATATGACACAAACTCGTTGAAAATGTGATATTTAGATTACAAAACCTCTTTTTGCACACTATTTGGCCGTGCCGTTTCGACGCATCCAGGGAAAGAACTTTAGGGCCAAAATTCGATTTTTAAGCAAACAATACAATGTGTCATTCTGAATTAACAATTCGTCAGAAGTCGAGAACTTAATCTTTAAAATGGTACCTCATTTATCAATTTTGGTTAAGTCTGAAGAGAGAGAAATTGATCGTCACAAAAAAGTCATCTTCTAGAAATAATATATATGGTTTTTCCATACAAAAAGAATAATGTACACCTACGCGGATGTTGCAAATAAAGAAACTCATTAATGAAAACACAGAAGGATAATAAAAGCAAACGATTTTTAAAAGTTCAGTGCGATTGATAATGGTAAAATAAAAAATAAAAAAATCTAGCGCGCGTCATCTAGGTGAAGAAAAATTGTGTATGATGTTTATACTTCGAATTTTAAACAAACAATAAGATGTGTAATTCTAAATTAGTAGTCCACACGAAGATCGTAATCTTCGATCGATCGTTCGATCGTAATCTTTGATGGGTACTTCATTTATTGATTTTGGTTAAATATAAAGGGAGAAAAAGGGATAAAACAAAAACACCCTTTAGAAATAACACACACACACACACACACACACACACATATATATATATATATATTAATATAGAGAGATAGATAGATAGATAATTTGATTGTTGAAGGTTGCTTCTGTTAGCCTTAATTTGAGATATAATTTTAAGAACTACCAATTTGCGTGAATGGAAAAGTTTATTTTTATTTCGAACTAGAATGAGATTAATAAATTTTGTACCACACACAATCAGTGAAACCAATCAAGGAATCAAAAACTTCGAACAATTCACTTTAATTAACAGTAAAAAAAAAGGCTACATTCGAATTTGTAAGGCAAATTTAGCTGTCTTCCAGGAGCAGAGCAAGAGAACGCCTAAACGGTGTGCTAAGATGGGAAAATAGCCTTTTTAAAGTATTTCAACATTATATGAAGAATGCGCATTGGGGAATTATTTCAAGCCAATAGACGGCATTCATTTTTTTCAGTTTGTAAATTTTCAAAGTTTTTGCTCCGAATCATGGAGTTTCAACTCTTTTTTTGTCGAAATCGAAAACAAGTTATGAAAATTGGGGGGAAAATGAGCTGATTTTTCATTAAATTACTTTACATTTGAAAAACCACTTACTAAATGTAGTTTAACATCTTTTGCTAATTTGTATGTGTTTAATAAAATCAAACGACCAGGGGGCACCTTAGAGGTTAGTGCGTCGGGATTCGGTACTGAGCAGGGCCCGATTTAGAAAATACTTGACTATAGGCACAACTCTGGATGGGGGCCCCTTACACTGATGTGGGCGTAAAATTTCCAAAATTGACACACACACACACACAAAAAAAAAATGAAATAAAATTTGAAAGTACCATTTTACCAAGAATTTACTATTTGAAGCGTAGAAGCCTAGAACATTAGCAAATAACAAAAAGCAATATAACATATTAACTTCATCATTAAAACACCAATACAATGCAACCAGAAAAACTTATTAATCCCTTATATACGCTATAACATGCATATGATGAACTATACATAGTACTATACATATGATGAACCAATCAATCAAATTTGAAAGGATATATATATATATATATATATATATATATATAAATTGCTATTAAAAAGGTAAAATAAAAAAAATTGAATTGGAAATTTTTTTTTCTTTTAAAATAATTTTTTTTTTTTTTTTTGGAGGGGGGGGGGACACTCAACATTCAGGGGACCCTAGGCCCGGGCCTAATGGAAAATCAGGGCCTGGTACTGAGGATGCTTGGATCTAATTCCGACAAACGTCACCGAATGTCTTCGCGTCTATGCCGGTATGGACACATTAAACGCCCGTTCACATTGCATCCGGAGCGTTGCGTTGCGTTGCTATGTTGGCTCCGAGATTGTTGATGGGATCTGTGATTGGTTTGACGCATTACGTGGTCAATCAATTGAGCTCTGTTATTGGTTAAAGTTTTTGGGTTAGGTGAAGAATCGCCCACTTATTTGGCGCGTTTTTTGGCGCTTTTTACGAGATTCATAAGCCCACCCATTGCGATATCCAAGCCGATTTCGAATAGTTTTTTACAATTAAGGTAAGGGAAACAATAGTTTACACTAGTTTTCAATAGTTTTAAAGTAGGATTTCGTTCCTCTATAACGGTCCTGCGGAAACCAAATTTCAGCGTTGTCGCGAGTTATAATTTTGGCAGCGCGCCAAACTCAGTACCAGTAAAACAGCTAAACAGAAAAGCACCAAAATGCGTCAAAAAATAAAAGAGGTAAGCAATGATAAGTTTCGTTAGAAGAGACTACCTGAAATTTTTTTCCCAATAGTTTTTTACATTAAGGTAAGTGAAAGTAAATTAATTTTTCAATGTTTTGTAACGATTTTAAATTTTAAAAATTACTTTGTTTTTTTCAACGATTTTCAGTTTTTAAATTTTTTTCAACTGCTTTTTTGTATTTATTTTAGTTTTTCGCCATCTTATATGTCGCGCTCTTGCGTGGTGTCTTCTGGAGAGGTTGCAACACCAGGAGACAAGATGCGAGAGCTCGCCAAGTTGGCGATTTTGAAAATCGCGCCAAGCGGTGGGCGATTCTTCACTTCCCTCAAATTTTTTAACGCTGATATTACGTAACGCTTCGGATTCAGCGAGAACAGGCCGTAAAGTCCCTCCATGAGGTCTGTGGGTGGTGAGAGGCGGCATCCCCCTATATACTGCCCCTGCGGCTGCTTGGTCTATATCAGGGGTTTCCAACTGGCGGCCCGCGGTGACTTTTTTTGCGGCCCACGAAGACTTCTAGGAAAATAATTTGCAGCATCAATTTAGATATTCTTAGTTAACGAAAAATGTTTTTGTAAAAATCTATATTGTTTTCAAATGCTGTTCATTTACAAAAAAGATTGATTTTCCTCGAATTCCATGAAAAGTAGGGTGTCCACTCATGTTCTATTTCATACCCCCCCTCAACTTCTTATTTAAATACCCACTTCTTATTTGACTTTTTTTGTGTGTGTCTGTGTAATTTAACGAAAGTTGGCCAGTTATAATCAAGGTCGTTGTTGGAGGTTCATCCTCGAAATTTTAAAAATTTAATAGTACATACTATACATAAATCCTCCAAAAACTCCTCTCTCAAGAAAAAAAGTCCTGGGTATGGTCCTGATTAAATTGCGGCCCGCCACTAGACAGGTGTTTTCGATTGCGGCCCTTAGACACTTGTAAGTTGGAAACCCTTGGTCTAAATTGAGGTGGTATTAGGGACGATGTTGGTTTTCCTATGCGGTGCACCCATTACGAGAAACTAACAACTTTCTCGGTGCTCATAGTTGAATTCTGAAAGCCAATGTGCCTGCCACGGCGTAAATTTAAATAAAGAAAGAACAATAAAAGTAGTACGAGTTTCTTCCAGTATTTACATCAAATGTCAGTGTAAGTGAGTGATTTCAAACACCCCCTGCAGCGATAACTTACGTTATATTAATATATAAATGCTTACTTTTAAAAGACACTAAAAAGCACATTGAAAATAAAAAATTAAAGAGGAATTTCAGGGGTCAAGGATACCGGTGCATTTTTTCATCTAGAAAACTTTGTTTACTGCGACAAGCCAAGCTCCTCGTGGTTGATGACTTTAGATTTCCTCTGGAAATCTTCCCAAATGTTTAAAGTAGGATGATTTAAGGACTTCGTAAAAAAAAGCATGAATTTAATGTTTTCTAAAAACTATGAAGATTCAAATAATTTTCGGAAGGTCGGGAAACTTTCTAATCATTGAGGAATATCGAAGAAAACTCGGAGAGTTGGCAGCTATGCTTTAATATAAGGAAAATTTATTTCTATCCTTAATATAACCGACGTTAAACACAATAACGCACAGGCACTGATTTTCCATTTGTCCCGGTAGGCCCGGGTCTAGGGGCCCCCGAATGGGAGGGGGCAAAACATTTTTAATTTTAATAGGAAAAAAAAGGAAAAAATTCCCAATTCAATTTTTTTATTTCCCTTTTTTATAGCAATTTTTTTATATATCCTTTCAAATTTGATTGATTGATAGGTTCATCATATGTATAGTTATATGTATAGTTCATCATATGTATGTTATAGCGTATATAAGGGATTAATAAGTTTTCTGGTTGCATTGTATTGGTGTTTTAACGATGAAGTTAATATGTTGTATTGCTTTTTGTTATTTGATAATGTTCTAGGCTTCTACGCTTCAAATAGCCAATTTTTGGTGAAATGGTACTTTCACAATGATTCATGATTATTTTTTGTGTCAATTTTGGAAATTTTACGCCCACATCAGTGTTAGGGGGCCCCCATCCTGAGTTGTGCCTATAGTCAAGAATTTTCTAAATTGGGCCCTGGTAACGTACCATGAAGTGCAACAAATGAAGTGATTCAAACCGATTATCTTGAGTCAAGTAGGAAATACCTTTTTTCGTCATGGCCTCGTTGTTACGCCCTGAGCAAAGCTGAACATCCTAACCTTTCTGCAGCGAATTCTTAATTATTCAATTACTTATGGAATGGCACTCTATGTTCTCAGCTTCGAAAAAGGAAACAGAGCACAGGACGTTCGTCTAAGCCCTTCAAAACAATGCATTTGGCTAAAACTCAATTCTTGTGTTGCAGTCTGTGAGCATCCTGTAAGAAAATACAAAGTTTACTCTCTTATATAAGAGTAGGTTAATTGTTATAAAATACTTACTCGCAGGCATGCGTAGGGTATTTTTAGAGAAGTGTCAAAGCAAAGGCATTTTTTTTCCAGCACACAAAGTGGACATTACAAAGCGATATTTGAAACTTTTACCTCAGAGATATGAACTTTTGCATAGGTATTCATTTAAGTATAACTATATCAAACGCCTCATAAAATTTTATAAATATTTAAAAAAAATTTAATATTTAAAAAATTGAAATTATGATTACTTTTTTTAAACACTCCTTGCGATCCAAAATTTTAACTGTCCCCTCTTAATTTTACATTTATATTGCTTATAAATACATTTTGAGCAGAGTTATGTATTATTTTGTGTTTTCGTTGAATAGTTAATTTTTAGGAAATATTTTTATGCTTGTACTCTGAATTTTTGTGAAATTTTTGCACTTTTCTACATATAAGTTAAACTTTGATAATCTGAATGATGTCGAAACCTGAAATGGATACATAACGTTATTTTAATGAACTAGAGGAGTCTTTATTATAAATTTTATAAAATTTCGTCAAAAATTATGACACAAGGAGTATTTTAAAGACTTGCAAATCGGGAAATTATTAATTTTGAGAAAAAGCCATTTAAAAGATGTTTTTCACCTACCTTTAATATTTACTTTTCTAAAGCCACCAAGTATTCATTTTACTTTTCACTACATATTATAAATGCATTTTATTCCAATATTTACATAATTTTAAAATATTAATACACTAAAAATAAAATTCCAATTTTTGTTCGATTTTTGGTAATTTGAAAGTCTACCATCCCCTTAAGTGAAATTAATTTTGATTTTTCTTCATCTGCAGCGTTCAGGAGTGCAACAGACATTCTTTTAGAAACAAAGTTGTGTACAATGAAACTTCTCTATGGCGGCCAGTCATGGTTCCGAAAAAAGTGGCCGTTTTGAGAGGTGGCTTGGGAAAAGGGGGTAAAATAACATTGGTTCAATGGAGTTGATTTAATCAGTTATTACACTCGGTCGGAGTTTAATAATAATCTGCCGAGTGTATTTAATCGGTTCTGAACAAAACATGGCCGTTTAGAGGGGTGGCCGGCTAGAGAAGTTTCCTTGTATTAAATAAATAGGTGTTCTGCATGTGGAAAAAACAGCTTTTCACAACTAACAATAGTAGACTGCGTGACTTACCGAGAAAATACTCCAAAGCTGTCATGTCCTATAAACTAAAAAATATGCCATTCGACACTATTTATTTCTTCAGTATATTCAGGATTAAACCTACACTGACACAGCTTAACTTACAAACGGATTTTAATAAGGAAAAATTACCCTGAAGTATTCTAGAATCATGGTTTTACTTTGGTTTAAGTTAAAATTTTAAGACAGTGTATTAGCGTGCTAAAACTTTACTTTGGGTGATAAGTTAAAATTCTTTCCAGGATCTCAGTACGATCTGTATAAGGCAAAATTCGATGTTTCTTAAATTTGGTACAGAATTTTTTATTGATTTTCTATCTTTAAAAGGATATACCTGTATTCTTTTCCGAAGTAATTGAATGAAAATTTTTATAGTGTTTCCCTGTTTTATTTAGATTAAATTGTCTTCAGAATTTTCATTTAGAGTAAAATTTCCGAAAATGCTTTTTCCCATGCCAAAAATTATTCTGATGAAAGAAAAATTTTTTTGTACTTTAAAGTGATTAAAAATTTGGACTTGATCTGATGGGACTTGATCTGATGTTACCATCGGTTAAGTGGCATAAGCAACAACAACAAAAATTTCATAAATAAACTTCCTGTAAATCGCGAAGACCCATTGTTTTGAAATCTTTCTCTGTAGAAAAGGGGAAAAACTATACAAATAGAATTATAAGTTTAGCATATTATTTGAAACTGAACGTGCTTTGAACTTTCAATTCAAAATTTTTTTAAACAAAAATTCAAATTTCTGAAATAATTCAATGAATGAACCTGAAGTTTCAATGAATTTAAGGAACCTTTAAAGGAAAAAATTCATTGCGAAATGCGCATAAATAAATAAAAGTGCAATTTTGAGCTCCTGACCTACTAAAATGCGCTTAGAAGTTTGCAAAATTTAATGTTAAAATATATCTCTTTGTAATATTTCTATTAAAAAACTTGATGTTCAGCTGAGATATTGTGGTGTGACTGGGCTATTTTACTTAACATCAATGTATATAAAAAGTATATATGCATAGGTAATAATGACTTCAATCAATACTTCCAGAGTAAAATTTAACCGGGCAATGGCCGAATGGCTAGGGCCCTGGTATTCGATACCAGAGTCTGTGGGTTCGAGTTTCGCATGGATGTCTGTAACCGTTCGGAACCGGTTTAAACAGTAGATCACAATCTAATTAACCCTCGTGTAGCAAAAATTACCGTATCGCTGTCATTCAACCAACCACAGTAAAATTTAACCATTTTTACCGTAATATTTCAAGCTGTGGTATAAAGTTTTCTTCAGTTGAAATAAAAGTAGTTTTTTGCTACAACGAGTCTGCTATTACCATTACTAAGTTTTGTGCCAATAGTAATTAGTCTACAGTAAAGGGCAAGTCAATATTATTATGGGATGGTTGCAACTATTTTATAGTCAATTAAATGATATTACCGTGGCGCGTCACGTATCATTATATATATTAGGAAAGCACGAATAATTTACTGAATTGACACATATTTACTCTTGATAGTTATTTTGACACTAGAAATTTAGCGGTAAATAATTAAAGTTTTTTCTAATTTTTTATTAAGTATTTTTACTAAAAACAACTATTGATTGTTGCGAGTAAATACAGTGCCATTACGAAACTTGAGAAAAAAAAACCCGATTTAGGTCCAAAGAAGTGTAAAAATAGAAACTTGTTTATCTTGCTTTTGTGCATTTATCTTTATGTTTATTAATCCATTTATCTTTATGTTTATGCCCCATAATCGTATGAAAAATTAACAACTTTTTGGCTTTAATGAGCTCATAACCAATGGTTAAAGGAATGAGAAACTGCGGTAAAAGAATGCGTGTGATAAACGCTTCGTGGTTTTCATAGCATGTGGTATAAATTGACCGCACCTCTAAGAATTCTTTTTGAAAGAAATTTCTCTCTTTTGCATATACCTCTTAAATAGTTTGACCGAAAAAATGAATCACAATGAAAAAAAAAACTGAATAGGAATAAAGCATATACTATATGGGAAGAGTCTCACCTGCACACAAACATACAAAATAACGCCGCCATAACTGATCATAAAATAATTACCTGAAACTTTCATCGGATCAGAGTTTTAGTAAGATAATTATCGGTCTAAACTTCCATAAATTGTAACCGTATCTCTAAAGATAAAATAGAATAGTAATAACCGCTGTTGAAAAAAATATTCATTAAAAGAAAATATTTTGTTTTACTAAATATTTATCTCTGAACTTTCAAGATATGGTGAAATCTCTTTAGTCAGTGACAGGGAAAATTTAAAAAATGTTGATAATTCGAAAACTCTTCGGCCCCTCCACTTTCGCGTATCGGCCATTTCTTCTGATAGCCAATCGCGCGCCAGCAACCCCGCAAGTCCACTTCAGGACCCGCAGGTCGGCCACGCATAAGACAAATTCCAACTTTAATGACCAATTTAAAATTAACTAACAATTAATTGGTGGCAACACCAAAACCCATCAAACCCGTTCCTTGCTGCACTTTTTCTTTTTTCTTTTTTCTTTTTTATTAATACAAAAACTACACAAATGCAGCTAATTACAATAGGGTGACCCACTGGGTTTCCCAAACAAAACCAGTACTACATGTACCATCATAAGTATTATATAATAGTTAACACTTGCAAAATACTTAACATATAAGTTATTAACAGAATACTATTAATACTTAATTTATTTCTTATATAATGATTATAAATACAAATAACCTCCTTAAACTTCAGAAAGGCCACAGAAAAAGAATTACTACAAACCAATTAATTTATAAGACAATTCAGAATAATTACAGGGGAAATAAATAAGCTAATAGCTTAACAATTTCCACCAAATTTGTTTATTTCTTTTATTTTCCTTAATTCCATTCTATTTATTTATTTATTTCTATTAATTTCCCATTTGAATTTTGAAAGTTTATATAACAATTACTGAAATTTAAATAATATAAATTAAATAATTCTATGTCCCTATTTACTTTTCACATATTAATTCCACAAATTAACCTAAGAAGTTAACTTATTATCATTTAATTTACTGCGTTATTTTAAGTATCTGCATTATTTAATATCATCAAATTCATTAACAACAATTATCCAATTTACAATATTTAAAGAGCCAATTTAAATGTTCGTAAGTAAATATAAGAATCAATAAATTACACAGGTCTTTATTTTAAGTTTGTGGCATTAGGAAATTTCTGCGTATAGCAATGAAGCTCGCTTATAAAAAAAATTAGCTTAGTATTAAATATAAGAAAAATAACTTTAGAATTATTATTAGACAAATAAATGAAAATCCATAAGAAACATATCATCTCCACTATGTCATTACTACATTTTTTTTATATAGTTTCCTCAAAATTTCAGCGTTCGACCTCAGAAAGCAAACCACAGAAATATTTATAAATAATAAATGAAACGAGCCTGTAAACACTGTTATTATTGTTTTTTTTTTTTTTCCTGTTTCGACTGTACTATCTTTATAAGTGGGGCGTCTGGAATCAGCTATCCGTGATGTCACCGAGCAGCCTACCATGGGATATTTTGGCTGCAAACCTGCCTTGCTCTCCCACCACCGTGTTTATGGATTCGCCGCACTTTAGATTAAAAGCTAAGTTACTTCTCATCTCTCAGTTTTTGCAGGCACGCTCTTTCAGCAAGATACAGTTGGGCTTTCAGATTTCCAAGATCCCTTTTCACGCGTGTGCGCGGTTCTCAATAAAAAACCTCTGGGGGAAGAAAGTGTTGGTATGTTATAAGCAGTAGCGGCGCAGCAGAAAATTTGCTCCAAACGAGTGGAAAAATCGCAGGAACAGCTTGAAATCGCTTTAAATGTTGCGAGGAATAGTTGACATCTGTACTATTCATATCCACATCTAAATACAGAAAGAACACTTACTTCTGTTTAAAAATAGGATAATATATTTACAAGTCATGCATAAAAGGAGTTTCGGCAGTCTCCGGGGAAAACAAACGGATAGAAAAAATCAGATCAAATCAGGTTTGTAATCTGTTTATATTTAAAAAAAATGTTTAATTTTTTATTTATTTATTTATTTATTTTTTTTTTTGGGGGGGGGGGGGGGGTATTTAAACAACCCTAACTGGTGTCATTGTTGTTTTTAAAGGTGGTTCATTTTTATGCGTTGAGCACTTCTCCCGACAAATTATCAGGGTCGCCCAGAGAGGAGGGCAACTGGGGCACTTTGCCCCAGGCCCCTAACTGCCGGAGGGGCCCTCCAAAAATTTTTTTAAATTAATTTATTAGATTTCATCCAAAAGAAAATTCTGAAACTTGTACCGTACTTTAAAATTCAAAATAATCTCCTGAAAAAAAGGGACCCCCAAAAAACATATTATAAAAAAATTATTCGATTAGTTAGATTTCTCTTACTCCAAAATAGTCTTGTGAAAAATACACGATTTAGTTTTAATGAAAAATGTAACTGTTTAGTCCTAACTGCTATAAAATTACATTTTCTCTAATAAATTGAAGACAGTACTAACTACTAAAATAGATAGCAAAAAAGCTTTGTGGATGGAAGATGTAATATTTATTGGAGAATATAACAAGAGAGCAGTGCAATGAAATATAAAATTTATGTTAATCATTCATGAAATAAAATTTTAAGTATGAGTCACTTAATTTGAACGTGTGTTTTCGTCTCTTTCCCTTTTGTATTTTTCTTGGGGCCCCCAACAGAAGTTTGCCCCAGGCCCCGTAAAGTCTCTGGGCAGCCCTGCAAATTATTAAATTCTTTTAAGCTGATAAAATACAATAATTTTTACCAGTAAGTGAGGCCACCTGTATATATTGAACTAAAAATTACAGATTAGAGATTCTGTAAAGCATGAACTTTATTAGAATGATGCTTTCTAAATTCAAGCTACCTCTCCCCACACTATCATTGTATATTATATAAACATAAATTCTATCTTCCAATAATAAATTGGTGTAAGAAAAAGACAATCTAGTGTATAAAGGAAAAATTTATTATGTTAAATTTAAGGGAAAATTAGAAATTTAATTTAGAATTCATATTTTCTAATTTTAGCCTAATGAATGTTATTTTCTTTTTAAAAGCTTGGCGTTTCTAAAGCAATAGCGTGCATTTTTTAGAAACAGAAAGTTATGATTTTTTGTACATCTATAAATGTGACACACATTTTCGTTGAAGAGGTATAAATTAAAGCCTTAGAAATGACTGACATATTTACTGCAAGGTTTGTGCCTAGTGATTTTTGAAAATTTTGTTCCAGTCTTTCACAATTTACACCCATTTTATGATTGAATGAGAATGAGAATACGCTATCTAAAGCAAACGTCTAATAGGTAAACAGTTAAAACATATACACACATACTTGTTTTAATAATCATGTTTAACAAAAATCTCAAAACACAGATTTAAAAACATATTTGCAGCCTCATGATAACTTTATTCACATTGATATCCTAGAGCTATAGTTTTATCTGTCTATATAAGGGGTAAACCAGTTACATACACTTTCCAGAGTGTGCACGAGGAATAAAAGGTTGTGAACCATTGACCTATAGGGTTCTCCCATCATAAAGCAGCGAACAAATATCGCGGTGTGACTGGGTGGATGTCGAGAAGACTAGAGCCTGCCGCGTTAGAAAAAAAACAACCTAATAATTGTATAGGGAAAAATTGACCATTGCTTTTAAAAACTAAATAAATAAAGAAAAATATTAAATAGCCGCCAGGCGCTATCGTTAGACTCAAAAGGAAAGGGAGAAAATGGGAAGAATGTTACTTGTAAAATGCAACTTTCTCTCATCACCGGGATAGTTCAGTTAGTAGTAGTTATGGCTCGAGGTTTGGAGACGCGGGTTCTAATCCCGGTCTCTGCAGGTGGTTACTACAGTTCGACAACAATAATTTTTATTGCCCTTGGAGCAGTTTGGAATGATTTGTAGATTGAAAACTAATTTCATAAATTTCCAAGACAAAGCGGGAAAAGCAAGCTGGTGCTTAAAGTACTATTAGCTGATGAACAAATATTTTTAACACTGTGACAGAACCACTGTTAAATTCGAAGTGTCTTGTGTAATAATTATGGAAACAAATGTCAAATGAATCACATAATTGCGTCGTACATTTTCAAAGGTTTTATCTACGAGCGGTAAGATTTTTTTTAGTAACAGCTCTCACCTCCTTGTAAACAAACGGTGCTATTTATAAGTCGAGAACCAATGTGTCACAGATTGCTCAATCTCAAAACAAAGAAAGTGACACACTACCTTTTAAAATTTCGCTGAGCTGCTAGCAAAATAATCGAATTTCGTCGTTCTCCAGGATAAATGTCCAGGACTCATTTAGTGTAACAAATAGTAAACTTTGATAAATCGTGCAGTTCTTAAAAGCTAAGCATTCAAACACTACTTTTGATGAAAAAAAGTGAGAAGGCTAAATTTTGATGTTGATTGATGAACTGATAGGATAAAAACTATCAGTTTTTTGAGATTTATCCCAAAAGTACTAGGTGTCTGATTTCAGCTCTATTAATTTTTTAAAGGAAACCTCAAGAAATTCGAGTTTGTTTTAAAATCCTTATAAACATTGTGTCTGAAGATTTTTCCTAATATTTCCCCTGATTTTTCCCCTTTTTAAAGTCATACGGTACCCTTACGGTTTGAATCCTGTAAGTGTACATTCTGTGTTCAACCTGGAGTCAGAAAAGCGGCATGGGATGTCTCTATCTAATTACGTAGTTGAATAGTAGCGAGTTAAACCATGTTAGCCTTAAGTTTTGCAATTCTTAAAGCGCATGTAGGTTTACATTATAATATTGCTGACTGTAATAGCTTAATATTGATATCAATAGTTTTTCCCCAATCCCAATTCTCCCTGTAAAGATTTGTTTATAGAGGGCGCTGCGTCGCCCGATAGATTAGAAAAGGAATTGTTTTAAATGTAATGGCGTCTGTTTAGACGAAATCTGAAATCCAAACTTCGCAGATTATTAAATGTTGTTTTTTTGTGTTTAAAATGTGCTTCATTTTGTGTGTCGAACTGATGATTTCTCACCGAGATTTAGACCAGGACCTGATCAAAGAATACTCAAGGAATTTGAGTACCAGAATAATTTAACATGGCGCAACAACGTGGGACCACGATCGGGTAAATTCGAAAGTTAAGATTTAAATAAGGTGAGTGAGAAATTATTAATCTGCATGCATTACTATGGCTGAGTTAGATAAAATCCGCAAGAAAAGAAGCACAGTTAGAGCTTTAACTACGAAGTTGATTTCAAAAATTGAACTTGTTTTCTATGATGAAAAAATTGAAACTAATATTAAACTAGAAGAATTGAAGGATTTAAATGAGCAATTGTTAGAAAAGTGTGATCAGTTAAAAGCTCTAGATGCTCAGATAGAGAATTTAATTGGTTCTAATGAAATCGAAAATGAAATAATTGGTATTGAAGAATATTCGGAGAAAATAATTAAATGGAAAGGTAAAATAACTAGGCTAATAAAAGAGCACGTAAAAAGTGTATCAGATGTTTCAGTCGATTTATCGCCAAATTCTCGCCAAGAATTATCACATAATAATGAGTTAAAAAGAAAAGTTATAAGTTTACCTAAACTTACAATTCCAAAATTTAATGGAGATCCAAGTTCTTGGATTGAATTTTGGCAGCAATTTAAAAATGCGATTCATGAAAATGATAACTTAAGTAAGACAGAGAAATTCTCATATTTAAAAATGTTATTAGAAGGAGTTGCGTTAAACGCTATAAAAGGTTTTTCGCTTTCAGAAGAAAATTACATTAAGAGCATCAATTTGCTAACTGACCGATTTGGTCGCGATTTTATCGTTATAAATAGTCACATGACAAACTTGTTAAATTTACATCCTGTAAAAAGCTCGACCAATATTAAAGCATTCAGACGGCTATTTGATGATTTAGAAATAAATGTGAGATCACTTGAAAGTTTAAACGTAGCCGCAGGAACATATGGCCAGTTATTATGTCCAATTTTGCTCAAACTGATTCCAGATGATATAAGTTTAGAATACAACAGACAAAGGAAATCTAATACAGAATTTGATGTTCTTGAATTAATGCAATTCTTAAAACGAGAAATTGAGTGTAGAGAGTCGTCTATCTTATTAACCCAAACCGAAAGACAACCAAAACAAGCAATTTCGAGAAAATTTGACAAAGGTCCTAATTATAAATACTTCAATCCTAAAAATAATCCAACTGTTGCGTTTGCCTCTAATGTGAAACAAAATTGTGTATTTTGTTACCAAAATCATGAATCATTCAATTGCAACACTGTCCCTTCAGAAGAGAAACGAAACAAATTAAGAAAAGAAGGACGATGCTTCAAATGTTTTAAACGTTCACATTTGAGTATTCATTGTAGAAGTAGAATTAAAGATTGCTCGATTTGCAAAGGTGAAAATCATCACGAAATCATTTGTTTTAAAACTCAAAAACCATATGATGAAATACCTAATTCAGCACCGGAAGGTCAAACAGTAATATCTAGTATCGCGAATTCTGAGGGAAAATGTAGTGATTCCATAATTTTGCCTACATGTGCTGTTGAAGTTCAAGGCCCATCAAAATCAAAGATAACCACAGTGTTATTTGACAGCGCTTCTTCAAAATCATTTATAACGAAGGCATGTGCGCGAGAATTAAAGCTCCCTATTTTAAGAGTAGAGCATTTATTAGTTTACACTTTCGGTTCTCGTGAACCCATAAACAAGACATACGACGTAACAGAAATTGAGTTGAATCACTTGAATAATCCTGAAAGAAAAATAAAACTTGAAGTCTATGTAACGGACACAATTTCTCATGTGTCTATGGTGACGTCAGCCAGTGCGGTTGAACATTTGCTAAAAGAGTTCAAAAATCCTCTCCAACAGTTTAAACAAGCAAAAGGGCGGAGAGTTGAAATACTGATTGGCGCCGATGTGTTCTGGAAATTGCAGACTGGACACATAAGGAAAATATCAAAAGGATTGTTTTGCATTGAAACGTTATTAGGATTCATTATATCGGGTGTACGAGAAAATGGTAAACAAACCAGATCATTCGTGAATTTATGCCTGACAGAAGGGGAAACGCTGAGTAATGTTGTAAACAATCCAGATTCTTTTGGTGATGATTTAAACACTCAATTAAAAAGATTTTGGGAATTAGAGTCGTTAGGTATTAATTCCAACGGTAATGACAATAATCATACTTCAGCTGATGTTGAAACTTTAAAGGGATTTGAGCAAAATATTAAAGTCATAGTAAACGGAAAATATGAAGTTAAACTGCCATTCAAAGACAAAATAGACTTATCGGACAATTTTTCGCATTCCAAAGGAAGGTTATCAAAATTGTTAACTCGTATGGACAATGAACCATCATTATATGAAGAGTACAAATTAGTTTTTGCAGATCAAATTAATTCTGATGTTATCGAACCTCTAAATGAGAACTTTGAACAGTCATCCAATCTTGTATATTACATGCCTCATCATCCTGTTATTAGACGTGATAAAGAGACCACAAAATTTCGTATTGTTTTTGATGCGTCCGCG
The DNA here is from genome assembly GCA_907164885.2 of Dolomedes plantarius. NCBI lineage: Eukaryota > Metazoa > Arthropoda > Arachnida > Araneae > Dolomedidae > Dolomedes > Dolomedes plantarius. The sequence goes on along the minus strand of OU015493.1, from coordinate 139,306,650 downwards.
AAGGATAGAAATTGTTTATCTTTAAATGATAATTTGCTTGCAGGCCCAAACTTGAATCCGAATTTACTAATTCTTCTTTTGAAATTTAGAGAACATAAAATCGGTGTAATAGCCGACATAGAAAAGGCTTTCCTTCAAATTTCTCTTTCGGCTGAAGACAGGGACTGTCAAAGATTCTTATGGGTCGATAATTTACAAAACAAAGATCTAAAATGTTTTCGTTATAAAACTGTAACATTTGGAGTGAAATCATCAACTTACCTTTTGGCTGCTACCATAAAGCATCATCTTAAAAATTATGAATTCTCTTATCCCACGGCTTTTAAGGCATTAAATGAATCATTGTATGTCGATGATTTTATATGTGGCTCGAGAACTGTAAATGAAGCTCTAAGTTTATCGAAGGATGCTAAATTTATTTTAAGCGATGCTAAAATGAATCTTCGAAAATGGAAGAGTAATTCTAAAGAGCTTTGTAATATTTGGAATGAAACTAAGTTTGAAGAACTTCAAAAGGAACATCTGATCCCTATTAAGGTTTTAGGTATAATCTGGAATGTTGAAACTGATGATTTTAAATTAGATTTATCACCATTGTTAGAAGCTCTCAAAGAATCAAAAAATACTAAGAGAAGTGTGTTAAAATTGTCTTGCAAATTGTTTGATCCTATTGGGTTTATAACTGCTTTTACTATTCGTATAAAAATTTTGCTGCAAGAAATATGGGAGAGAGGTCAAGACTGGGATGAAGAATTACAAGAAGAATTGAGAAATAAATGGAACAAATGGTGCTTAGAAATCCCCATTCTAGAAAAATTATCTGTTCCAAGATGGTATTTCCTCAAAGAAGACGATGGCGATGTACCAGAATTTCAGGTGCACGTCTTCTGTGACGCGAGCGAAGTTGCGTATGGAGCAGTTTCATACCTTCGATTTAGAAACCAGGGAGGTAGCTTTGAGGTTACTTTCGTAGCTGCTAAATCTAGAGTAGCTCCAGTAAAGAAATTAAGCCTCCCTAGACTTGAATTGATGGCAACATTAATTGGAGCCAGATTGTTGCATTCCCTGAAGGAAGTATTTGACATTAGAAGTAATTATACTTTGTGGTCTGATTCCACAATAGCATTACATTGGGTGAAGGGAAATGCTAAGCAATGGAAACCCTTTGTATGTAATCGCGTTAGTGAAATTCAAGGCTTGACTGAACCATCAAACTGGAAACACTGCAGCGGAAAGGATAATCCGGCAGATATGCTCTCAAGAGGATGTTTAGCGGAAGACTTGCTGAATGGGGAAAAATGGTGGAAAGGGCCAAAATGGCTAATCTTCCCAATGGAACAGTGGCCGAACAATGGAGATAAATTTATTTGTGAAGATAATGTTGAAAAAGAAAAACGATTAAAACAATCAGCCATTTTTAACAGTATAACTTCAGAAGGAAAAGAAAATCCAGAAAGGATCCTGGATTTGAAGAAATATAGTTCTATTCAAAGGGTATATCGAATAACTGCTTGGGTGAAAAGGTTTACAGAAAATTCAAAATTCAAAGATAAGGAAATGCGAATGACTTCAGAATTAACCGCAGAAGAAATTTTGGATGCTGAGAGACTGTGGATTAGAAATATTCAAGCGGAATGTTTTCCTGTGGAATTTAAATGTTTGAAAGAAGGAAATCCCATTCCCAAGAACTCCAGTATTCGTGATTTGAATCCGTGTCTAGCTAACACAGGAATAATGGTAGTCGGTGGGAGACTACAAAATTCTAAATTTGAATTCAGAGAAAGGCATCCATGGTTAATCCCTAGCAACAGTAGACTAACCGAATTGATAGTAATGTCAGCACATAATCAAGTAATGCATTTAGGAGTAGCAAGTACATTGTCTAAAGTTAGAGAGACCTTTTGGATACCACGAGGTAGACAAATAGTTAAAACTTTCATAAGCCGCTGTATGATATGCCGAAAATTTACTGCTAAAGCAGGTCAACAAATTACTGCTCCTCTACCATCTGACAGAGTAACTGAGTCTCCACCCTTTGCTGTGAGCGGTTTAGATTTCGCAGGTCCCCTTTACATTAAGGTGAAAAATTCTGCAGTGACTTCAAAGTGTTATATTCTACTGTGCACATGTGCAGTAACTCGAGCAGTGCATCTAGAACTAGTGCAAGACCTGAGTACTGAGTCATTTTTACTAGCCTTTCGACGATTCGTCGCTAGAAGAGGTCTTTGTAGTGTAGTATTCACTGACAATGCCCAAACATTCAAGCGAGCTGAGAAAGAACTTGGATTGTTGTGGAATACAATTAGCCATAATGACGTAAAGACATTCTACAGTTCTAAAAGAATAGAATGGAAATATATTGTTCCAAGAGCTGCCTGGTGGGGCGGCTTTTGGGAGCGAATGGTGAAAACAGTCAAATCATGTCTGCGAAAGGTCCTCGGAAAATCATGTTTGACGTCAGATGAGCTAGAAACCATTCTAGTTGAAATCGAAGCTGTAATCAACTGTAGACCCATCAGCTACTTGTACAGTAAGCCTAATGAACCTTCATGTTTAACACCAGCCCATTTTTTGACTGGAGAACGTGCAACTTCCCTACCACCAAATATTCCTGTTATCCTAGATAAATCGTCATCCAGTGAGCACCTCAATAAGAAGTATTATAATAGACAAAGACTCCTGGATCATTTTTGGCGAAGGTGGAAAAGGGAGTACATGCTGGACTTAAGATCTCTTCATTCTGAGAAGCGTAAGAGCTGTACCTCAACCTTTAAAGAAAACGACTTGGTTTTAATCCATGATGAGCGTGTTCCAAGAACTGTCTGGAAAATTGGACGTGTAATAGAGACGATTCCTGGCAGAGACGGAAAAATAAGATCGTGTAACATCAAAACTTCTAATGGAACACTTAAACGTCCAATCCAACTCTTATATAATTTAGAAATAGCTGACTAAAAACTCTAATTGCATTTTTCTTTTAACAGCTATAAAGTTATTACATCTTTTATTGTTATTATTTTTTTTTCAATTATTGAATTACATTGATATTTGATGTTTGCAAAATGTTTTATTTAGTAACTTAAGAAATGTGATTTAGCATTATTATTCTCATTAATGGTAATTGGTATTTTCGTTTAGGAATGAACCTGTTGTTCATTGTGGGGGGAGTATGTAAAGATTTGTTTATAGAGGGCGCTGCGTCGCCCGATAGATTAGAAAAGGAATTGTTTTAAATGTAATGGCGTCTGTTTAGACGAAATCTGAAATCCAAACTTCGCAGATTATTAAATGTTGTTTTTTTGTGTTTAAAATGTGCTTCATTTTGTGTGTCGAACTGATGATTTCTCACCGAGATTTAGACCAGGACCTGATCAAAGAATACTCAAGGAATTTGAGTACCAGAATAATTTAACACTCCCAACCTTCTGCACGAGAATGTAGAATCAGACACACGCACTTTCCACTTGTAAACATGTCTGATTACTTCTTGATTGTAACTTTAACCAAAGTTCAAGAAGTTACATTTGCTTTTACGCATATTTCATTGAAATTAAAAAATTAATTAAAAAATGAATTTCTTTACTTCATCAGCATTATATTGCATTATTTTTATCGTATAATTAACTATTAATGAATGTGTATATTATATTTTTCTTTAAATATCTCTGAAATGTAAATTAAGTACGTTGTTTCTATATAAATCCAAATTCTTTTAACAAGATATATTTCATTTATTTTTTAATGTAAACCGAGTAAAGCCGTAGATATTTAGGCTTTGAGTGTATATATATATATATATATATATGTATATACAGTAACCACCGCTTATAGTGATCAGTGGTCATAAGAATAAACCGTTTATCAGAATCAATATCGCAAAAACAAAAACAAATGTATTATTTCCATGTTAAAATTTCCGCTTTAAAGAATCAATCCACCGGTTATAAGAATCAGTTTGCAATCTTCGCCTTCCTTTCATTTTTCCAAAAAATGCCACTTGAACTCTCAAAAGGTACGAAATTCTTTCTTAAGTTTTTGAAAAGAAAGATTGATAAAACTTTGGGGTGGAAAACAGTTAGTTTTCTAACAAAATTGCCAGTTAGTGTTAGAACTTTTTGATAGTCGAATTCAAATATGATAAAAACAAGGAAAACTCTTAGTTTTTCTGAAAAACAGAACTTGTTAATTAGATATGATGCTCTTCCAAAGTGTTGTCAAAGAGAAGCTGCCTCTTGTTGATTTTATAATCATGTGTTGTTACTTATAGGTCTAGAAATTGAGTTATAGTATTTGTTTAGAAATTGAGTATTTTTAAAATTATAAAAAATAATTTTAATAAATGATAAATAACGTAAATTAAAGAGTATTTAACGGTAAATTATGTATATATGTGCCTGTGTGTTTATATATATGTACAAGTATATATTTGTGTATGTGTGCCTGTCCAAAGGGAAGTTTCGGTTATAAGAATCAACCGCTTATAAGAATCAAAAACAGTAATAACAAACGTGATTTTTATAAGCGGAAATCACTGTATATATATATATATATATATATATATATATATATATATATACAAGGTGCTGACATTAATTTCCAGGAATGATCTAATAACTCTAGAAAATATTACATGAAATGCATACCTATTTAATATGTTTCGAAGTAACTCCCACCTGCCGTAATGCACTTCTGTGCTAGGCTGTATGAATTTTATAAGTTCTCTTTAATGTGGACGTCACGTTTTCTTGATGACTTCGACATCCTCAAATCTTGTTCCCTTCAGCAATTCTTTCAATTTCGGAAACAAGAAAAAGTCTGATGGTGCTAAATTCGGAGAGTATGGAGTATGCTGCATCTCCACGACCTCATGCCGGGCGAATTGCTGAAGGGAACAAGATTTGAGGATGTCGAAGCCTTCAAGAAAACGGTGACGTTCGCTTTAAAGAACATTCCAAAAGAGGACTTTAAAAGTTGTTTCCGAAAGTTATACAGCCGAGCACAGAAGTGGATTACGACAGAGAGTAACTTTGAAACATATTAAATGGGTATGTATTTCATGTAATATTTTCTGGAGTTATTAGATCAGTCCTGGAAATTAATGGCCGCACATTGTATATATATATCTAAAAGGTATGACTTGCTATGAAAGTAATTAAACTGAAAAAAATTCTCTTTATTGCGAGGTATGTTAGAGAATGGGTGAACGTATTTTTCGAGGTCAACAGACATTATTGTACTGGAAATACTTTTAAATATTGGGAGAGAATCAGTAGTGTGTATCATTTTACTGGAATTAATCGAAATACATCAGTTTTTCTCTCGACTTGGTAATTACCCTGGGCGTATCTTGGTTGATTGAGCCAGATTTATCTCCCATATGAAATGGCATCTCTTGGTGTTGATCCAGGAATTCTCAGAGTAGCTGAGATGTCTCTCTCGTGCGGAGCTCTCACTTAAATGGCACCCCACTATCATTCAACGCTGAAAGTCAGTAACTCAATTTATCGCGTAAACTTTCATCCCGAACTTTGCAAACAGCTGTCAGAAATCAGTATGCATATTTTTAGAAGGGGCAACTTTGTACATGTCCTACTTTCCATTTCTTATGATAGCGTCCGGATACTGATAGTAGAGAAAAGTGTTTAGATGCATATATGATAATATAACAAAAATAACATAAAAACATCTATGATTGAATTTAGAATGATATAAGCTAAATAAAGAAAGAAAGATACAGAGGCTGTTCACACATTTTTTAGACGATGTATATTGTATTCACAAAACTAAATTGCATAAAATTCTTGTGTTTTAAATGTTCTATTTGACATCCCTTATTCTGAACTATCTTTCGACACCGCAATTTTCAGGATAATAATGCCTTTTGAAGTGTCAGAAGAGGTATTCTATCCCATTCCTCCTGAACAGCTTTCCAGAGTCCTGTAAGGGTTTGGGGACGACGTTTGGAAAACGCAGATTTTGAAAGTCCGAAAGCAAAAATATCCATAGGTGATACATCGGGAGATTTAGTAGGGATATCAGTGAAGGGTATGGCCTTGATAACTGTTTTTGTTCCATTTCTTTTAGGAAATTTACAGTGGATTTTGATGTGTGACTGCTAGCTTTGTCCTGATGGAGTCTCACAGATTGATGGCACTGTGGGTAAAGCGATGGTATTTCATTCAGAAAAATTGGCGATAAAATATGTTCCTGATAGTATTTGGAGTTAATCTTGACATTTTTTCCACTCTCTTTATTTTTAACTTGCCATTGTAAGAAAAAACAGCAACAATCATGAATCCCTTAGAAAAACTTTCTTTCGATTCTTTGAATCATGTACTTAAATTTTTTTCTCCCCTTTTATGATAATAAATGGCTCTTTTTTTGTTGCAATCATTTAAATACACCCATCATTCATCTATTGTGACAATTGTTTTCCATTTTTCTTTGGATAAGTGTTTCTCATATAGAATTCTGCAGCGTGTCCTGCGTTCAGCGATATGATTTGGTGGAAGACGATGCACATTGCTTTTTTTCGCTTTCTTAAGATTTAAATCAACTTTTATCATTTTGTTTACAGTGGACACCGAGCATTTTACTGATTTTGCAACTGTCCTTTGACTAGGGGGATTTTCTTTTAACATTAAACAACTTACCTTTGCAATAGTCGAAGATGCCCGTTTTTTCCTTGGATACTTGTTTGGAATTTTTGTCCCACTTGAGGCTCCAATTTGACGTTTTTTTCCTTTTTTCTTGACGATATTACCTATCGACGCTTTAGATATCACAAAACCATGACTCTCACATCGTTTTTGGATAACGGAGTATGCATATTTCTCTTCGGAAAGAACATAAATGTAGCCTTCGAACCACTGCTTTGTTAAAAACGCCATTTTGAATAAAAACAAAACTTTCAAGCCGCAGACTATAATTTTGACATTTAAAAACATAGTACAATTGCAATTATTTCTGTTGCAGCAAACGAATGTTTATTGCCGCTTACCAAAATCGTCTAAAAGATGTGCAAACAGCCTCTGTAGTAGCTGTAAATGATGTAGTTTATAAGCAATCGAGCATTGACATCACCTATAAGCTGAAAGGCGTATTTTTTAATATTCCAATTTTTAAGTCTGCTGTGTACTAAACTATTGGAATCGCTCACCGCAATGTTTACCTATGGAGAAAACTTGTCTACTATTTACAGCTACATAAACGCTGATAATCGAATAAAAATGGTATTTTGAGATAGCCTGAACTTTTCTGCACCTTGCAACAGGATTCATTTTATAAATTTCATTCACCAAAGGGATTTAGGAGCGTATAAAACACACTTATGCCAGATTTTTCCCTCGGATAATTTAAATTTAAAAATATTATTTGCATTTAAAAAAAACGAAAAATGTCCAAAGGTGTAAAACTTCTTTATCTATTACAGAGTACAATTTAAAAAAAATCTTTAAATACAAGTCGGCAATCCGGGGACACATTTTCTTCATAGGTTAACATTCAGGTGAGCGAATCCAATAGGGTTAGTACACAGCAGCCTTAAGATAAACATACTGTGGTGATTTACACAGCCTAAAAAATTATTAAAATTGCATTTATGACAAAATCAAGACAACCGAAAGAGATAAACTCGTGTGTGGCCTGAGCTCCATACAAATGGAAAGGCGAGGCGAAATCCCTAACAGGGATTCTGATTAGATTCAGTAAACTTTACAGATATACTGTCAAAAGGCTTGAGGTTGTCAAAAAGGCTTGAGGAACTCCAAATCTTACTTTTCTTAATGACAAAATAATCTGCAAGGCACCTAACAAATAAAAATATAACTCGAATAAACAGTTTGTTAGAAAGTAATACAGCAAATGAAGAAAGTTTTAAATTGTAAAATACAAGCTATTACGTATTAAATAAATAAAACATTGTAAAATTTTAAGGTACATCTAGTTTGTAATAAATATAAAGAACATCTAAAACTAATTAAAATCTTGTTTTGGAACTTTATAACGACTTATAGCCTAAAATATGCTTCCCATAAAGCCGACTGTTATATGATTCATAAACTAACAAAGACAATTTTTAACTGACAACAATTCGTGTAATTTTTTATTTGTGTATCAATTTTAGGTGTTGTACATGTCTATTTATGCGGCTTATTTATAACTAAACATTTGAAAATTGTAGATTAATGAAGGCAGGCATTATGATGATGAAATTTAAATACATAGCGCTCGATGGCTGTGTGTATGTATGTGTGTGTGTGTGTGTAATGAGTTTATATTATGTTGAAAGTATCCAAAAAGAATGAATATCATTGTTAGTCTCAACTTTATACCCAAATTCGTTAACTTTTATACATTCAATTAATTTCTGATTTCTTTCATACATTGTACAGTCTTTTTAAAAAGAATAGGTTTCATACGTCTAAAATCTTTCAACATACAGAGAAGGATTGAAACTGCCTAATGTATTCAAGGAGCTTTTCAATGCAAATGTATTTTAAATGTTGCACATCCAAAAAGGTTTTACATCTGTGTGTGAGCCAAATCAAAATTTAAATAATTCCGCTCTCAGAGACTTGCATTTTGCTTGCATAGCATGCGTCTCGCTATTTTTATCATAGTTTTTTTTTCTATCGCGTTCTATTTTAAAAGTAGGCTGGGACCACCTTTCACATTTCATTTCTATCGTACACCTTTTTTCGCGAATCCAATGCAACAGAAGTTTTCGTTGTTGAATAAGGATACGTGTAAAATAGGCTGATACGAGCCGCTCACTTGCCAAGTCTATTAACTCCGAGAAAAGTGATGAAATAATAGAAATGAAAAGTGATGAAATAATAATACATTGTTTTTTTAAAATTCCTTTTCAAATACAAATTCAAAAACACACTGTGGAATATATCGTTACCACCACGCCAAAGACACGAATCTGTAAAATCATTGTTTTGAGAAAATTGCATTCAAAGTTTTGATGGTTCGGTAAAAATCTAAATGTGACTCAAAGGTTGTTGTCAGTTTATGATTACTATCTTGGAGACCCCCCCCCCCTCTATTGACACTTGAAGTAATTGTCAGATTCGATTACTTTTAAAGCCATTAAAATGCAGCTAGGAGGAAATGGACAAAAGTGCAGATTCGTGTCTTTGGCGTGTTGGTAACGATATTATTGCAGTTGTAGTTTTTATCTGATGACGTATAAAATGTATGAGATAGAATATCCTTGGAGTAATCGTTATTATTATTACAATTTTTTCGTGACTAAGGGAGTTAAATGATTTGGAAAGTGCAAAAAAAGTAACAACATCCAATTCAGTCATCAAATTAATTTTTATTAGAGAAAAGAATAAAATAATTGTTTAATAATTCACGAGTTCTTACTTCTGTGGCAGTTAGACTGTAACTGATAAATTGTTTTACTTTTTTTGTGATGAAACAACACTAAACACTTTACCGCTATCATCACGTACTTGCTTCGTTTGAATTGCATTACTTGATGAAAAAAGGCAACAACATCCAATTCAGTCTTCAAATTATTTTTTTATTAGAGGAAAGAATAAAATAATTGTTTAATAATTCTCGAGCATTTACTTCTGCGGCAGTTAGACTGTAACTGATAAATTATTTTACTTTTTTTTCTGATGAAACAACACTACACACTTTACCGTTATCATCAAGCACTTGCTTCGTTTGAATTTCAATATTTCAACAAGTTACTTTAGAGTATGGAGTTAATTGGATTGGCATCTGAAATAAATTACTTGCTATTCGATGGTCAATTATATATATATATATATATATATATATATATATATATATATATATATATATATATATATATATATATATATATATATATATATATATATATATATATATATATATATATATATGTATATATATATATATATATAATATACATAGGTACATATATATATATATATATATAGATACATATATACATAACTCATACATACATACAAAAGAGGCAAGCAATGATAAGTAATCCTACTTTAATAACCCGCAGTAGTTTCGTTAGAAGAGACTACCTGAATTTTTTTTTCATTTAGTGGTGTTAATCCGTATTATTAGATAAATTTATTATGAATATTAAATGTTAGGAGTCAGTCAAGTGTTTTGACATTACAATTTAAAAAAAAAACATTTAAAAGGGGAGTTAATTTGCTTGTGAATGGCCTATATATAAATAATTGCCAAAATCTTCGATTTGTAAGGTTCAGGTGATTCAACACTGAAATATTTAATAACGATGTATAGATAAAATTGCGGTGCTATAAATTTTTAGAGCTCAGAATTAAATCTATGTATATTTGTGTTTGGTAAGAGTAAGGTAATGAATGGCTCCGTAACTTTGAAATTTTTTAAATCGAAATACTTTGGCATCCTTTCTCTCCCCCCCCCCCCACAATTTTCAGCTGTTTGATTTTAATCAATAATGTATAAAATGCAATAATGATGCGCAATTATCTTAAGAATTTTAAGGCGTACAATTTATGCCATGAAAACATTTATTTGCTATTTTCATACAGGAATTTATCTGTACTTAAGATATCATTAAAATATGAGCATAAATGTATGTATAATTCTTTCTCGATTAGCTACGTAATTGATGATGCTTCTCAATTAACAGTGTCAGGTTCAATACTTAACATATATTGATTTTCAATTTATGTGTCGCATTCAAAGTGCTTGTTGTTCATTTTTCAGAAATTACAATATCAAGAAATCTCACGCACAAAGATGAATTGTACAAAAGTAAAGTTAAAGTAACAGGGATTTTTCTCATAATTCTATGTAAATATCTCTCTGATGACATAAAAGCTATGACGACTCTTTTGTTTGAAAGCAGTTTTTGAGTAACCATCACATTATAGCTACTTTTGTAACTAATTGGATCCGAAATTACCAAGTCGGGGATTATTCTTAATGTTTGTTATTATTATTTCAAAATCTCTTTCAAATCTTTCAAAGTAACCTTTTCAAGAAGGGATAATTTCTTATGACACTGTTAACCACTTTGACAATATATACAGTGAAAATCATTATTAAAAATTTTTCTGATATCTATTTTTCTGATGGATTTAATCTTTAGGAACGCCCTCAGTCATTCCCTTTGAATTCTTATTTATTTCATTCAGTTAGTAAAGATATAAACCAAGTACACAATCATAAGTAGACACCAGGCGTATGATGAAAACGTCCTTTCGAAAGGAACTAATATTTGCTGACTCGTGGAAGTCTACGATTTTCAGTTTCGGAAACATTAATATACGCATGTGTTGAATGTAAACCTTATTTATAATACAGGGTGTCCGGAATAAAAGTATCCAAAAGTTATGGCTTATTTTTACGGAACTACCCATTAGAATTTTTAAAAAAATATTTAAATATAGAGAACATCGCACTAAGTTTTAATATCAATCATAGATTTCGATCATAGTATCATAGATTTCGATGTGTGCACCTTTTGCAGCACGACTAACGTCTAAATGGTAATCCATTCTCTCAAAGTGTTTTGTAGCATATCAGGCGTTATTAGACTTTATTACTTGGGGATTCATTCCGTTGTGTATAAACAAAATATTTAAACTGGGGATGAGTTGAAGAAGCGTATCGTTCAAGCAATTCGCGTAATAACTTCTGATATGCTACGAAACACTTGGAGAGAACTGGAGTACCATTTAGACGTTTGTCGTGCAACAAAAGGTGCACACATCGAAATCTATGACATTATGATTGAAAAATATGATTGATATTATACTTTGGTGATATGTTCTTTCTATTTAAACAAACTGCTGTAAACATTAATGTTATTGTTTGAATTTGAAAGTAAATAAATACTTCAGTTATTTTTTTATGTGTGTTTAAAAAGAAATTTTAAATAACCAATAATTTCATCAGCTTTTTTAAAATCAGAGCACTCATATGTTAGAAGATAAAATTTAAAAACTTTATCTGTTAACATGAATATTTTATTGATAAGCATGGTAGTTCTGAAACTTTATATTTAAATTGTTCAATGGCTTAAAACAGTCAAAATATGTTGCAAAATATGTTTAAAAATATAAAAATTATGGTGCAGAAAACAGTAATAAAGACACCAAAACTAGTGAAAAAAGAAGTAAAACAACAGCAGACAATTCGACTCAAATCAACTCAAGGTTCCGAGGCACCTAAAATTTTTTTTCTTATCATTAAAAGAAATTAATTTAACTTCTCTGTCCAGACAAGGTAGACTGTTCTCCAAAGCTTTCAAAGCTAAAATTTAAAATTCAATTGACTCTAATTATAAATTTGCAGGGTAAATTTTGCTTTACATATTATTTATACTACCCAGTACCAGTATTCTTTTTGCTGGCACAAACACGTATACACGTGTATTATGACATATTATACAACATATCCTCACATTTTGACCTCTACACTTTTTAATAAGCTCCCCCCCCAAGACTAGCACAACCGTAATTTCCTGTGAACCGATCATGTTTTTTATACTCTTTATGGCTATGGTTCATAATATGCATATAAAAGTAAATTAATCGTCATAACAAGGTCTATAAAATTACTTAAACCATCACAATTGATAGTGCAATTTTTTAAAACGCCTGCCATCAAAATAGTTCTCTCTCTAATTTCTTTATTATTCTGCGTATCCCTCAGAGCTGAAGACAGCATTCTCGATGCTGGACAAGAACAAGGACGGCCGCGTGAATCTCAGCGAGATGAAAACCATGCTGTGCAACCTCGGAATCCGCATCGAGGACTTTGTTGTAGAGGCACTCATCAACCAGGCAAGTGAAAGAGGTACGAAGTGAAATTTATTTTGACACGAATACAAAGAAAATGTTCCGATCGCAAATAAACTCGTCAAGTGACAATCCCAAGCCCAGATCGTCGACACAGCTTTGTGTTGTATGAGACACGAAGTCAACTTTCATCTGTGTTGTATCATTCCTACCACGTGGCTCTCGAATCGTTTCGTTTGAAACTACGGCTTTGTTCACTTTGCTTCCAGAGATTAACGTCGCTTTCCTCAGCTGGCATCGAGATTGTGGACATGACCTGTTATTGGTTTGACGTATCACGTGGTCATTGTGTAGATATCTGTGATAGGTTAAAACTTTTATCGCTGATGCTATGCTCTGCTCCGAAAGCAATGGGAACAAGGTCCAAGCCTTCACGCGCCGATATTAGCTTCCGCAAAACAAAACGAACTAAACTTAATCTTCGCGCAATATTGGGGATTTATTTCAGTGTTTAGGTGTTATATTCTTCTCCCATAATTCTCACTCATTTAGAATATTTATTGAAATTTCTTTTAACGCTTTGGAGGCATTGGAGAGACTGTGATTTATGAAGGTTAGGGCTAATACACAGTCCAGTCATATTAATGTGACCACCGCCTACTTTTGACGTCAACGTTAAATAACCAATCACAGAAGGCGCGTGTCATCAGCAAATTTGGTGGACATATAAAGTGTGTTGTAGGCATTCGGAAAACATTTCAATTCTTGCAGTCATGCAGAAACGGAGCGATTTATCCGACGTCCAAAAGGGCATGATTTCCCTTGGCTTTCGGGCCAAGGGTGGAAGCATTTCCGAAACGGCTAATTTTGTAAATTGTTCGCGGGCCGCCGTGGTAAAAGTATACCGTGCAGGGCAAAACGGCACTATCCAAAATCAGCGACGTGGCAAATGTGGTGCACCACGGGCCATAGATGGCAGAGGTGAACGACGGCTGCGGAGATGCGTTCGGGCGAATAGACGTGCAACCGTTGAGCAACTGACCGTCCAGATGAACCAAGGGGCTACCAACAGTGTCTCCACAACGACGGTTCAGCGAACGTTGCTGCGTATGGGCCTCCGCAGCAGACGCCTGGTTAATGCACCTATGCTGACTGCTGTTCATCGGCGACGAAGGTTGGAATTTGCACGCCAGTACCGCAACTGGACTACCACTGAGTGGAGACAGGTGGCTTTTTCCGATGAATCGCGTTTTATGCTCCATCAGACAGATGCACGTTGGCGTATACGGCGTGACACGTCTGAAAGCAAACACCCTGCAACAATTGTCGGAAGGGTCCAAGCTGGAGGAGGGAGCATTATGGTCTGGGGAGTGTTTTCATGGTATTCTCTGGGTTCACTCATCATTGTGGAAGGCACGATGGATCAACACAAGTATGAATCTATCCTTCTGGACCATGTTCGCCCCTACATGAGAATTGTTTTTCCTCAGGATGATGGCATCTATCAGCAGGACAATGTGACGTGTCATAAAGCTGTCAGTGTACGTGCGGGGTTCGAAGAGCACCAGGAGAAGTTTACCGTACTCCCTTGGCCAGCAAATTCCCCGGACTTGAACCCAATCGAGAATCTGTGGGACCACCTGGATCGGGTTGTTCGCACCATGGATTATCACCCACGTAACCTATTGCAGCTGGCCACGGCACTGTAGTCGGTATGGCTCAACATCCTAGTGAACACCCTCAGGAACCTAATTGACTCTCTTCCTGCATGTCTCGCAGCGGTCCGCTCTGCGAAAGGTGGTTATTCTGGATTTTGACAGGTGGTCACATTAATGTGACTGGAGTGTGTATATTCTTAACGTTTAGAGTGACGGTAAAAGGAGCGAAATAAGCAGCCCTAATTTCATGATCTGTGGCATAAAATATCGTTCCTATAATCTTCAAATAATCTTCAAATTAAGGCTAACCTACTGCTACTTAATTATAGGAGCTCTCCATTGACTCTCACAAACGCGGGCTTAATAAGCGTTAAAATTATCATTTGATAATAGGTTTATGTCTAAGCAAGATTGATAGAGAATCATCTTACACCAAGTTTAGACTGCAAAATTTTTGGATGTTCATCTGCAATAGGAAATTAACTATATTATCCCGTACTTCTTATTTATTCTTCTGTTTTGAGATTCTATTACGTGTCTAACTGGCTTTTAATACCCAATATTTAATATGTATAAATATTATTTAATTTTAAATAATTTATACTCGTATTATTTTTTTATCTTTTTTATTATCTTCCCGTGTAACAGTTCTGCTCTTTGGGATAGGCAAAAACGTGCTAAAAATAAATGAAACTTTTTTCGATCGATATCTAGCATTGCTCCTTCTTGGAGAAACCGTTGTTGAATAGCCTGCCACGAGAAAACTGTCAAAAACATCTTGGAATCCATAAAATTGAGAGAAGACTGAATAATTACTTGTCAAAAAGTCTCCCCTAGCAGGAAGGAAAATAAAAACATTACTGTCTAAAATTACTAATTAGATGTAGATTGTTTGTTCATCCACCTCTGAATAAACAGTTTTCAACAGTTAAGAGATATTTAGCACTTATTAAAGCGATAGTGTCTAATACAACATTTATTCCCTTTTCGGTCTAGCAATTTTTTTTTTCGAACATGAAAATCAGCTGTTTAGATTTGTCATTATTTATCTGTATATTCAGTCTAGTAACATTGCATAACTGACTCTAAAAATGTGAAAATATTTGCGATCATACTTAAAATATTTACATGCCTAGAGGATGGTCTCGTTAGCGAAGAAGAATTTCTGGGCTGGATGGCCAGTCAAGAAGAAATCGGAGGCCAAGAAGATGACATCATGGAAGATCTCCTAGCAGCCTTCAGGGTCTTCGATAAAGACGGGAATGGCTACATCACAAAGGTGAGTGAACTTAACATAGAGTAATACCCCGAAGTTACGCGATAGGTGGGACCAACGAAAGATCGCGTAAGTCGGGGTACAACTTTGCATATAAATACATATAAATTTTGTCTAATTGGGACCAAGAAATTACAAAAAAACACCAGTTTAGAGGGTAAATATTGTATTATATATTAATATTATACATATGTACAAAATATTAAAAAAATTATGTTGATAGTTTTAAAAAATCCAATAAAGTAGTCTGCCGTATTAACGCCTTTTTTTGCGAAGAATTTCTTCGTAGCAGATTACCATTTTTATTCCCTGCTTTGTCGTGATCACACGATCTTTCTTAGAGTCTACAGTATATTGTCTAAAATCTGTAATCCTTTCTCAATTCCGCTGAGACCTTCTGTCAAGTTTATAATTGTCATTTGGTTTTCTTGGGGAATTGGGTCTGAAGTGTCGGATTCGTCAGATTCTTTGGTCGCGTATCTCTATAAGATCATCGACTGTCAGACCCTCAAGACGTGAATCCAACAGCTCGTTGACATCCTCTCCATTGACTTCTATATCTACATAATTTCCAGGCAAGATCAACAACTTCTTCTATCACACGAGTAACGGTGATTAGTTTCAGGTGTTGTTTCCGCCTCGTTTTTAAAAATTATGCTTTGGTCGCTATAAGATCACCGACTGTCAGCTCCTCAATATGAGAATCTAACAGCTCGTTGACATCATCTCCATCGACTTCCATATCTAATTGCCTGGCAAGATCGACAACTTCTTCTATCACACGAGCAATATGATCAGTTTCAGGCGTTGTTCCCGTCTCGTTTTTTTAAAAAAAATATTGGACAAAGTTTCTTCCAGACACCATTTAAAGCTTTTTAGGAAATTTCATTCCAAGATTTAGAAAAGGGAAAATGGGTAAAATCAAAAACCACGTAACTCCGAGTTCGCGTAAGTCGGGGTATCACTGTAATAATAAAATTTAAATGTCCTGAAAAGGCTTATGTTTGTGAAGCAAACAGAAGTAAGTTCTTATATTTAAATCACTTAACAAAGTTATGATGCAACTTTCATGTTGAGTCATTAAAGTAATCTCAGGCTACTTACTGCTGACACACTTGCGGCTTCCAAACTGTCATCTCTAATGAGTCTCGTGACTCCAAAGCAGAAACTAGGACGTAAAAAAAAAAAAAGAAAAAACGTAGGAGAAAAAAAACTGTAAGAAGAAAAAAAATGAACCCCGTGGAAAAACTAAAAGTGTTAACAATGAGAGTGAAAGCAGGAACGTTGTGTGAATGAATGGAAAAAGTATGTATATCATTAACAAGACTTCTTGCATCATTGAAAAACATTCCATGAAATCTTACTAAGCGATTGCAGTCAATTTCCAGTTCTGAAATATCAGGTATCACGGAGATTATGAAAGTCACATATTTCAAGTTTTTAATTTTTACAGAAATGCTGGAAAATATAGTGCATCTAAATTGATTACTAGGTTCTATTTTCGAGTATCTCCAAAAGTAAACAAGTAATACTTCTTTAATCATCGATATGTGTGTTTTATACAATATACAGGGTGTCCATAATTAAACTTCCCTACTTTAAAGTTGTCTACAGTGGAAACTAATGTTCAGAAAGTTATGAAATTTTGTGTATTACATATTTTATATGTACATATTGAAGGACATATTGAAGGGATGGGAATTTATTTGAGCGAATAAAAAAATTAGTTCAAAATTTCACCACCAGAGGGCGTTTTTTTATGAATTACACATTTAGCCAACATTTAATATAGCTAAAAAAATTTATTACAACAAGAGATGTTCAACATGACGGCCATCCTTTTCAGCTACCATTTGAAATCGTAGGATAGCATGTTCTACAGTTGATCGCAGTGTGTCCGGGGAAATGCTGCCTTGTTGAAGACCTTTAACAATCAATGGACCTTTTCGTATCCCCTTCAAACTCCGAAATTTTCGTAGAGCAACTTGTGCTGAATTATCGTTTTGGTAAAACAATTTTACTAACAAAGCTCAATCTGGTAATCGTAACGATAACATTCTGATTAGCAATGGCAAGCACGCTGGAAACAAAATCTCCATGAAAGTTTCAAGGTTTTATAACAGCTTCTGCTCTACGTCGACAAAAATTAATTTGTATATTTGTTTCTTCTTCGTTCCTTCAAATCTTTTGTCCGAAAATTAGTTATCGAACAGTTTCCTATAGACTCACTTTAAAGATGCACAATGCAATCTTTGACATGCAATCACTTTAAAGATTGTAAAATTTAATGAGTATGAGTTGCTGTGTTAGTGTGACCTATGGATAAAAAGATGGTGAAATCTTAAGTAAAGAACCAGTTTTAAATGTGCAATTCATCAAAAAGCTCCTCTGGTGGTGAAATTTTGAACTAATTTTTTTAATTCGCTCAAACAAATTCCCATCCCTTCAATATGTTCGACACAAAATTTCATAACTTTCCGAACATTAGTTTCGACTGTAGACAACTTTAAAGTTGGGAAATTTAATTATGGTCACCCTGTATATGATAATGATTTCATGATTTTAGAAGCATTTAGAGTAATAATACTATAAGGTTGAAAGATATTAAATTTGTGGTGGAACTTTAAATGGTAAAGGTAGGAATGTTATAAAATGCAAAAATAAAGACTCGGTTCCTCATTTACTTTTCAATGTAATGCATATTTCTTTCTGCTTTCATTATAGTTATTGTTATGCATTTCAGGACGAGCTGAAAGTTGCTATGGACTTAATTGGCGAGTCAGTGACAGAGGCTCAGCTTGATGACATGTTAAAGGCGACGGACATTGATCACGATGGAAGAATAAATTACGAAGGTATAATAAAATGCTTTCTAATTTTATCTTCAAACGATACATCCCAGTAGTAAATAATTATTGTAGTACGCGTACAAGTATTCAGGGAAAATATCCAGGGCCCTGAAATGTACACTCTGATGCAGTCATACTAAAACGAGGAAAGTATGATGTTTTCTCGAGGGAGAAGTATTAACGATGAAATACTTCTCTGAACATAGTAGTGCAGTTTCAAAGCTTGAAACACATACACTCATTCTTATGAAATATTGCGAAAATATTAAAATGTGTTTTTCATGTACTCTGAAATATTTGATGAAACATAACGGGCGTTTCAAAAGTTCGGTGTAAAAGTAAAACGTGATTAAAAAAAAAAAAGATCCATGGGTTGGAGAGACATGCAGTTTGCTTATTAATAATCCCCGTGGTACGAAATTTTGTATGACACAAGAAAAATAAAGTTCGAAATCTCGACAATAGAGGGTGCTGCTGCTTCGGGAGGGAGGACAAAAAAAAAAAGAAGTGATAATTGTGAAATGAGACATTTTATTTGAGCGTGACTTACATTCTTGGAACAGATTTCAAGGTCTTAGTCAAGTCCTTTTTGTCAACGTTGGCAAATAGTTTTTTATGGAACAAATTTCAGGGTCAAGTCTTTTTTGTTTAAAAATACATTTCAAAGTTGACCCACTAAAAGTATATGGCTCCTTTCAAGTCCAGTGTGGAAACATATTTCGAGTCACGCAACAAGTCCCGGGTTCCAAAGTTGGCGAGCAGTTTGACACGCCCCCCCCCCCCAAAAAAAAAAAAAAAGGCCAGAGAACATCTGCAAAGACATTCGCCAGCCATTTTTTTTACTAAGTTTTGGGGTGACTTGAATAAGTTCCCGAAATCTGTTCCAAGAATATAAATCATGCTGAAATAAAATATATCATTTCACAATTATTACCTAACTTTGCTTGTTTGTTTGCTGTCGTTTCCCCACAGCAGCGACCTCTGTTGTAGAGATTTCGGACTAATTTTTTTTCGTGTCAGACAAAATCCCGTACCACGGTGATTATTAATCAGCAAACTGCGACCAATATCTCCCCGACCAATAGATCTTTATTTTTCGCGTTTTACTTTCACACCGAACACTCGGTATATGTTTCGAACTAAATAGTAAATGTGTAGAATGAACATCTATTAAACGCTTATAATTAAATATTGCCCATGTAAAACATATAACTAAATATTCTGTAACAGGAACAATAACAAAATGATAAAGCCAAACTATCACCAACTTCAGGCATTTTGACTAAAAATAGTTATCACTAGGCACATCAACATAGCACATTCTTATAACTGTTTTTAAAGAAAATTTTCCGAATGGTCATACTGGATTATCAGCATTACACTGTCTTTGCATACGCGTCTGTTCGCTGAATATTAATGTCTTTCAAAAAGCTTGTAATTTGAGCTTGATTTTCAGTCGCTGCAGGATGCAATGCAAATGCATGAATCTCCGACTGATACAGCAAAGGTCATGCACTTAACCCAGAGAAAGTCATATTTCCAGTAATGCTGCTGCTTGATAGGTCTTTTTCTGTACAATAGAGTAAAAATGGCAGGGGTAAACAATAATCACGTAAGATTAGATATCGAGGATTATTAAACCTCCATTTACCGGAAAAAGAGAAAAAGGCTTTGCTATTGCGGCATCTCCGCTCTGTCCCTCTGTTTCTGTAGTCCTCAGTCTACGACCAATCGACTGGTTTCAAAAAATCGGCAAATCGATGGTATCCAGCAATATGTCATGCTTTACGAAAGCAACAGTGAATAATTTTAAAACATGGCCTTTTGTCCCAGCTAAGAGTTCTACTTGTTCCATGCAATTTTATCGGTGATTCCACCGCGTATTAAGTGAAAATGAATCATTAGTCTTAAGGTGATTTTAAAAATTTTTACTCGTTGTTTTTTGCTCACTTAAAATTCTTTCTGGAATCCAAAAGCATTCCATTCTCTACTTATTACGATTTGGTGTACTCCAAGTGCTTTAGTAAAGGCTTATTGGATTGACAAAACTTATATATCTTCAGCCTTCACTTTTTGTCGAATCATGTGCTAGGATAATTAAAAACAAGAGTAACACAAATTTTGTCTCTCGTGGTGGTATTTTTATTAACAGTCGAGTATTGAACTTGACACCAGTTTATTCCTATTATAACTGTACGCGTAAATAACGACAACGCTGTAACTTTTTTAATCGAACGGATTTTTTATAGATTTAAACCTCCTTTTAGAAATCATTAATGAAATTAAAGTTCTGAAGGTTGCTATGTAATAACCCTATTGGATTCGCTCACATCAATGTTAACCCATAGAGAAAGTGTGTCTACTATTTACAGCTACGTAAATGCTGATAATCCAATAAAAATGGTATTTTCAGAAAGCCTGAACTTTTCTGCACCTTGCAACAGGATTCATTTTTAAAATGTCTTCCACCAAATGAATTTATGAGCGTTTAAAACACACTATAGCAGATTTTTCCCCCGAATAATTTAAATTTTAAAATATTATTTGCATTTTTTAAATGAAAAATGCCCCAAGGTGTAAAATTTCTTTATCTATTACTTAGTACAATTTTTCGAATAAAATCTTTCAATCCAAGGCGGCATTCCTTTGACAAATTTTCTCCATAGATTAACATTGAGTTGATCAAATCCAATGGTACACAGCTGCCTTAAGTGGGCACTGCTTGTATTATAAGACTTGTTATTCCTTAGTGTGCTTGTTCAGGACAATGTTGTTAAAGAAATGTTGTTGTTATTTCTAATTCCCCCTGGCCGGAAGTATTCCAGATCAGGTCCATATAGGCTAGCGGACTGAGGGGTTCGGTTTATAGTGGCACCACAAGGGTCCTATTTTTCTAGAAGCTCCTCAATTTTGACGGAGCACCCCCAGAAGCGACATCCGGGGATATCGTACCCTTTCCCACCCTCTCTAACC
Source organism: Dolomedes plantarius (assembly GCA_907164885.2). Taxonomy (NCBI): domain Eukaryota; kingdom Metazoa; phylum Arthropoda; class Arachnida; order Araneae; family Dolomedidae; genus Dolomedes; species Dolomedes plantarius. Next base: position 139,285,130 of record OU015493.1, on the reverse strand, counting down.
TCAGAGAGGGACTTTATGGTCTACGGAATTAACGTGTCCATATCCGGCCTAGACACGAAGGTATTTAATGGGGCTTGCCGGGATTAGATAGCCGACGCGCTACCACTAGGCTACTTCGGTCTTTTATAGAAATGTCACTGAATTCATTATTTTGAAATAATTTATATATATATATATATATATATATATATATATATATATATATATATATATATATATATATATATATATACAGGGGAATTTCGATTGATCGTTTCCCGAATCATCGTTTTCCCGTGTGTGTTGTTCATTTTATCCAGTTCCGACGATCATATTGCTTTATTATGTTTCCGCATGTATCGTTGTCCCGCATTTATCGTTCATTTCAGTCGGTTCCTTGAAAAACGATAGATCGAGATTGCACTGTGTATATATATATGCTTGTGTGTGTGTCCAAACTGGGAAGAGTATTTTCTACGTTAATACATGTATTTGTAATGCAGTATATTTGAGATTAACTTTTATTTTCGCTTAATTATATCGTAATTCATAGCGATTTTTGCATAACAATTTAAAACACAGTGAGTGTTTTTCTCATCACACTTTTTTTTTTTCAATTTTCAGAATTCGTCAAAATTCTCCTGTGAAACTATATCGGACTGCATCATCTTTCAATAAATAGGTTGCAGTTCTCAGACAACTGACAAATTTATGAACAGAAGAACTGTCTGAACGACGTTGTATTCAGAATTCAGATGTTTCCGCGATTGTGATAAAGCCCAGTGTTCGAACTTAACGAATAACTGACAAACTTGTAGTATGATCTTCATGAACTACGTGTGTTGAACGATTCAAAAACTATCTAAAAAGAAGAAAGTTTTTTTTTATGTATTCATACCCTCTGTCTCTGAGAGTTTTCAGAATTTTCATTTTATGCATCCTAAAATATATTGGAACAAGACAGGTGAACTTATTTTTAGGCACAAATGAATTTTCTGTTTCTGAAAAGGGAACCATCGCATAATTGTATGGAAATGAATATATTTCTATGAAAATATTTTTCAACCCAGTACATGCTGTTATTTGTGCCTGGCCAAATGAAAGATCATTTGAGAATCAACTGAAGCCGCTTATCAACTTAATAAATTTGAGAGGCAGGAAAATTATTTCTATCAAAGTACAGAAAATTATAAAGAAAATTCTACGACGCTTCATTTTTATTTTGGAAATAACTGAAAATTACTACTTCAAATTCTTGCTCAAAATGGATTACTTACGGATAAGTGTTTCTCCAACGAAATAATGCTCCTCTGCTTCCAGCGAAAGGCAAAATAGTTCCTATTTCAACAGTGTTAACTTCCGCAAATACGTAACCATTGATGTATAAAGTATTTATTACTCATGTATTCAATTTTCTGTAAGCGCTTATGAGATGAGAATAGAGCTTTAAACTAAAATATTAACTTATCCATTGCAAATTTGTATACGTCGAAAAAAATAATGATTGTCTAATAAAGTTGTTGTTTTTGGAGGATAATTGTTTATTTATTACTTTGTTTCAAAATCAAAATATTATTTAATTAGCAATTTTAAAAACCACTCGGTGAAATCGCAGTAAATGCAGTAGTCATAAAACACCCCGAACTTACACGGGCAAATACTAAAAGGTCTACATCTTTCCCTCCCTATCATTATGATAGTAAAATCTTGTGCATCTCCAAGTCTCAAAGCTTTGTTCATGGCGTAATAAACTGACTAAAATAGAAATTCCGGTTGCCTGAATGGCGATAATGTTTTTGTTTTTTTCTATCGGAAGCTGCAATCCGGTTAACAATTTCCCATTGCTTTCGTCAAAGTTATCTTAAAGTCTGTAGGAGACATTCCTATGTGCAATTATTTTTCCGGCGAAGTAAGATTTTTAAAAAATATATATGTATGTAGACCCAATAACTGCACTTAGAAATGAAATGAACATCAATAAATTTCAGTACATTATCTGAATATGTCTTTCTAAGAAAATGCTGATAATTAGTGTGTTTTCAGGGCACACAGTACATCTCGACAGCCAAAATGGAGCGATTTTAGTGAAATGTTTATGAGCATGTATTTAATTGCATAATGCATATATATGTAATATATTTATATACCAGTCAATACATACATTATATTTTATATTTAAAGTGAAATGAAAAATTATGTTAAAAATTAAGTTTATTGTAGCAATTTAATTATTTTCAAAAACTTGTTAAATGTTTGATACTATATGTCAGTTAGATACACTTTTCTAAAAAAATCTATTAAATTTATCTCTTCCAACTTTGGTATGGTAACATGAAATATATTAGTTGACAATAATACGAAGTATTTTGCTTTTAAGTGTAGTAAAGTTGTAGTGAAATTGAAAATAACAAAAATTATGTAGTCAAAATTTTTATGTTTTTTGAAGTTTTCTACTAACAAATTTTTAATTTAATTTTTCTAACCTAGAAGCAAAATACTTCGTATTATTATCAACTTACATATTTAATGTTACCATACTAAATTTGAAAGAGATAAATTGAATAGATTTTTAGGAAAATGTACCTGACTGACATGTAGCATCAAACATTTAACAAGTTTTTGAAAATAATTAAATTGCTACAATAAACTAAATTTTTAGCATAATTCCCTTTAAATATAAAATATAATGTATGTATTTACTGGTATATAAATATTTTGCATATATCTGTATTCTGCAATTAAATACATGCTCATAAACATTTCACTAAAATCGCTCCATTTTGGTTGTCGAGATGTTCTGGGTGCCCTTAACTCCTATTACCCGATTTGCTGTTGTTTACATATGATTTAATACACTTGAGATCACATTTTGTGATACCCAAACAAACTTCTTTACACATCAGAGTCAATTTTTTAATCTATTGTTTTGCGCACCTGACAACGTCTTTCATTCATCATTTTAATAAATCCAAGAATTTCTCTTTTTCCAGTACACAAAAATGCACTTTCGTTAAAAAAATGGGAAATTATTTAAAAGTTTAAAAGAGGCATTTAATAAAATCAAATTTCAATTTTAAAGATTTACCGTAAAATCTTTAATATAATACGCACTTTTTTTTACACTTTAGTCCGCAAACATGGGGATGCGTATTATACTCGTGTACAACAAAAAAAAAACGTAGTTTTAAACATTGACAAACGACATACAATAGATGAGCTGTATTCTAGTGAAAGGGATTAAGACTTATAATTTCTCAGCATCGTATGTTTTGAATTAAAAATTTGAGTTTTTTTCTACCAAATTTGGCGTTTTTGTTTATTTTTATTGCAAATTTTATTTATGCTAATAAATATTTGTGCAATTTTTAAATAAAATATTGAAAAGTTATGGGTGCGTATCATAGTCGAATTTTAATTTTTTTCCGAAAATTTTGCACAAAATCAAGCATGCGTATTATACACGTGTGCTTATTATAGTCAAGATTTTACGGTAATCTAAATTACTTATTTTTTTCTCTTCAAATCTGTGTCAGATAATACATTATATTTTATATTTAAAGTGAAATGGAAAAATTATGTTAAAAATTAAGTTTATTGTAGCAACTTAATTATTTTCAAAAACTTGTTAAATGTTCGATACTATGTCAGTTAGATACACTTTTCAAAAAAAATCTATTAAATTTATCTCTTCCAAATTTGGTATGGTAACATGAAATATATTAGTTGACAATAATACGAAGTATTTTGCTTCTAAGTGTAGTAAAGTTGTAGTGAAATTGAAAATAACAAAAATTATGCAGTCAAAATTTTTATGTTTTTTGAAGTTTCCTTTTAAATATAAAATATAATGTATGTATTTACTGGTATATAAATATTTTGCATATATCTGTATTCTGCAATTAAATACATGCTCATAAACATTTCACTAAAATCACTCCATTTTGGTTGTCGAGATGTTAAAAATTTAGGTTGAAAAATTAGAATTTATAATAATATAATATTTAGTATTAGAATTTATAAATTATTAAGAAACGTAGGGTAAATACTGATTCTTAACTATATTTCTATGGGAACATAAAAAAATTCTTAACATGCAAATCTTTTATTTCTGAGAGGAATTCATCTAAGGCAGTGGTTCCTAACCTGTAGGTCGTGACCCCCAGGAGGAGGGAGGGGATTGTTGTGAAGTGGAGGAGGTTGCAACCGTTTTATTCAGTTATATAATAACTTTAAATTTCACAGAATAAATTATCCAGCAACAATTTTTCAAAAGTAATTTTTTATTTATTTTAATTGCTTCCTTCCTTTCCATTTTTCTATTGTTCAATTTTAGAGTATATTTGTTCCTTGCATCGATGACTTTTATTGGGAGCTTTTATTCTTCTTAAAAAAATAAATGTCATTCCTGTTTTTTTGAGGGGGATATTATGTGGAAGTACAAAATTTCAGTATTTATCGTCATTTCTTGTTTTATTACCTTTTTATTGTAATTTATGGAAGAAAAGACACCAAATACAGATATTAACTTTTATGAAATGTCTTTGCTATATAAGCAATTTATTTTGACTTTGACAGTGGTTCATTGGGTAATATCATTCAATATATATTTTAATTTTCATCTTAGATAAATAAAAAAAAATGAATAAGGCTCTAATTTATGTGTTAGTCACACGAAAGTTTAGCATTATGATACGGGATAGCCATGAAAAGCCTCATAATTTGTTGCTTCATTTTTCTCACATTTCATACGATAATTTCATGTTATGAGTCTATTATTCCTTTTTTCCGGAGTTATGTCTTTTAACGTATGAAATAATAAAGTCATTTGTTCAGTTGAAAGTTAAATTATTTAGTTTAAATATTTTTCTTGCATAAAAAATAAAATTAAATGTTTTGCATTTAGATTTCTGTTCCACTTTAGATTTCCATATCACTTGCTTTTTTTTCAGTTTTAACCATTCAATGAGAGTTTTACATTTATTCTCAAACTTTTATTTGCCTGGTAAAGTCCTTTAAAAAAATAATGATTATGTTGCTAACAGATGTAAAACATATTAAATATTTTAACTTAGGAAGCTGTGAAAAGTAAAAAAGAAATTAAAAAAAAAACAGATGAGAAAGTAAATTACAAGTCAGGTGAAAAATTACTCAAGCTGTTCCTATATAAGTAATGTTTCTAATCTTTTTCCATTCGTTCTCATCTTGATGTATAGAGCATCTTATTTTTATTATCATTATTGTAATTATCATATTGAGGAGTAATTTACCTAAGTCTTGTATTCGACAAATAATAGTGTCTTTTAAATTCATTTTTATCAGTTAGTTATGAAGCCAAAAGTTAAAATAATTTTCTATATAAAAAAGGAAATTTAGTGTATTTCTTTTAAATTTCTGTTCCACTTTATAGGTCCATATGAGTGACTTTTTTTCAGTTTTAACCATTCAGTGAGAGTTAAAATTACTCTCAAATTTTTGTTTGCATAATAAAGTGCTTTTTAAAAAAATAATAAATGCTATAGCTAGCGGAGGTAAAACATTTTAAACGTTTTAACTTAGGAAGCTGTGGCAAGTAAAAAATAAAATGGAAAAGTAAATTACATTTCGGGTGAAAAATTACTCAGGCTATTCCTAAATAAGTAATGTTGCTAATCTTTTGCCAATCGTTCTCATCTTGATGTATAGAGCTTCTTGTCTCGAATATCATTATTGTAAGTATCATATTGAGGAGTAATTTACCTAAGTCTTGTATTCGACAAATAGTGTCTTTTAAATTCATTTATGTCAGTCACTTATTTAGCCAAAAATTAAAATAACTTTTCTATATAAAAAAAGGAAATTAATGTATTTCTTTTAAATTTCTGTTCCACTTTATAGGTCCATATGAGTCACTATTTTTCAGTTTTAACCATTCAGTGAAAGTCTTAAAATTATTCTCAAATTTTTATTTGCATAGTAAAGTGCTTTTTAAAAAAATAATAAATGCTATAGCTAACAAAGGTAAAACATTTTAAACGCTTTAACTTAGGAAGCTGTGACAAGTAAAAAACAAAATGGGAAAGTAAATTACATTTCGGGTAAAAAATTACTCAGGCTATTCCTAAATAAGTAATGTTTCTAATCTTTTTCCAATCGTTCTCATCTCGATGTATAGATTGTCTAATCTTGAATATCATCATTGTAAGTATCCCATTGAACAGTAATTTGCCTACAGTGGTGGCAAAAATTCCTGAACGCACTCATTTTTTTTTGCTTAATTTTTGTGTTTTACTTAATTTTTCGTTTGACTTAATTTTTCGTTTGACTGCTGCGAAGTTAGAAACTTCGATATCCATCTTATCAAGGGTATCAGCGGCATCGACTGGTCGACCAAGCTTGAGCCAAGGTGTAGTACCCAGTACTACACAGACGGCTCGAAGATGGAAGGCAAAGTCGGATCAGGTGTTATCAAGTATGATAACAACTTAAGGCTCTATGATCTAATGGAGAGGAACTCAGATCACAGTTCCTCTTAGCAGGCTGAGTTGAGGGCAATTGAGATGGTGATCAAAGACGCAATAAAGACACGAACCAAGGAGTTCGATGTCTATACGGACTCCATGAGTGCACTGCAGGCACTCAAAGCCAAGAGCTTTAAATGTCAGTTGGTGGATAATCTGAAAGAAAGTATCAATAAAAACGGCTTAAAAATTACCTGGCACTGGGTGAAAGCCCATGCCGGTAATTACAGAAATGAAGAGGTGGATGATGTCGCCAAAAGAGCGACTGAACTCCCCACCATTACCAACCATTACAAACGGACCAAAAACCAACTCAAAGGCATACTCTTGAAAGAAGCCATAAGAAAATGGCAGGACAGATGGAATGTGTCCACTAAGGGCAGGCGAACGCAGGAAATCTTCCAGACTGTCAGTCTGGATAGAGTCGAAGGGGACTTCCTGAGGAACCAGGCAATCACTGGGCACGGCACCTTTGGCCAGTACCAGGCCAAATTCTTCGGGAAGACGGACAACTGCAGTTGTGGCGAGATACAGACAGTCGAGCACTGTCTATTCGTTTGCAGAAACTTTGATGACCTGCGCGTCGACCTGCCAGGGAATGCAAGAACTTGGAGTAAATATAAACTATATAACGATTACTACTGTTGCAGAGTAGTAAACAAAATCGTTCAAAGGCTGATGGACGAACACGTCCAGCAGCCATAGCTTGTCAATCTTGATGTATTTTGCTGTGATGTAACCCATTTTAAAAAAGTTTGTGTAAATAGCGAAAAGTCGTTCTGCAGGCAGTTGGCTAATGTGGAGTGACTCGGTAAAGTTGCAGATGTAGCCAAGTGTCGGAGCTAGGGATGTGCTCCTTCGCGACGACCGGTCTTCATAAAAACTCTGTTGGATGCCGTCAAGGTGGGACGATGTTAAGCTTAGACTTTTCGTTTGACTTAATTTTTTGAGATAAGCATTATTGAAAGTTATAGCTTTCAATTATACTTAATCTCCACGATGTTGGTTTTGTCATTAATAGAAGAATATTTTGTTCCTCTTCAAAGTGCGTGTCTAAGCCCTTCTAGAATTGAATTAGTAAATTTTTTCCAGGAATGAATTAGTAAAGCCTTTCTAGAAATGAATTAGTAAGAATTTTCCTCGTAAGTAAACATTTTTTTCTTTCTGAATTAGTATGTTAATGGGAAAGTTATAAAAGATCATTTCTATATTCTTGTACTTCTAAATAAAGGGACATTTAACGTCGTTAACTCGATGCAAGAACAAACTGAAGGACAAATTTTATTAATTGATCTAATAAAATTTTATTAAAAGTCAATACCGCTAGATTTATATTTGTTAGTGGTATGATGATTAGGCAGGGATAGCTGAATTCTAAAAGCTTAAAATGTGGGAGAGAAGGATTATTTTACACTCGTTAAAATAAACATGGAGAGGAAGATGGCAAATAGCTTAGAACAGGGGTTCTCAAAGTGTGCGCCGTGCCCCGGCATTGCACCATACGGCTAATAAGAATAAAGCCCTTTACACACACTGTAACTTTTTGATCTTTATTTTTTTACCTCACCACTTCATATTTATAGTTATACTATTGAGTGAAAAGTAATTGAGTCAGAAATAGAATTAAAATATTTCTATACTGTACAATGGTTGGTTCAAAACGCCGTGGGTCAGAAAGGTTTGACTACCACTGCATTAGCATGAATTAGAGGCGTCTGTAGTGCTGATATTTTTTGCCGAAAAGGTGCCGAAAAAAACCATAAACTAATACGGCGGTTTCGCTGACGTCATCACTTTTTAGAGCAACTTGAAACCTGCGTCCCCGTGTTCGTTTTTGGGATGCGTGCGTTTTTCGTCAGAGCATAATTCTCTAGGACTAAAAAATGCTTTAGGAAGGACTTTCAGGAAGTCCTCAGCGGTATGACGTGGCGGAGGCGGTATCGCCCCGATCTCCTCGGGATTTCAAAAATATTGCAAATTCGAGTATGCTTCATAGAGGGAAAAAAGTTGCACTCAAATGTACATACTTCCCAAAAGAGACGTCATTAATAGGGCATGTTCGTGAAATGCCGGATATTTTTTTAGGCAGGTACAGCTTATAAAAGGCCAATAACTTGAAACCTGCTCCCCCATGTTCGTTTTTCCGATGCCAACGCTATATTTTCGTCAATAAAGTGCCGAAAAAACGATACAACTAGTACGGTGGTTTCGTTGACGTCATTGATTCCACGAGCAACTTGAAACCTGGAGTTGCATGAATTCTTCAGCGGTATGACGTCATACGGCGAGATCGCTGGCTTCGCGGACATGGCGGATATCGTATCGCCCCGATCTCCTTGGAATTTTAAAATTTTCGCAAATTCGAGTAACTTTGAGGATCTGCGACACCCGACGAGCAAGGGGCACGTAGGATAGTCCCGAAAGCTCCCTGTTTCTTCGATCGGTAGCAGGAAAATTGGTAATTTCGATAATCTGACGTCACTGCTTTTAGGATTAATATTAACATCAACGCTGTATTTTCAGCTTTCTTTGTAGAGGACTTTTGGAGTAATAAACCTTTAGCACAGGGGTTCCCAAAGAGTGCGCCGCGGTGCTCAGGGGCGCCGTACGTTGGCATACGCCATACGGCTAATAAGAATAGAGCTCTTTACAAAAACTGCAATTTTTTTCTCTTTATTTTTTTATTTCTACAACCTCCTATTTATAGTTATACACTGGTTATCAAAAATTAAGGAAAAGTCACAAAAATAGCGGTTACTCAAAAAGTTACGCGCAGAATTTAATGAAACTTATACACATTATACAACACATAGGTAAGTATAAAATAGCATAAAAAGAAATCGCCAGACAATTATGGTACTAGCATATGTATACAATGAACAAATCGGATGTGTCAGTTTGGTATAGGAAAAGTACCTTTAATATGGCGTATGATCCCCCTGAGAAGCAATACAGCACATACAGCGATGTGTGATGCTGTAAATTATGCGATCTATGAGTTCGATAGGAAGTGAGAGCCATTGTTCTTGCAAAGCAGTTGAAAGCGTGGCTAGGGTCCTAGGAGGAGGATTGAGACCAGCTATACGTCGTCCTAAAGCGTCACAAACATGCTCGATAGGATTCAGGTCCGGTGATCGAGCCATGCGGTCACTCCATGCACTGAATTGTTTCCTGCTCAAGATAAGCATCCACGATGCGAGCCCTGTGCGGTCTCGCGTTATCGTCCTGTAGCACGAAAGCATCACCTATTGCCCCGGCATAAGGGCGCACATAAGCATCAAGGATGTCATCTCTATAGGTGTGAGCATTCGCATTTCCACGGGGAAAGACATGGAGGTCTGTGCGTCCACCCAAAGAGATACCACACCAAACACAGAAACTGCCTGATCCGTATGCATCTCTTTCACGGATGTGTGATGGATGAAAACGAGTTCCAGGTTCTCTCGAAATCAAAATGCGCCTTTGGAGGCTAAACCTGGACTCATCCGTAAAAAGAACAGCCCTCCATTGATCACGCGTCCAGTGGACATGTTGAGGTGCCCACTGCAAACGTTCCCGCCTATGGCGTGACGTGAGCGAGACGCAAATGGCTGGTCGCCTCGCAAAAAGACCACCTTCGTAAAGCCTTCTACTCACGGTTGACGTTGATATCAACCTTCCGGAGCTTGCAGCGAGGGAGGATCTGTTCAGACGGAGTTGTGATTGTATTCCTTCGTGCGCATAATGACAAATATCGGTCATCGGCATTCGTCGTAGCGTGTGGCCGTCCTTGGCTGAACCTCTTGGATGCCGAATCCGTGGTTGGAAATTGTTGCCACAGACGGACTCACATTTAGCCATCTGGCCACTTCTGTCTGACTTTGTCCTGCCTCTAGTTTCCCAATAGCTCTCCATCGCAGTTCTTCGGTCAAATGATGCATGGAGGTCATTGTTACAATGACCTCCAGGCTATGCCAGATGTCTAATCTCAGCCTCGCAGCGACAATTGTCGCCTTGCTCTGAGACATGCACTTTTATACTCCTCGCAAATGACGTATTCCGACTGCAGCGTCACTATTTTGCATAATGTAGTATTGTTCAGCACCTTTTACGTAACAACATATTCAAATTTTAAACAGATTGGCCTAGTTTTGAACGTGTCCCGAGTCCAAAAAATGTGCTTTGGGGATCTGGTGGATTAGTTTGGTCATGGACTGATACTCTATTGCAACTTATTGTAAAATGGGAAAAAGTCGGACTTGGGATCCCCCATATACGCACATATTATGGTGTATGTATTCTAAATTCAAGATTTTTGGGGTGATTTTTTAAATTTATTTTTTATCCCCCCCTGCTTTACTGCATGATAAAACTATTAAATAAATTTTCGACTATTTTACTTTTCAATCTTTATGATTCAGATTAAGAAATTGGAATTTAGAGACATGGAGGATTGAAACATCCTATTTATACAAAAGTTTTTCTTAAGATATTATATTCACTTTAAAATTTATGGGGCTTTGAATTACTTAAAATTATAAAGATTTCGCTTTGTTCTATTTCTTTCATTTTCAATTACTATTGCATAAGTCCTTGAATTATAACTTTTTCTAAGTAGTTTGATACAATCTTTTTTTCATTTGTAGGTCAGTAACATCAAAAGTTATCAATGACAAAATAGTTTGATTTTGATCGTTGACCAAAGTACGAATTATTAACTCTGAACCAGTTTTCTCAAAATAAAAAAAATCTTATCTCTACGTAACGTAATTCACTGTTTATCTGTATAAGGGCATTATTTTCTAGAGACAGTTGTGTATTTTTTAAAGGAAAATGCGTTTGCATATTAGCCTCTGAGGCGCAATACACGAGTAATATTATCGCTTTCCAAACATAGTTAAAATTTTCTATTTCTCTATAGAAATACTCTCCGATTATACAAGTACTTTCAGCTAAACAAAAGTGTGGTGAGTTTTCTTTTGATATTTTATGTTCTAGAGTTTCATATGCTTGTAATCCTGAATAGTTGTTTTTACGAATTAAAAAATAAAAATAAAGGTAAAATGTTCTCATGAAAATAATTTATTTCAAGACTAATATTTATTCTTGACTGCATATCCCATGTCAATCCTTTATGTTTTGCGAGAAAATTCAGTACATCTTAAGGGTTCCGAAGCCAACTATGCGTTATAAAGACTTCCCATGCACAGTTTAAGGGGATGGTGAACATTACAAAGGAATTTTTTTAATTTTTACCTAAGAGATATGAAATTTTGCATATATATTCATTAAAGTATAACTATATTAAACACCTTATAACATAAATAATCCAACAGAGATAGATAAAAATAATATAAATATAGACAAGAAACAAACAGAAATCAAGCACTTTGGGCATCCACGCACCAACGGCAAGATTCTGTATAAGTGCCGGAACTGAACCATAAAACAACAGAGGTAACCGACAGGTCTCTTCTTCAGGGGGTCTAACCATGTCAGTTACCTCAAGGGGAACTTTCTGAATAGGATGCAGGTAAGCCCAAACGACATCCCAAGGCCCCGAGTCCCCCAAGTAAGCAATAAGTCAAAAAGAAAATGAAGAGACAAACACAACTTACAGTATGGGCTCAACGCACCTTACATGCAAGCACACAAAATCCTAATGCAAAATAAAAGATGCATACATACCCCAATTCGGTAAGTGACGGTTATGGCGAAACAGCAGCCAATTCTATCCTAAAAATTACGTCATAATAACATTACTATAGCGCTACCCCCCATTACAGCCTAACCAAATGAAAACACAAATACTATTCTAAACACCTTTAAAAATTCCTGAGTCTAAATGCCATTTTTTTAAAACTTTTAAATTGCCGAAATTTTTAGGGAAATCGTTTTTTCTTAAGTTTTCCTCGAAAATGCTACATGCCTCCAAAAAATCCCCAGCGTTGTTACATATGTTATTTATTCTGTAAAGTTGTGAGTAAAAAATATTATAATAAATTTTATAGTTTAAATTGCTATGGAAATTAGTAAACGTAATAACCTCGAAGTTAAAATCTAACCTTTTATCATATATCCCTATTTTTATTTCTCTATTTTGAATTTTAATTTTTAAATCCAGATAAGTCGCACAAAGATTATTATCATTAGTCCTGTTTAAAGTTAGTTCCTTTGGGTAGATTTGATTAAGAAATTCCAAATCGTTGCAGTTAAAAATTATAAGATCATCAATATATCTAAATCCGGTAACATTATTTGAGTTAAGAAATTTAGTTTCGTAAAAATGTAAAAATAGGTTGGCAAATGCACTAGAATAGCTATTTCCCATAGGTATACCCTTTATCTGTTTAAAGAAACATAAGCCATTAAAGAGGTAGTTTTCAAAAATATTAAATTTACATAAATCAATCCAGTCACATTTTAATATTAAAGTACTATCTAAACAAGCATCATAAATTTCTGAACAGATAAACATTAAATTATCATGCGGAATACTGGTAAACAGGTTTTCAAAATCAAACGTGTATATGCTATCTATATTCTTACTTTTAAAAAATGTAGAACATCCTGGTTATTATTTATAACTTATAGCTTTATTATAAATAATAACCAGGATGTTCTACATTTTTTAAAAAGTAAGAATATAGATAGCATATACACGTTTGATTTTGAAAACCTGTTTACCAGTATTCCGCATGATAATTTAATGTTTATCTGTTCAGAAATTTATGATGCTTATTTAGATAGTGCTTTAATATTAAATTGTGACTGGATTGATTTATGTAAATTTAATATTTTTGAAATCTATCTCTTTAATGGCTTATGTTTCTTTAAACAGATAAAGGGTATACCTATGGGAAATAGCTATTCTAGTGCATTTGCCAACCTATTTTTACATTTTTACGAAACTAAATTTCTTAACTCAAATAATGTTACCGGATTTAGATATATTGATGATCTTATAATTTTTAACTGCAACGATTTGGAATTTCTTAATCAAATCTACCCTACGGAACTAACTTTAAAGGACTCGGGGCCTTGGGATGTCTTTTGGGCTTACCTGCATCCTATTCAGAAAGTTCCCCTTGAGGTAACTGACATGGTTAGGCCCCCTGAAGAAGAGACCTGTCGGTTACCTCTGTTGTTTTATGGTTCAGTTCCGGCACTTATACAGAATCTTGCCGTTGGTGCGTGGATGCCCAAAGTGCTTGATTTCTGTTTGTTTCTTGTCTATATTTATATTATTTTTATCTATCTCTGTTGGATTATTTATTTGTTTTTCATTATGGGGATATGAAGCTTCTGCGCTATCCTCTATTGAAAATGTTTTCTTTGCAGGATATGTTTTATGTTAAAGTGATTTAGCAGTCTATGCTGGTTTTTTATTTTTTGTTTATTTCTATTGTTTATATTTTACACCTTATAACATATAATAGATATTTTTTTTTAAATTATATTTTTAAAAATTGAAATTCCTTTTTTAAATGCTCCTTGCGATTCAATTTTTAACTTCCCTTACTTTTGCATTTATATTGCTTATAAAAACATGTTGAGCAGAGTTATGTATTACTTTGTGCTTTCGTTGAATAGTTAAATTTTAGGAAATATTTTTATGCTTGCATTCTGAATTTTCGTGAAATTTTTGTACTTTTTTGCCCTTAAGTTCAACTTTGATAATCTGAATGATGTCGAAATATAAAATGGATACATAATTTTATTTTAATGTATTACAGAAGTCTTTATTATAAATTTTATAAAATTCCATAAAAAAATTATTACGCAAGGAGCATTTCAAAGACTTGCAAATCTGGAAATTACTCATTTTGAGAAAAATTCATTTAAAAGATGTTTTTTCATCTGCCTTTAATAATTACTTTTCTAAAGCCACCAAGTTTTCATTTTACTTTTCACTACACATTTCAAATGCATTTTATTCCAATATTTATATATTTTATAAATTTTCAAAAATTTCTAATTTTTCTTCAATTGTTGGTAATTTGAAAGTCCACCATTCCCTTAAGGTGACAATGGACCATGAAACACTTTTTTATTTATTTATTAATCATTTGCTATGAAATTTTGTATACTTATACAGAGTTGTTTAGACATGGAAATTCTAAATTTAAAAAAAATCAGAATGTAATTAATTAAGATATTAATTAAAATCTGTTTGTTAATTACTCTATTTAAAAATGCTCCCTGCGCATTAATTTTTGTCTCAGATATCTAATTTTCTTTCTTAAGCTAGCTTTATATAGTTATAATAAAAGTTAGTAGCAATATTTGATTTACAGTCATATTTATAAAAACTAGAAAAGAAATCGATAAAAATAGGTCATTTAATGCAAAATTTTATCAAAAACGGTGCTGAGGGTGCTCAGATCGAATCCCGACGTTGCGCCACGAAAAATGCCTCCGTTCGTGTCGTCCCTTCATAGGGGTTAATGCTGTCCGCCTATATGGTGCCCCCATAATAAAATGCACAGTAAAACTGCGGCGTAGTAAGGGCGAATGTTTGATTACAAGTACCTCCGCATTAGAAAAAAAAATAATTTTATTGTAAAAATTTTAAGTTGTTTTAAAATAGTATAATGAATTGATTATTAAGTTTTATTCTAACCTATATAAATAATCATTTTATCAAATTTTATGAAAATTCAAGAAAAATTATGACGCATGGAACATTTTGAAATTACCGAAACGACATGAAAACTTGTTTTGAGAAAATGGCATTTGAAGTTTTAATTTCACTAACATTTCCATTTTTTACGTTTGAAAAAAATACTTATAACTCGGTTAATAATGATCGGATCAACATCCCTTTTTTTAATTTAAAGCTGATGAGTTGCAGAATCATTTTCTGAAAGAGAAAAAAAATCGTTTTGAGGACATATTTTTGTCAATCTGAAGGTCCATTGTCGCCTTAACCCAGCGATACTCAACCTTTTGTTCTCTCGGGTCACATGCACATGTTTGCTACGTCACGCGGGCCGCAGCATAGTACTCTATACCTCATAATATGCTAGCACACTACACCTCATGCTATAATAATGTAAAAATTAAAACGAAAAACCTAATGTATTCCAACGTTTATTTAAAATGAGTTTGATTTTTGATGTTGAGACAAACTTTTTAGAATTTTAGACACATCAGGTTTATACTTGCTATCAATGCTATTTTCAATACGTCATCAAGCTGAGAATCAGTAAGCTAGTATCTATATAAGTTCTTCGTATGTTTCGTTTTGGAATTGGATGATTCACAAAAGTAAGTTGATGCGAACAACTTGAGCAGCAAGTGGCACATTTTTGTACAGTTTTGTATTTTTCCGGCACCCATTTCCAAAATTATATTTGCAAAAGCACCTGCCTGATAATGAATGTGAGTATCTCGGGACGCAGATAAAAGCTTGGTGTACAGCAGTTTGATTATCCCTGGTTTAAACAATTGTTTCTATTCTAATGCAGGTTGGGCTGTTTCAGTAGCTATGTGCGACAGTACATGCTTATACCTATTGTTTTAGCAATTAAGTTGAAAGAATAAGACAACAGGATGGCAGTATATTGTGGCATACTGATACAGAAACGTGTTCAACTGGCGTGGTACCCGAGTAGTCTAAAATAGCAGGCCAGAAGTAACGAAAAACTTAAAATTTTATTTACACAAAACGTAACAAGTAAGAGGTTGGTTCGAGCAAGTTACAGCATCACCAGACTGGTGCAAAAGATTTTAATAGCGGCAAACTCAGTCTTTCGGGGAGCAGAAATCTGCACAGCCGCTCTGGCCCAAATGTTACAGGGGCTCTCGAAAAAATAACTCTCATATATACTCTGCCATATATACTCTGCTTGAAATCTTCGCCGGTCACGGCCGTCTTCTTAGAAATTGCGGGATTCTCAGAGGGGGAAACGAGGAATTTCGTGCACGCTGACAGTCTTGGATTCTGGTGGCATTTTTATGCGAACATATTGCTTCTATAACGTCAGCATGTTCTGACTGACGACCCTGAACGGACATCTTTACGAGGGAAATAGCGGCTGATTCCAGATCTGTCGGTAAAGATGAAACTTGAGGGCTTAGCCCGCAGAAACCAGGAATGTTAGCCTTCAGCAGTGAAACCGTATGTGATAGCCTTTTAACCCCCAGAGAATTTTAGAATGCAGTGAGAACGCATGGAGGTGTTTTTAATCCTGCAGCTGTGGAAGAGCTCTTCGCAGGTCGTGAGAACCCGCACGATACATGCGTGACATCACAATATATTTAATGAAATGTAGTTAGAGAAGACTAGTGGAAACATTTTTAGGAAAACATCTAAGTTATTTATCAGCCATATTTCCTCAAACAGAAAGCTGTTTAATTGTGTTCGATGTTGAAATGGTGTGTAGAATCATATTTCCCTTCACCTTCTTGGCGCAGCTTGTCCCTCGTTAGGCCTTGCGCCAAAAACCTTATACCAACAAACCCTTCACCATCAAATAAGAAGGTAGAAAAACGTTTATTACATTTTGTAAACTCCAAATTTTTGTCTTTTTCCTTAATAGATATCGCTTTTCTAAATTTTAATGGATGCGGTACATATTTCAAGCCATCTTAAATATAGAAAAAAGGATATCGGACGATAATTGTTGCTTTAACACTTAGGGTCTGTTCACACAGGATCCGCCAGCGTCAGTGTTACTCGTATTGACATAGATTTAACCAATTACAAACCTCCAAACGATTAGCAACGAAATTGTAAAGGACTGTGATTGGTTTAAAATATGTCAATACGAGTAACGCTCACTCGTATTGACATATTGCTTCTATATGATTCGGCGGATTCTATATGAACAGGCCCTAAAAGGCATAAAATTTAACTCAGATAGGTCAACATAACTCTCTTAAGTAAATTTATTTTATTTTTTCACTTGACATCGACCTGATTGAGTGATGTTGCCAAATGTGTAATTAACTATATAATTAATGGACTTGCCACCGCCGGTACGTTCAGTTGTGGACTTACGGCGTACGGCGTTCACAGCTTTCCGAGACTTGTTTAGTATGATACACGTGTGATTCATCCATCGCTTTGTGCGATTCCTATCTTACCCTGGTGAATCGATCACACTGCAGCTGTATTCATCTGACCCTATAACCTTTTTTTGCATCTTCAATGGCAAGTCTTATAGCACCTTTGTGAACTGGTCTTTTGGATACTCTCACTAACAAGTGGTTTTATTAATTTAAATTTTTTTTCCTCAGTCACAGCACTATTTTGCCGTAATCTTGTAAGTTTTCGTCAAGCGAAGTATGGCCTCAGATTTGCACGACATAAAGAGAATAAAGCAGTTCGAAAGTCTTGCAGTCGACTTACTGGATAACCCCGCAAAATACTACTTTTGTGCAGGAGCATCCTCAGGTTCTCTGTCAAGAGATAATGAAGAAGCTTTTCGAAAGTAAGATCAATTTAGATGATATACTTATCAAAATTTTAGTTAATCAAAAATAACTCTTTATTTTTATAGAAGTAAAACTGAAAATCTCTAAGTGTTATGATCGCTTTAATTAAATCCTCTAAGAACGACTATACCAGGCAAAAAGTCTACCTCCGACCTCTGTGGTACCCAATAGTGAACAGGAGCCGCATCTCTCCGCTCTTCAATCGTCATCGAACCTGATTAAGATTAATCGGGTCAGGGGGCATTAGTAACAATAACAACTTAAAATGACTGTATGTAGTTCATTTGAAACCTCCGAATCATTCATATACAGGGTACCTCAAAAAACCTTGACACACTTTAAAAATTTATATAAAAAAAGTACTCATGGTAAGAACTAGAAATTCACATACGTGTTACCTTATATATTAGAGTTTTTTTTTCTAGTATGGTTAATAAATTTCAATATGTGCTCCTTTTGTGGCACGGATAATATCCAGTCGGTAATTTATTTTAGCCCATGTGCGTCCGAAAAGGGATTCCGTAACACATGAAATTGCAGCAATTATGCATTTTTTGAGTTCTTTAAGACTGTCCTTTTTTGTTGAATAAACTTTGACAAATCCCCAAAGAAAAAAGTCAACAGGCGTAAAGCCTGGAGATCGAGGCGGCCATTGGATGGGACCATCTCGTCCAATCCACCTGTTTGGAAATTCCTTATTTAAAAAGTCTCGTACAATCATACCCCAATGACGCGGTGCACCATCTTGTTGCCGAAAGATTTTGGGATGTAAATAAGAAACTAGTGGGACAGCAAAATAGCCATTTACAACTTTAGCCATTTTACAACTTGCGCTTTCATGGAACAACTAGCTTCCTTTTTTGACTTTTTTTGACATAGAAAAAAACTCTAATATATGCGGTAACACATCTGTGAATTTCCATTTCCTACCTTGTATACTTTTTTACCTTGTATAAATTTTTACGTTTTAAATTTTTACATAAATTTCAAGGTTTTACGAGACACCCTGTATTACGGTATTCGGGGACAAAATAATGGATTATCCAAAGTTCCAGCCGTTTTCGAATTTCCAGGGACGTGCATTAATTATATGTAATAATCAGGGCTTCAGTGAAGTACAATATGCATATTTTTAAATTTTTTGCCCTTGCTCATAATCGATTTTGCCGCACTGCTTCCCATTTTACCCAAACTCTTGAAGATTTCTCCTGATGTGGGATTCCAATTCACTGTCTGTTGTCGGTCAAACAAGCGCTCTTAGCTGTTAGACCAACAGACATCGCTTATGCTTTTCGTTAATGAACTTTTTAAGCGTAATTTAGAGGTCTCGGTAATATTCCTGTTTTTATCACTTATTATTTCTATGTTCCTGACATAGCAATGTCCTAATGCAAATGTGTTTAAAATGACGTTGTTTCGTGTCACAGACTTTCGCAAATTTTCCAATATCTTGAAACTGTAAAATACCATTCATGCATGTTCTAACGTTTATGCCATCTGATACAGAACAATTAACTTGGTACAAAGTATATGGGAAAATATGTAAGTTGCAAATTTATTTGGTGAAATTAGGAGTATGGAATTCTTGTCAATTGTATATCACGTAAAAACATCAAATTTTCATTTACTATAAACTCACTAAATAATAAAGACATGAGATTCGACATTTATATCAACAAAATTTAGTTTTCAAAATCTTAAGTATGTCAAATCAGCGTAGTCAAAAAAATTTCGATAGCTCGCCTGACGAGCACTTTGTGTGGTGAGCTGATGGGTGTCTCTCAACAGGTTAGTAGAAACAGTTGATAAAAGGCTTTATACTGAAGGTGCCTGTATTATTAGCCATCGTGTAGCAAAAGACGACCGTAGCGTCCCCAACCAACCGATAAATTATGAATGCACATTTCTGTCTTGTTTTTCAGGTACAGAATTCAACCAAGAGTCCTCAGAGACGTTTCAAACACCGATATCAGCTGCGAGATTATGGACTCCAGGGTGTCTTGCCCAATAGGAATCGCACCAACTGGATTCCATTTCTTCGCTCACGAGGAGGCTGAGAGAGCCACTGCATTGGGTAACTGCGATGTAATATCCTGTCAATATCTTTAGGTGAAATAATTGAAAGTTACTTTCAGATGAATGTGTTACACTATGGTTTAAAACCTTTCAATGACTTCAAAAACAACCTTTTATGTCTAATTCATCTGTTGCAGGGAAGTTCGTGACTTCCTTATCGTTCAATTGTAATACATTTGAAAGAAAAGGGCAAATACAAATCGGGAGTTTATAATAAGAGAGTTTCCATCACGATTAAAAAACATATCTCCTCGTCTGCTTATTGCATCTTTCTTTTCAACTGAATAGTTTGTACCCACGACTACGTAAGCACAACTTTTAAGTAAAGCAGAAATTTAGAAAACTGAGTATGATTCATCACACTGCGTCATGATGTTTACCCTTTAGTCCTTTATCTCGATTGCAAGCGAGAGATGTTAAAACTCATCTTCGTACCACTATAACAAACTAGAAGGTAACCCGTCATTTTGACGTCATAATACTAATAATGACGTCATAATGAAAAAAGTATATGAAAGTTAAAAAATATCCCGAATTATCTAACAATATTGCATTTAATCCACACCTTGTAAAAGCAAACCCTTTCATTATTTTTTATTTATTTAGTTTTTCCTGCGATTGGAGTAGTAGTCTTCCATCCAACCCGTCATTTTGACGTCATGATAATATTAATGACGTCATAATGGAAAAAATATATGAAAGTTAAAAAATATCCCAAATTATCTAACAATATTGCATTTAATCCACACCTTGTAAAAGCAAACCCTTTCATTATTTTTTTATTTACTTAGTTTTTCATGCGATTGGAGTAGTAGACTGCCATCCAGTTTTTTACAGCTCACTACGCGATATGAATACTTGAGCTACTTGATTCATTCACATTCAAGTTTGTTCATTTTCAGAATTCATCGCAAAAGTAAACAGATTTTTAAAAAGTGTTAAATATACAGCTAAAAGCATCCAATTTTTTTTAGTTCTGAATGTTTTATAGAAAAATAGGCTGAACAAACGTGATTTGATGGAGAAGATATTAGTTTTTAGGTAAGAAAAAATGCTGATCCACATCTGAAATTGAAATTAAGCCTAACCGGCTGTTTGTTTACTGAGGGCTTCAATTGAAAGATGAGTACAGCCCGGAAGTGTTATACAGAGACAACGGCTATTATATATATAATGTTCAATCCACCACCCTACAGGCAGGCTAGAGATATTGAAAATATAAACGGGTTTAAAATGCAAACAAGGTGAATAGATGCTTTCGGGTAGAATACTGCATAAATGGAATAATTAAAAGGCATGGCAAGAAGGCTAAAGAGAATTAAGGCAAAATAACTTATATAGGAAATATTTAGATTTATGATTGTCTAATTCTTATTCTACCGCCCGCATCGTGGTTGTTTGCGTTAGAAGCATTCACGGAGTGTTCGAATCCCGACTAAGGTATGGACGTCCTAGAGTTGTATCCTCATAAGGAGTAATGTTGGTTCCCCTACATGGAGCTCCCATAATGAAGGTGCCAACATAAGAGCGGTGTGGAGTGGGCGAATGTCGAAAAGACAAGTGCCTGACCTCCTTACGAAAAAAAAAATTCTTATTCAAGTTAGAGGCAATATTTTTAGGAGTGTTCTAAACAAAGGAAATTAAAATGTGATAAATAAAAAATTTAATTAATAAGATTAAACTAATTTAGTTAATAAGATTCAACTAATTTAATTAATAAGATTCAACTAATTTAATTAGTAAGGTTCAACAAGACGTGACAAAAGTTAACATTTACTTTAGGAGGTGCTCAGGAGGAATGCATCTACATCATGAGCAGTGTTTCGTCCACCTCTGTAGAAGATGTGGCCGCGAGTCTGGAAGGTATGCCGAGGATCCCAGTTTTATGGATGCAGCTGTACATATTCAAAGACAGATCAGTGACCCTGGACTTGCTGAAACGAGCAGAAGCATGCAATTTTTCTGCAGTTGTGGTGACGGTCGACGCTCCAATCAGCGGACAGTGGAAAACGGATTTACCCGATGGTTTTGTGGACAGGATAAAAGACAAGTAATTGTTTGAGCATTTGTTTTGCGAATATTTAAGGGAAAGTTTTACTGAAATGCAGTGTATTTTACAGTTGCAGCCTGGATTGATAGTGAGAGGATACTTGGGAGTATTTTCTTTCATGTAAAGGGGCTGGGGGTGCCTTGGGTGGATGACAGATCTGTACTGCTTGTCCGGCATCCTCCAGCCCCACAGAAATTGAAAATGCATCCGAACTTGGGAAATTAACCCTCTACTGCGTATTCAGGCTCTTGCTACGTAGTGACTGGACTTCAGGTGTATCATGGACGATGGGCTTTTTATGGCCTGGGGGTCCGAGGTGATAAACTCAAAGGTTTCCTTTCATGTAAAGAAAAAAGCGCCCGGTTATGACGGTATCACACTCAATATCATTGTCGTGATGCCTGTCCGAGATTTATTTAATTGGGCGTGAATTAGTACATTAAGTGGTTAGTACTATTTTATTTTTTGATAAAGGGGTAGTTGGGTGCGTTGTGTAAAAATATTTTTTTGAATTCAACCCTAGATTCTGGACATTAAATTGGCATACGAACAAATCATGACTTAGGCTACCTAAAAAAACAAATTCTCAAAAACAAACCAACAGAAAAAAACCGATTCAAATTTTAAATAACAAAAAAACTTATTTATTTGCAATTTATACATTTACACACTCTTATCAATCGAAATCAATATTTTACTTATGATACTGTATACTAAATCAGTACAACTCTTTTGTATTTAAGAAAAAAACAGATGCTTACTCAAATGCTTTTTTTAGATTTACGAAGCGAACAAAATAACCTAACTTAATATAAACTCCTTCCATGATTATACCCTTTACTTATTATTTCCCGCACTATCAAAACTCAATTAACGTATGGGATCTGAACTGATCAAAGATTTGATTTGGACTCACTCGTTTGTGATGATAGCTGGACCAGGACTCGGGCTCTTAATCACCTCGCAGGCAGGGGCTCATGGCTTCTGCTTCAAGTAGTTGATTGTTGACTTCTGTTCGGACCGTGGTAGCTGGATCAGGACTCTAGCTCTTAATCACTTCTCTGGCAGGGGGCTCTTGGCTTCTGTTCGCACTTGGTTCTCAGCAAGGTCTCTTGTTCAACAGGATCGCTCCGCAAAATCGTTCTTTCTTAAAATGCATCAACAACGGGTTTTCTCTACGGTATACGGTATTAGACCTCTGGAAGGCTCGACGGAGTCTATTAATTTTAAAAGCTTCTCTATCACAATGACTCAAGAGAGACCTGGAAGAATCGGCAGGTCCTCACAGCAATCGAAGCTATCTCCTTTTAAGAAATATAGTTGCTAGTCACCTGGAAGAGTCAACAGGGACCGCCAGCAAATCTCCGCGAGAGTGCGAGAGAGTGTCTTCTCTCTAAGAGCTTCTAAGAGCGTGTTCTAAGAGCCCCTTCTCCAAAAACTCTTCTCCTTCTCATATATTTTAATTTTTTCATCTTCTTATTTTCTTGCTATGCCTCCTGATATAACCTCCAGCCAATCAGGAAAACCTGAATCTTTTCATTTGCCTGGGTTAAGCATTTATTTTCTTATTGGCTTCTTTCTCCATACGTAACCGTCCTCATTGCATCATCATTTCGAACCCCCACGTCCTCTCACGTGATCTTCGTGGTCCTAGATGAGTCCCTCCTGTCATAAATTCTTTCACAAAGAATCTTTATAGCTTAACGTCACTCCTGGTGCCAGCCATCTCTATCTCGTCTTTTGATCTTCGGACCTCCACCTACACATAGCCCTCACAAACCGTTCTTAATTGGACTAAGTCATAAAATATCGCTCTACCCTGTAATTATGTTTACAGCGACGGCTTCACCTCTTTCTCATGAAATGTAATGGGGCAAGCCTTCGATCATTTAAAAACTTCTCCAACTATCTTATTTTAATTTTATTTATTCATTCGAAGGCGCATCATTACAATCATTTTCGAAGTTCCCACATTGGATAATGAAATTTTGTATACAATCTTTAATAATTGTGATAGGGAGGGCTATTTCTCCAATGATTCGAAGCTGGCTAGAGTGATCTACTTACCCAAAGAAGGGAGAGATCCTCAATGCCCGCAAGCGTATCGCCCGATTTGTTTACTACCAACAATAGGAAAAATTTTGGATAGAATTATCACAAACAGATTAGTGGTCTTTTTGGAACGTAGGTGTTTACTATCAAGAGAGCAGTATGGCTTCCGAAGAGGGTTAAGCACATCTAATGCCCTGAGTAGTATAATGAGTCAAATCGAACGGAATAAGATGAATAAAAATCGCACTTGCCTAATATCTCTTGATTTCAAAAGTGCTTTTAATTCCGTTAGGAAAAAGAGCATAATGGAAGCTTTAATGAAATATAGAGTTAATTGTCACCTAATTAAGATCATTAGTAGTTTTTTAAAGATAGAAAGGTAATATTAAAGAATAACGATTATTCGTATAATGTAGGTGTGCCACAGGGCTCGTCGTTAGGACCGATCCTGTGGCTAATCACAATAAATGATTTATTAGAGATGCCGAATATACCAGACTTCTGCCACATTCAAGCTTTTGCAGAAGATGTCATGGTGGTGCTGTGGAGTACTATGACGTATAGATTTACTTTTATGGCAAAGGAAATTTTAGACAAGTGCGCAATTTGGGCAAACTATCATAAATTAACGTACAGTATTGGTAAGTGCAATTATACGATAATAGCTTACAAGGGAAATATAACTAGAAAACTTAAGATTAAACTTGGCAGTGAGAACATACGCTACAAAAAAAAAGATAAAGTACATAGATCTCGTAATAGACAATAAGTTAAATTTTCATCACACCTGGACAGGGTCAAAGAGAAATCAATAAAAATCTTATATAAGATAACCAGACTGGCTAAGAAAACCTGGGGCATCAAGCCCGAAATTGTTAAAGTTATCTACAAGACGGTTATAGAAAAAAATATTTTGTATGCGACAGAGATCTGGATTAAGGAACAAGTAGTCTTCCGAAATAAGCTTAGACAGGTTCAAAGGTCTGCATTACTTGCAATTACTAAGTGTTACAATACGGTGGCGACAGATGCGCTTCAGATTCTAGATGGTTGCCTACCTCTAGATTTGAAGGCTAGAACTATTAAACAAATAAGTGATATTAATGAGAAGGGTCGAGAGCTTGTCATAGACAACGAAGTTTACAACAGTGTAAATAGAGAAATCAGAGAAAGACATATTTTGAATTTTGATAACTTGATGAAAGTGACCTGGACAGAGAGCAATGTTCCGACGTCAGATAATGTTTTCTATACGGATGGCTCTAAAATAGAGAATAGGGTAGGCGCCGGGGTTGTTTTTTACAAAAGAAAGAGTTTAGTGGAAGAATTTAAAGTAAGGATTGAAGGAGGCCACTCCTACCTCGCTGAGCTAGTCGCCATCTTAAAAGCTCTTGAAGTTATGATTAGCAAAAATCTAACAGAAGGAGACTTTTTTCTGATTCTAAGAGTGCGTTAGAGGCACTCAGTACATACAATTTTAAGGGCTCGTTAGTGGAGAAGATTAAAAGAACTATCAGACAGAACAAGCTCCAAATTGCTTTCCATTGGGTTAAAGCCCACATTGGAATTAAGGGGAATGAGGAGGCTGACCGCGCGGCTAAAGAAGCCACCGAACTGGATGTTGTGGAGGTATATTTTAAGATGAGTAGGAACAGGATTAAAAAAAGATTGGAGAATATGGACTTGGAAGAGTGGCAGCTCAACTGGGACAGCTCCGAAAAGGGCAGATCCGTTTACCAAGTTTTCTACAGGTTTAAGGAGAGCAGAATTCACGGGGATTTTAGGATAAATCAGGCGATTACAGGTTACGGCTGCTTTGGGTCATACCAGAGGAGATTCCATTTGAAGGATGACAAGTGTCCTTGTGGCTTTACGCAAACTGTGGATCATTGCATCTTTGACTGTACCTTATTAACCAATCTTAGAACCGTGTTACCTGCTGACTTCAGGAGCTGGAGTAAACACAAAATATTTACAGATTATTATTCTAAGCGCTTCATTAGGCGCATGGTCGGGGTACTCATGGACCAGCATATCCCCTTCGCTCTTGATAAGTGGCTGAACTTGGTCTTGATTTTGACTGCTTCTTTTGTGTGTTTTCGTGCTAGTTTAAAAGAGAACAAATAACTACAGAGTTTAATGTGAACTTTATTTAATTATATGATTGCATATAATTTAATGCGTTAATATCATGGAGTAAACTATCGTATGTAAATAATGTATGGTATAATGTATACTGACAAATTGTAAATTATAGTGTTAAATTTAGAGTTTGCAGTGTGACAATATATTGAGACTATGTTTTAATTCTTGTTGTAATGTGAAATTGTAAAGGATGTGTCACGTTCAGAGTTAAATCTTGAATAGCTACTCATCGTACTATCGACATATTAATGCAATTTATAAGTTTTAAAAAAAACTCTTTAAATTGAGTATGGTATTTGGAAAATTAAGTGATGTGTAATCAATTGAAATATGTTAAAATTAAATAAAGCCCAATAAAAGTGTGGGTTATTTGTTATTATGTGGACTAGCAATGATTGTTGTAAGCGAAAATTGTAAAGTATTAATTATATTGTACTAATTATGAATTTTATGCTTCAGTAATGTACTGTATATATAAGCAATGTGAAAACCTATTGAGTGCTACCTTATCAGTAATTTGTGTTAAGTGTCAATGGTAAAAGTTAGAATGTAAAAGTAATGTGTAAAGTACAGTACTGTAAAATTTAATATTGCTGTGTGGTGTGTATAGCATTATAACATATGATAAAATTGTAGAATGTGAAATTGTTGAAATTTGTTAAAGGCACATTGATAGTATAAATGTAAATACAGTACAGGCTAAAAAGAGAAGTTAATGTAGCCTACATTTATAGCCGCTTCTTACTGTAATGTACTATTTGTTAGTGTGCACGGTTGATGCGCAATTTTATTTATTTATTGATTATTTATTGCTGTTCATTATCTATGTATGATTTCTGTTAGTTGGTAGTAATGTACAGGTACGAGTTGTACCTATGAATATTTTCTATTGCACCATGAAGCCTTGTTATTAATGTAAAACAAATTATAGAAATGTATTGTTTAATTATTTATGTACATGTTTAGTTAAAAAAAATAAGATAGGACAGTCAAGTGGAACCAGGAGCGGGTAGCTGGAAACTTCTTTTTATTTTCTTTCTTTTTGCTTAAATTTTTTAATTTTCTTTTGTTGGGCTTCCGGGCTGGAGGCTGTTGCCACGGAGTGGTTAATGTGTTAGTTTGTACTTTTAATGCCTTTTGTTTGAAAGTACCTTGTTTCGCAATGTCTTGCGATGGATGTTCTTAAATTGCCGAGTATGCTAACGCAGTGGTCGGCTTTTGCGAATTTCTTTTCATGTATTCCAACTTATTAACCCTTCGGTGGGAACATCTGCCTCAGGCAGCTATGGTTTCTTTATTCAACGCTGCCCCCCCCCACCCCCTTCGACCTTGGGTGCTGTGAGTCTACACATGTTTCAGTCAACATCTTGTCTTCATTGCGGAAGGCTGATTCGTGACGCCAGCCTTCTGTGGTTCAGGTAAAAATTAGATTAATCAATGCAAAAATTAAAAATCCCAACCCAATCACTCGTTCGACTAACTAAATGCCTCTACAAAACGAACCGTAATATAACCTGTGATAATTGGTTCTGTTCAATAGAAGCTGGTCAAGAACTAAGGAGAAATAGTTGAACGATTGTGGCTACCTTGAAATGTAATAAACCACAAACACCCTCTGAATTTCTAGTTAGGAATACCTGCCTGAAAGATATATTACATCTGTATCTACCTGCCAGGAAGATGTTCCCGCCAAGAGGGAAAAGAATCATGTTACCACCAAAGGGTTAAGTAAACACAGAAAAATACGTAATCAAACTGTTGTTAAATGCTGTACTTTTTGTCAACTTCTTACAGCTCGAATTTCTTTATGCTGGTTATAGAAATACAATAAATCAGACGTTTGTATGTTTGATTACACGAAGGCTATTTGTCCAGTGCACAGCAATTTTGCCAACTCTTTCTGCATAGTGATGCGACATCGATAACAAAACATCGATGTTTCGATATTCAATATTAAAACATCGATGCTAATAAAACATCGCCCAAAAACCATCGATGTTTTTAAACATCGATGTTTTAGAACATCCATTTTTTTAAACTGCTTTAGTAACCTCTAACATTAATGTTACTTCCGTTAGTCGTGGGGGGAGGGGGTGATTTAATTTTACTCTCTGATTGGGCAGACACAAATGACAAAAACTTGGTTTCTTTCGGTTTTGAATGATCTCCGAATCCACTTTGATGACTCAAAATTCTCGTTGTAAATACCGCCATGTTTTTCCTTCAAATGTCCAGATAAATTCGTGGTATTGCCAGAAGTTTTGAGGGACTTAAGGCAAATATTGCATTTCGCCAATTTGTCAGAGATTTTGTAAAAATATTTCCAAACGGTACTTTTGGGAGGCATCTTACTAATAATATTAACGTCAACTTATATAAACCCAGAACAAAACAAAAACTTAAATGGATGCACTCGTGTATATACTATTTGTAAAATAAAACCCCATGGAAAGTTCTGGAGTGTCAGGAACATTCCAAGCGCTCTGATTGGTTCATTGGTTGTTAATTGCCATTTGTCTGTTTGCTAAGGAATCATTCCCCCTTTTGTATTCGTCCTTTTCAGAATTCAGACTTACATTTACTGAGTGTGAAAATTATGCTACGTGGCAATTTTTTTTTATTACGGTACTTTTTCATTAAAAAAAACATCGAGACACCGTAAAACATCGAGCACAAAACATCGATGTTAAAAAAACATCAGCTTCAATAAATTGATGTTTAAAACATCGATGTTTTGATAAAAACATCGATGTTTTGAAAACATCAACATCGATGTCGCATCCCTATTTCCGCACCCATTGGGAACTTTAGAATTTGTTCAGAGAATTTCCAACTACCATTTGAAACTGAAATAATATCCATTTCTCATACACCAGACAAGCAATTTGTTTTCTAGATCTTTTGCTTTGGTAATGAATACTCTCGGCTGTCTATCAACGTTTGTTCGTTTAAGGGACATTTCACAAAGTCATACTCGCTATTCTTACGAACAGTTCAATTCCTAGTAATTTTTCAGTTATGTAAGAGAAAGTTGTCTCAGTTCTAAAAATATGTAAAAAATTTCGCTAAATTGGTTAATAAAATGAGAAGTTTACGCTCACATGTAACAGAGAGTTTAGCTGTGTGAATCAGAGGGGAAAAGCAGAAGAATGCTATTGTTTTCTTTGTTGTTGTTGTTGCTAATGTCCCCTGGCCGGAAGTTTCAGACCAGGTCCATATAGGAATCGGGCTGAAGTGTGTGGCTCCGGTTTATATAGAACAATAAGGGTCAGAGTCCGTCTTAGCTAGTTGCCACCTCAATTTTGAGCGAGCATCCCCAGGGCTGACATCTGGGGGGATCGCACCCTCTCTGACCTCATAGAGGGACTTTCCAGTCTACGGATTTAATGTGCCCATATCCGGCCTATACATGGATGTATTTAATGGCGCTTGTCGGGATTCGATCTAAGCACCCTCAGCACCGAAAGCCGGCAAGCTACCACAAGGCTACCTCGAGTCCTATCATTTTCTTTAAAATTATCTAAAGGATAGTGCTGTTTGAACTGTTTTAGTTTCAGCGTCAAATATTTGATTGAAATTACTTTTCACGATAGCTTATTTTTTCTTTCGATCAATTCTAGTTATCTTAAGGTCGAAAGGTGAGAGGAAACACCGAGGTTACAATTACGAGTATTCCGCAAATTTCTTCCTGTAAATGCGTTTTATTAAGAACTATACCATTCTAAAATAACTTTTTTCAATAGATAAGCGGATTGAACTAATAAAAGTTTTACCTAAAAGGGCATTGATGAAAAATCAATAATACTTTAATTTTCTAACTAAAAATCTCTGCTTCAACAGGTACGCAAATCTCCCATGCCCGTGCCATCATCTCCACGACGAGAGCGTAACTTTTGACGATTTAAAGTGGCTAAAACGGCAGACAAAATTACCAGTTATCGTAAAAGGAATTTTGAATGGTGAGTTAAGCATTTATCTCAGTTGAAAGATCAACAAGTTTTAATTTTTCTTTCACCTTGATTGTACCGCTGCATAATTTTACACTCCAGTTTAAACAGTCATGCTGTCACCATCTCAATCTCTGCGTTTGAAATTACTATATAGCATGTTAAAGCTTATTTGTTGTCAAGATAGGTGAGATGGCGCTACGAGAGCTGAGGACGTGTGGAGAAAGCAGATGTAACAAGGGAATGAAAGTGCGCGGTTATGCTCAAACGCTGTTCAGTAAATTTGTTTTGTTTTATTATTATTAAGCTTCTTTCTTCATTTCTTATGGATATGAAAAGGTGAATAAACAACCACACGAGAGTGGACATCTACTACGGAAAGTATTAGGCAAAAGAATCAGACGGCAGCTAACAAATGAAACACCTGGTGCGTAACCATTGTGTTTCAGTGGACTAATCAAAGTTTTATTGGTTGTCTTTTCAGTTTGTGGCTGTATATGAATATACGAGGCACATCCACAAAGTAAGAACCGATTGGTTGTAAAAATAAATTTAGAAAGAAGTTTCTGAAAGATTTTTATTGCCAAATGTTAAAACGTATACTACACTACTTTTCTACGTAGTCGCCATATTTATTGAGGCATTTGTCGTATCGCTTTATTCCCTCGTTGAAGAAACTCACCGGCAAACCATTCAGCCACTTTTGCCCAACATCTTTTGTTTCTTGATCAATGTACACTCTGACCGACCAAAAATCTTTTCAGGTGGAGAAACAAATGGTAATCGCTATGAGATAAGTTGAGATTATACGGTGGATGCTCAAAAATTTCTCAACCAAACTGTTCAAGCTATGCACATGTGCGACCGCGCATTGTCGTGCAAGAGACAAACTCCAGCAAACAGTAACCCACGTCGTCGATTCGGAATTGTTCGGCGCAGCTTCTTAACAGTTTCACAGTAGAATTCAGCATTTATGTTCGTACCTTACCCTTTATGGTCGTATCGCACGAAGATTTTTTGCGTTCAAAAATCTTATCACTGACCGCACTTCACATCAGCTGGAAGGATTTTCGCTTTTCATGTCCACTTTAACATAACATAGCAACGCGAGGCAACTTTGTAGAAAAATAGAATTTACACAAATTAAGCACCAGATGTTCATGAACCAAATGACGGCGGCGTCGTTACAATGATGTGATCTGCGCATGATCTAAGAGCAATAGGTTCTTTGTGGATGAGCCTCGTAATTCTCATCATCGTGTAGTGCTGAAATTTCGTGCAGTAATTTATTGTTTGTACCTTTAATTCAAAGATTTATGATTAGTTCATTTCATCAAATGTTAGGTGACGATGCTACAGAAGCTGTTCGATGCGGTGCAGATGCTATATATGTGTCGAACCACGGAGGTAGACAAATTCATAAAGTTGTGCCCACGGTGAGTTTCAAAACACTGTATGAATTCAACATTTGATAAGAAATAATGATTGCAAACCCTAAAGAACGAAATATTTTAAGTATAAGAACATTTTAGCTAATGTTACACTATGATTTGCATCATTTATTTTTTTTAAAATTTTTTTATCTAAAGCGTCAGTGAGTTATCCTGCGAATGTTTTTCCCATTCAAACTGTGAATTTTATTGGTTGATTTATTATGTGAGCACCCCAGTAGGTGAACAAACGTTTCATATGAGGGGGCAGCATGAGGACATCCATGCCTTGGTCGGAATTCGAAACCAAGGACCACAAGGCGGTTAACACTTGATGAACCACCATAAACTGAAGGCAAAAAAATTTGTAACCATCAGTTTTTTCTTTAAGTGTGTGATTTTGGTTACATATTACACTATAATATAAAGTGTACATAGAAAAAAAAATTGATATACGAGTATAATGTTGTGCTGTATATTGCTCTAGTGTACTATAGGCGAGTTATTAAATTTCGATTATTTACTTTCCAAGGATAACTGTCAAACTAGAAAAGGGTCGACTTTGCAATACATACAAGATTACTAAACTATCGAAATCCTGGAAACCTACACTGCATCTAAAATATAATTCTTAAGTTTTTTCCCCCGATCCAAAGATAATTTTTAGCAATTTATAACATATTCTTAATCTCATTACGACTACAATCTGTTGCACTTGAAGTACGATATCATCCCGTGCACACTTATTAAAGAGTGTGTACCCACAATTGTGCAAAAATCCTTCCTTGCCTTAGCGTATACTGATTTCATTACAGCAGATTCAAAATCCCTCTGACATTATACAGTTTTAAGTACCTACTGTCAGAGACAAGTGCCTGCTGTATTGCAAAAAATATATATTTAATTTTAAATTAAAGGCTAAAATAGCGTTGAAATGTGAATAAGTTTTTTAAAAAAATTACTTCTAATTTAAATTTTTTTCCCAAGAAAATGTACTTTTAAGTTTTGCGAGTATTCCTATGACTCCTCAAAGTGTGGCCATATCAATTTTAAAAGTTTCCAAACATTTTCTTGAAATTTATGCAGGATAATAGTTAAAAAGCGAAAAGAAATATTTATCAAAATAACACCGTCTTATAATCTTATTTCTATAGTTCAGCGACAGTAAATACGAAATTTATTTTATGGAAAGCAATAACTCTTATATACATCAAAATCTCCAAGCCACGGCATTTTACATCTTCTAAATAATATTCTAGACCGATGGTTCTCAATCTGGGGTGCGCTCCCCCCTGGGAAGGCGTGAGGGATATTCAGGGGAGGGGGGCGCGGAGGGTTTGCAAATGATATGTGAAGAATGTATTTTACTAAGGTTACTTACGTTATATATACCTATTTTCCGGCGTATAACGAGCAGCCATAATTTTAAACTACATTTAAAAAAAAATTTTAGGTGTATTCTCCGTATAACTCTCACACTTTTCTTGACGAAGAAACCTGAAATGTACAAGCACGATGCTCTCATCTTTTGAAGCCATTCATTCGAAGGATTTTCCCAGGCTTTCGAACAATGGTATACTGAATTGACAAGCAATAAGGGGAACTAGAATATGTGTGGGAGGGAAATGCTTGAGGGAGTAAAGAATTCCGGAATCAGGGGGTAAGAACGTACTTCTGACCCGAATGAATTCACGGAATTAGGAGTTAGATGTTTTCTCTTTCAGAAACAGAATTCGGTGATGTGCCTGAAGATATAACGGAAGACGAATATGACGAACTATACATGTTATACGGTAATTAAAATTTTTAAGTTCATTAGGCATGTCATATCTTTTAAACAAACAGCATTTAGGTACACGTAGAAATCTAATTTTTTTATGTTCCTTATTTTTTAATCTATCATTGTTATATCCGGCGTATAACGCGCACCTATAAATTTCAATCTTATATTTTGTATTAAAAGTGCGCGTTATACGCCAGGTGTATATATATATATATATATATATATATATATATATGCCTCGAGGGGGGGAGGCGTAGGGTAAGAAGATCATACAATGGGAGGCGTAGACATAAAAAGGTTGAGAACCACTGTTCTAGATAAATCTAATGAGCCTAGTTAGATCTTGATATGTCGTCGATTGTAAGTGAATTACGGTAAAATACGCTATTATAAGTAAAAAAGCACAACCACTCAACCTTAAATAGCAGTAGACAATGTTCCTGTAATAAATCATAAATTGTCGATTTAAAGGGGCTTTCTTTTCTCCATTTATTTCCTTTATTCTTCTGGCATTACCATCAGTCGAAATTCTGAAATCCAATTTTTCAGGTGCCCAGATGAAAAATCAATTTTTTTTCCTTAAATCACTAATTTAAACATGACGTGACACAGATCTTACTTAAAATTTATTTCAGCTCAACGTCCTGGAAGAAGTAATTGAGGCCGTGGAAGGATCTGGAGTCGATGTGTACCTTGATGGCGGTATTAGTCATGGAAGCGACATCTTTGTAGCCATGGCTTTGGGAGCGAAGGCTGTTTTCATTGGCAGACCAATTATATGGGGTCTGACAGTTGCGGTAAATATTTTATTAATAATCTAAGGTGAAAACGTGCATAACTAGGATACACATTGTGAAGCTTGTAAATACAGTTTAATACTTTACTGGAAAAAATTACTTGGTACTCTCTATGCATTTTTATATTAATACTGAGGAAACGGCA
The DNA here is from genome assembly GCA_907164885.2 of Dolomedes plantarius. Classification (NCBI taxonomy): domain Eukaryota; kingdom Metazoa; phylum Arthropoda; class Arachnida; order Araneae; family Dolomedidae; genus Dolomedes; species Dolomedes plantarius. The sequence continues at coordinate 139,250,808 of OU015493.1, read as the reverse complement.
TGAAAAAGATTTTTTTTCACTACAAAAGTTTTGAGAAATTAGAATAATTATTATTACAGAAATGCTGCCGCAAGATACATGTCATGTTATATTGCAAGGGAGAAACAGGAATTTCTTCATTAAGCTTCTATGAAGAGAGTTAAATTTCCAAACACTTTTTTTCTGAGTGAAATATTTTGAGGATAATGAAGTTTCAATGAAAATGATGATAATAAAACTAGTCAACTTCAGTTTCATTCTTTCCTTTCTACGGAAATAGATAAGTTATTTTTCGCTATCCCTTACAACTTAATTTTTACTATGGATGCCTTCAGCATTGCGATCAATTAGATCATTTAACTCTAAAATCCAAACTGCAAAGTTTAATTTGGCGTTCAAACTCCATAATATTGTACTCTAAAGTGGTCTCTTCCTTAGAAACATACCTGAACACATTGACAAAGGAGGCCTCGACCTTAAAGTATCGTAGTCACCGATTCACATAAGGTTTTTCAAAGAGACCACGATTCGCATATTTCACTCTCAGCATCTACCATCTGCCATCAGACGAAACGTTTTGGGTACCCGAAATCCTTTACAATAGTGGTGCCCAAACTTTTTTCGATGGGGACTGCCTACATTCGGAGCACTTTTTAAACGTAGGATTACATTCCTCCATAACGGTAATTCAGACGCTTTCAGACGAAAATTTCAGACGCTAAAACCCTCCGTCCGTACCTCGCGAGTTATAATTTTGGCAGCAGCCAAATCCAGTCTGTATCGCTTGGACAAGCAGTAAACAGTTAAACAGAAAAGTACCAAAATGCGTCAAAATTTTGACATATATGTATATATATACATACGTACATATATGTATATATATACATACGTACATATATGTATATATATACATACGTACATATATGCATATATATACATACGTACATATATGTATATATATACATACGTACATATATATAGATACATATATACATAACACATACATACACTGGTGTAAGAAATTAAGAGAATTTGCAGACTTGGTCGATTATCTCTAGACCTACTGTACCGATTTTAATGAAATTTGATATGTACATACATTGATACAATACAAAAGAAATAACCATTCAATAATTGTAATACACACGCATGATCATGCGTAACAATCGTTGGAGTCGGAAGGTATGAAACAGCGGTTGCAGAATAAACAAAAAAATGGGTTAATAGATGGGTTAATAGGGGGTATGGTCCCCTCTTACAGATATACAGGTCTCGCAGCGTGATTTCATACTTGAAATAAGGCAGTTTATCATTTCCTATGGCAATTGGTCCCACTCGTTCAGCAACGCTGTTTTAATTCCCTGGATGGATCTCGGAGGGGGGTTGAGAGTTGCAATTGCTCTCCCCAGAGCGTCCCAGACATGCTCTATAGGGTTAAGGTCTGGAGATCTGGCTGGCCAATCCATCCGGCGAATATCCTCACTCTCTAGAAATTCGTCGACCAAAAGAGCTCTATGTGGCCTCGCGTTATCGTCCATTAAAATGAACTCAGGGCCAACTGCACCCCTGAAAAGGCGAACATAGGGCTCCAAGATCTCATTCCTATACCTCACACCAGTCACAGTGCTTCTTTCAAAGACATGGAGAGGTGTGCGGCCATCCAACATGATGCCTGCCCAGACCATTAAACCTCCTCCGCCATAATGGTCGATTTCGCGGACATTGGAGGGTAGGTAGCGGGTCCCTGGTTCTCTTCATATGAACGTACGGCGAGAATCGGTGTTTAGGCTGAACCGGGACTCATCAGTGAAGAGAACGGTCGCCCATTGATCCATACTCCAATCTATGCTCTCTGCACCATGATAAACGGATTCTCCTGTTCGTAGAAATGAGCGGGACGCAAACAGCAGGTTTTCTTGCAAACAACCCTCTCTCATGAAGTCTTTTGGAAACAGTCACCTTTGATACACGGGTCCCTGTGGCTGCATACAAGTCACGAGAGAGCTGAGAAGCTGTAGCATACCTGTTACGCCTCGCTATAATAGACAAATGGCGATCTTCTCTGGCCGTCGTGGCTCTTGGACGACCTTGCCCAGGCTTTCTTTCGATGGAGCCGGTATCCTGGAACTGTTTCCATAAGTTACACACGACGCTGGGCGTTAAATTGAACTCTCTACAAATTTGGACTTGAGATTAGCCTGCTTCCAGCCTCCCCACAATTCGCCACCTCATTCCATCATCTAAACGTTGGTGGTTACTCATTTTTACTGTTACAATTTGAAATTAACCGATTGCTGCAAAATAACACCAAGAAATTCGCCGAGGTGGGCTAGCGAACGAAATGCGTCTTAACTTACGCGCGCTTATAAAGCCTGTTTCTCTACTGGCTCCGTCTACACACACGTGTAAGCTTACGTATTTGACGTACAAGATTTGCATTTTTGTCTAGAAGCAGTGGTTTTACATTCAGTTCAGTTCTTTACATGAAATTCGATAAAGTATGCAAATTCTCTTAATTTATTTCACCATATATACATACAAAAAGAGGTAAGCAACTATAAGTAATCCCACGCTAATAACCCTCAGTAGTTTCGTTAGAAGAGACTACCTGAATTTTTTTCAAAAACATGCAGTACTGATTAAATATAAATAATTTTAGTTCAAATGTGATATAAAATCCTGAAACAAATATCATTTTGGTAAAAATTTCATAACATTTTAAAATAGAGGGAATTTTTTATAAATTTTTAGTACAATTTAGTGCTTACGTCAGAGACCCTATACTCAATTCAACTAAATATGTTTTAATCTCCTTTAAGGTAAGTTGGTGTAACTGGGCCCATGGGGTAACTGGGCCATCCCTTCCCAGATTTTTCCTTTACATATTAGGTGAGAATTCCACTCTGTTGTGGCAATCTATCTTACAACACTGAAAATTACTACTTTGAAAAATTATTTTTAAATGGGGGTAGACTTTTTTTTCTTTTTCTAGATATACAAGCATTGGACCCAGTTATCCAGTCACAGATTCTGTTGTTTCTTATAAGAAATAGACCTGGGTGGTCCACATACCCCATTTATCTGCGGAATGGGTCCACCTGTATTTAAAAATATATACAATATTTATTTATAATACATATATATATATATTATAAATAAATATTATATATATATATATATATATATAAATAAATATATATATATAAATAAATAAATAAATAAATATATATATATATATATATATATATATATATATATATATATATATATATATATATATAAGTGTCAAATATAAAGTGACTAATAATTAATCACCTTAATAGCTAAAAACTAAAAACAGTAATCATGATTTGTTGCGCCTTGCTGTCACCAAACCAGTTACTATACAACTGATATAAAATCTACACAAAAGAAATATTTTTATTGCGAGTATTTACTAAGTCAATATAAAAATGATAAGATCTACCTCAAACTCGATATTCCACGACGTACTATAGAAAACCGAATAAAGGCCTTGTATCGTAAAGCTGGCTTACAAATAAATCATAAATTTAAATTTCCTTATCTGGTTTTAATTCCAAAATTTCATAAATCACCTTTAAAATTTCGTTCTGTTACAATAGGTTGTAATACGTACTTAAAAATGGCTAATGATAAATTATTAAAAATTCTTAATGCAGTTATTTTGAAGCTTATTGCAGAAGGTGCATATTTCATCAAAAACAGTTATTCTGTAGTCCAACAATTGAAGGGTATGGGAGATGTAACTGACTTAAAGAGTTATGACTTTACCGATCTTTTTAATTCAATTAATCTAAACAATCTTTACGTTATTATTGTTGGCCTTTACGAGCCTTACGATTTAAATGAATTTATTTCTATAGGTAAACTAGCTGAAGTACCCGGCATTGCCCGGGATTTTAACAATATTTGTTAACCAAAATCAACACAGTATAAATAACATAGAAAGAGTATATGTGAAATGTTATACACATCTCAGAATTCAGGAATTTCAGCCTTTCATCATTGAAGCACTAAAATCTGAAAAGTAAAAATGTCAAATTGTCTAATGTTTGCTAACCAAAATTAATTTAAAACTAAACACGTTATAAATAACATAGAAAAAACATGTGAAATCTTATACACATGAATAAAATGAAAACCCAATAAAAAAATATATAAAATTATAATAAACTCCTCAGAATTCAGCTAGATTTAGCCTTTTATCATTTGGGCAAAAAAAGAAGCTGAAATTACAGGTTTAGCTGAAATTTCCAATAGAACCATGATATGACTCTAGCGTTGCCTCTTAAAAAATGAAGTGTTTGATTGAGGGCTGCAAACCATTCAACTCCTCTCCACATTAAACTCCTATAAACATCCTCTACATATTAAATGCCTTTTCTCTCCATAATAAACTCCTCAGAATTTTGGTAGATTCAGCCTTTCATGATAGTACCACTAAAACCTGAAACATCCTCTCTAGAAATATAAATTTATTAATTACAATAATTAAACTCACTCAAATGTATAAATTACATAAGTTTTTTAACCAACATTTGAATAATTCGTAAATGAAAAAGCATATGAAAATAAAAATAATAAGAACTTCCGGAATCGAAATTAATTACCCTTAATTTTTAATTAATAAAAAACCAACATAATATGAATAAAAACGATAGTTGTTAATAAAGATAATAATAAAAAAAGCATATGAAAATAATGCTCGCGTATGAAGTTAACTTTATGATATAAAAATAGTAATAATAATATAAACCGCGTGCATAAAATATTTAGCTTTTCAAGCGAAATAAATTAATTTTTAGAAAAAAAACTACTTTTAATCGAGAAATTAAATACATTGCGCAAAGTTTTGATTTTACCAACTTTCTACCCTACAATTTACACCCTACTTCTTTGAAGTTGGGTGTTGAAACAGCCTCTTTGAAAAATTTACACCCTACTTCTTTTAAATAGGGTGTAAATATAAAGTTTTAACAGCGAATTGAATGCCAGTTAAAAATTATTGTTGTTTAAAATCATATGAAAATTACGCTATTATAAAGATAATAATAAAAAAGCATAGGAAAATAATGCGTGCGCATGAAGTTAACGTTACGATATAAAGATAGTAATAATATATATATATATATATATATATATATATAACAGTTCCGTAACTAACTGACTGACTGACTAATTGACTGACAGACATACAACGTACAGACCAAACCGCGGGAAATAAAAGGGCTGAAATTTTGCATGGCGATTCTTCTTATAGTGTAGGAGTGCACTAAGAAAGATTTTTGAAAAATTCTTAGATTTTTTTAAAATTAAATTTTTGAGTTGTTTTAGTAACTTTTTTAAAGTTTGCATTTAAAATAATAATAATTTGAGGGTTATAAAATTTATATCACGAAAAAGATCATAAAAATTCCTTTAATATGAAATCTTTTTCGAATCTTTACCTCCATTTTATAATTTTTGGTGAATTTTTAAAGATTAATTTTTAGAATTTAACCTTTTACATGCCACACTATGATCAAAGAATAAAGTACCATATTTTGCTGCGTACCTTTGGTCGATAACTTCCAGGAAGTCGGTCCAACAGGTGTACTCCACTCATTCCTTTATTATATAATTTTATAATGTAAGGTTAAGGAAAATCAACTTTTATTTTAGCTCGGACATATCTTTTTGCTCTTCCTAATGGTTCGTGAGTGATAAAATTTGATGTAATAGTTACAACAAAACTATCGTTCCAATGGCACATATAAACTTCTCCATCGCATCGGTAATCAAACTCTCCACGTTGAAATTTCGATATTTCTTTTGCTGTTTTAAGAGAACATTGTCCCCTTCTGGAATCTCGCACTGTGCCGATTGCCTTAAAGCCTTTGTTAGATAAATCTGTCAGCAGACTGTACGATGTAAAAAAAGTTATCGAAAAATATTTTGCGTTTCTCTGGATTGTCAATAAAAGATAATAGTTCGGAGACTTTTTTCTTGATAATGCGGCAGACGATTGGACATTATTCAAAAAAAATATTAAAATAATGTAAAAGATATGTTCCTCAAACTGTACTACATTAACTGTACTATATTCTTTAGTATGTCCTATGAGATTTAATTTGAATATTTTCTTCTACATTATTTTGTCTATAAAAATATCCCTTACGATTTTTTTATTAATATATTTTTTGTTTTATTTTACATCAATCGTATACATTGATCGTCGTATTTATTATATATATATATATATATATATATATATATATATATATATATATTGGCATTAATTGCATACACTGACATTGTATTTAATTTGAATGTACCGTTCTTTTAGGAACACCTCCTAAACGAACGTTTAGAAGGCGTTAGTTTATGGAATACTAAAAGTTTAAAATAGTGGCGCCATCTATTGCTCATTTGTGAATCGAGAATCGCATCCTTCAAAAATTCTTGGTTATCCTAATTGTTAGCAATACAATGCCCAGAAATAAATTATTGATGAATGTTTGTTACCCAAAATCAATTTTAAAACTAAACACAGTATAAATAACATAGAAAAGATTTCGCCTGTATCATTGGAGCAAAAAATTCTGGAAAGTAAAACATAAAATATATAAATTTATAATAAACCTACCAAAATCCATTAAAAAACTAAACACAGTATAAATAACATAGAAAAGCATACGAAATGTTATACACATTAATAATATGAAAACCAATTAAAAATATATAAATGTATAATAAACTCCTCAGATTTCAGCTATATTCGGTCTTTCATCATAAAAAAGCTGAAAAAAAAATAAAATAAAAATAATTTTTAAAAATAATAAAATAAAATAATAATAATAATTTAAAAAATAAAGATAATAATTAAAAAAATAATAAAATAAAAGCTGAAATAAAAAAGCCTTCATAAAAAAGCTAAAAATACAGGTTTAGCAAAATTTGCGCGATCCCGACTCAAACCCGAGTATTACGGGGTACCAAACGAACCATTTTAACGAATACGCCACGATTATACACAACATTGTTGAGTAAAGTAAAAAATATACGCAATCAGTTTTTTGGAAAGTTGCTATGGGTTGGTGAATATACATACATTTATGGAGTAAGGAGTTTTAAGTGAGAAATAAGTTAGCAGGATAGAAGCTTAGTCTTTAACTCTTCAATAGACACAAAGACATTAGCTAGGGGGATTGCAGTAGCGATTAAAAAAGATCGTGACACTTAGCGTGGTTGATTCGAATTTTCCATCGCGTGTGAGAGTGTCAATATGCCGTTGGATCCGATTTATTTTAGAGTATAAAATCTGACTTGAAAGATTATTATTTTCATTTATTATTCTGGTTTAATATATAACTTGAAACTTTTTGATTTTATTTATTTTTATCTTTTCGCTCGCTGTTTGTCAGCTAACCCTAACGTGGACGCCATATTCAGAGGAGTGATTCCACAAAGTGTAACAGCTTACAAATTGTTGTTTTTTTATTAATTAAAAATCAACGGTAATTAATTTCGATTTTTGAAGTTCTTCAGACCCTCGGCTGTTTTTAAAGACGCCTGTATGTAAAATTTCACGATCGTTGCTCCTAAACTGTGGATTTCTATACAATTTCAGAGATACAAACATTCATTTTTATATATTAGATATCGAGCTCTTATAAATTTAGTGCTGCGTGAGACAGTTTTATTTAATGGTGCTAACTTTTACAAACAAATTCATGGAGTTCCAATGGGAGGTGGCTGTTCGTCAGCTTTGGCAGACATATACTTACACCATTATGAGCGAGGAGTAATGTTACTGAATGAGCTATTGTTTTTTAGATACGTGGACGACATTCTTATTTGTTTTAATAATAATATAACTGCTTTGAATATAGATTTTTACCCAAAATGTTTAGAAATTGTGGAAACTGAGCGTGATAACTCGGGAGGACTAGCTTTCTTAGATTTAACACTGTCAATTGACGAAAAACAAAACATTATTTATAGGCTATATGATAAACGCGATCACTATTCATTTAAAACCGTACGCATTATGTCCTGGAATAGTGACGTCCACAAAAACATCAAGCGTAATGTCATTATAAATTATTTATTAAGATGTTATAGATTACATTCAAAACAAACTGATATGGACATAAAAATTAACAAATTCATGCTAGTGGCAAGTGAACAAGGTTTTCCATTTTATTTTTTAAAATCTATTTTAACCGGATTTTTTAACCTAAATGACTGTAACCGCATTATGCGCTTCTCTACTTGGTTGAATGAGTGTATGTTAAATAACGCAAATGGCTGTGATGCGGGTGGGGGATAGGCTGGTTTCTTTGTGTCGTGTTGCTTTTTTTGTTGTTATAGGTTTGATTTTCAATTCTTATTTCTGTTCTTTAGTCTATTTTGTTCTTTAATATCATTTTAAGGTTTTAGTCTTGTACCTGACCTCCGGCAGTGTTGCCCGGCATAAAACTGAGTTAAACCGGAGAGGGAGGTCACAACTCCTCTCGGTCATCAACTACAAGACTTCTATATCTGATTTGCTTTTCCGTCCTATTTTCTTATATCTGAGTAGTTACGGTTTTGTCCATTAATTTCTTTTGTGTAGATTTTATATCAGTTATATATATATATATATATAATAAAAATCAATATCATAGCTTAAACAGACTCCCTAAGACTGACTAAAATGCATGTAATACAAAGATTTTTGAAAATTATACATGTTAGTATAATAATTTTAATGTGTTAAAAGTATAGTATATAAGAAGTTGAAAATCCATGGCTCAGTTACTCCAACATCTTATACTATATACTACTGGGACAACTACCTGTGCTCTGAACTAAAAGTTTTACAATATTTCAAAAAATAATTGAAATATACCAAAAAAAGTTAAAAAACACTGATTTAAGTTATGTTTTTTTTTAAATACATGTACCTGTAGAATGATTAAATTAACACATATCGCTTAGCTTTTAGTTCAAAACATAGTTAGTAATATGTAAAATGCTATTGCAAAATTTCATTGAAATATATTGCAAACTTTTTAAATTATTACCTTTCTCGTTTACAAAAGTAACTAAAAAAATTAGTTTTCTAGAAAATGCATTTAAAGATGCTACTTCCGGTCTTTTAACGTGGCTTTCGGTTTATTAAAATGTCCATAAGTGCTCATCCAATAATCGTACGAATAAAAGTAAAGCAGTTTCAGAATCCTAAAAGATTGGCCTTTTAAATAAAGGCATAAAAATAATTTCGAAATTTTGCATCAAAACAGCCCTTCCAACGTACGCAGTTTCCTTAAATAAAAAAATCCCTCGACCCCTAATGAAAATATTTTGGTCAAAACACAACTTTATAAAAAAAATCATAAAAATGATAACAACAAAGAAAAGAAAAATCAAAAAAAAAACATGTAGATTTGGGGAATATACAGGGTGTCTCAAAAAACCTTGACACATTTATAAAAAAAAGTATACAAGGTAGAAACTGGATATTCACAGATGTGTTACCACATAAATTAGAGTTTTTCTGTGTCAAAAAAGTTCAACAGAGGGCGCTAGTTTTTCCGTGAAAGCGCAAGTTGTAAATTGGCTGTAAAAGTTGTAAAATTTTTACTGTCCCACTTATTTCATATTTACATCCCAAAATCATTTCGCAACAAGACGGTGCACCGCCTCATGAAGGTATAATTGTATGAGACTTTTTAAATGAGGTATTTCCAAACAGGTGGATTGGACGAGATGGCCCCATCCAATGGCCGCCTCGATCTCCAGACATTACACACCTCTTGACTTTTTTCTTTGGGGATTTGCCAAAAACAATGTTTATTCAACAAAAGTGGACAGTCTTAAAGAACTCACAAAACACATAATTGCTGCAATTTCATGTGTTACGGAATCCATTTTGGAACGCACATGAGCTGAAATGGATTACCGGCTGGATATTCTCCGTGTCACAAAAGAAGCGCATATTGAAATTTATTGACTATACTAAAAAAAAACTCTAATAAGGGCGCGGTATCCCAGTTGGCAAGAGCAGCGGGCCAGTGATCTGAACGTCCCTGGTTCGATGCTCGGCGCTGCAAATCTACCGCCGTGTTCACTAATGGTGGCTGGGGCACGTAAAATAGGGCGTGGCTGCAATGCCCCCTAAGTTCTCAGATTTACCTCTGGAGGTGCGGGGTCAAGTGTTCCGGTCTCGTGACTTGACTCAGTTCAAAATTACGGGAGCGGTCATTTAGCCAAGTCGGACTCCTACCCTTGTGGTGCTAATTCAAAACATGAGCCGCATCTTCATCGCCCATAGCCTTCGGGACTCGATCTGATGTTACTGTCGGTCAAGGGGCATAAGCAACAACAAAAAATATTCTAATATAGTATAAGGTAACACGTATGGTAATTTGTAGTTCCTACCATGAGTACTTTTTTATATAAAGTTTTAAAATGCGTCAAGGTTTTTGAGACATCCTGTATTTATCTTACATAATAACAATTTTAAAAAATGTCTTGCTTACCATCTACATTTGTTTTTGGTAAAACTGTTTGACACCTTATTTAATAATATATTATTTTTTAACATATGAAATTATAAAACTATTAATTGTATGATACAATATGACAAATTTATTACAAACTATCCATCCAATTCTTTTCACGACCCGTCAGTGGGTCGCGACCAAACAGTTTGAACACCACTACTTTAAAATACTGAACAAAATACACAAGAGATCCTCCGTACGTGCTTTATTGTAGGGAGATTCCCAAACCACGTACACTACGAATATGGTGTCCAGGTATATAAAATTGCCATTTTAACTCATTATTTGATTTGTATTTCTCAAGCTTTAGATGCAAAAGTAACTTTTTACAAACATGTCGAGAACTGACAGTGTCGTAACTGTCGTGGTTCTTTTGTCATGTATTACTGGACGCATGAAAATCTTTCATAGACACAAAAATTAAGTTTATTGACGCACATATAAAACACTCACACAAATAACTTGATGGGAATACAAAGAAATAAATGTTCGTAAGGGGTCAGGCTACCGCTTGTCGATAGGACCTGCGTAATCGAGTTTCTCCTTCCAACTGAACTTAGGATGATGCACTGTGCCGATAAATGGCGAAAGGGTTATGCGCATGAGAGGGGGGGAGGGGCTACCATAGCAACTTTCCTGACAGACAGGTTCGTACAAAAATCGAAATCAAAATGTGTTTCGGAACATAAGAATAATGAAAACAAAATAGTGTCAGATAGAATTATATATGAATATGGGAGTTAAAACTCAACTCACTATGATTTCTTTTTTAGGCTGCTGTGTTAAGGGTGGCTCTAGGGGGGGGGGGGAGGAGTAGGGGCAATCCCCCCCCCCCCAAAAAAAAAGCCTGGCGTATGTTTTTTTTTTTTTTTTCATAGCCTAAAATTATATAATCGTAGACCTAATACTAAATGAGTTTAAATTTAAAATGAGAGAATGTTTATGTCTTTTATATATACAGTTGGCTTTCTGTTTAACGACGCTCTACTTAACGATGATCTCTATTTAAAGACGATATTTCCCAGTCCCGGCCCCTCCGACATAAAAAAATTATATTTAAAGACGACGTTGTTTCTGTTTAACGACGAATTTTTTTTATATGATAAACTTTTTCTTCAACATTTTATCTGCAGAAGGGGAATCTTCTGTGGCGGAAAACAAGTTTGGTTTCAATAACAGACCCGGAATTTCCTTGATGTTTGCAATGTTGCAATCATAGACTTGTTGCATTGCAAAAAACGAGCGGGGAATTACTGTTTCTCGGAACATCGAATATTCTTTCATGGAGCTCTTAGTGCGGGAGCTGAATCAATCTATTGTCCCTACCATCTATTGTCATGTGACTTACGAACTGTACACTAGCAGCTCTCTCTCACTCCTTCCGGGAAGCAGGTGTTCATGTTTAGAGAATTCATGGTTGTGTGTAGGAGTTCATTCCAGTACGAATACGAGGTGAGCAGAGCAAAATGGCATCAAAGCGAAAGCATCTTACGCTTCACAAAAAGGTGAAAATTATTGAAGACTGGGAAGAAAGTGTTAGAATAACAAAAGTCTAATTCACAAGACAATTTCAACTACCCGAGTCTACTCTCAAAGGCATTTTAGCAAGCAAAGAGAAAATTCTTGAAGCGGCACAAAAATTTGGTTTGGGATCCAAATCCAAACGGCAGAAAATTCAATGTGGCTGATAAGAGTTTGATAAGGCAGTCCTGCAATGGTTTCATGAAGCAAGAGCATCCAACATTCCAATTTCGGGAGTGATATTTAAAGAAAATGGTAGAAGACTTTGGAATGCAAAATTTTCAGGCTTCGGCTGGTTGGCTAGCAAAGTTCAAAGAAAGATATGGGCTTGCATTTAAAAGCATATCTGGCGAAAGTGGCTCCATAAATGAAAAAATAGTGGAAGAATGGAAAATAGTGTTGAAGAGGATATTAGATGGATATGATGAGAAGAACATATTCATTGCATATGAGACGGGCCTATTCTACAATACGGTGCCTAATAAAACTTTAACGTACACTGGCGAAAAGTGCTTTGGTGGAAAACACAGTAAGGAACGATTGACAGTTTTACTGGGAACTAATTCGGATGGATCTGAGAAATTTCCACCACTAGTTATAGGCAAATCAAAGCAACCAAGGTGTTTTAAGAATATCACCAGGAAACCTTGTGAGTACCGGATTAACAATAAAGCGTGGATGACATCACGAATTTTTATTGACTGGATTAGAAAATTTGATGCAAAAATGCATCAAGAAAAGAGAAAGTTTTACCTTTAATCGACCGTTGCACTGCACATACTCCAAATATCCCTGGACTTACAAATTTGACTATTCATTTCTTACCAGCTAATTGCACTAGCAAGTTGCATCCATTAGACCTGGGTGTCATTCGCAGTGTGTAAACATACTACAGAAAGTCTTTAATTAGGAAATTAATAAACAATTCGGCTGAGAGTATGAAAATTGGAAAATTTATGATCTTGGAAGCAATGCACGTGTTAACGTCAGCATGGAAAGAAGTTTCTTCATCCACAATAAAAAACTGCTTTCGTGCTGCTGGAATTCACAAAGAACTTGTATTGGAACTGCAAAGTACGGATGTAGAAATCAACGAAGATGACATTACCCCTGAAGAATGGAGAAGTCTTGTTGAAGATGAGGATGTTTCAATTCAAGATTTCTACAATTGTGATGAATCTGTTTTAACAAAAGATTTCAGAAATGTAGAACAAATTTATGATGATATAGTAAACGAAAACACAGTGTCAGATGAAGAAGGGGAAGTTGAAGACTGAAATCGAGACACTGCAACTTCTGCTCTAGATGTTCTCCGACGCTATATTACATCGAATATGGAAGATGACACATTTAACATTTTAGAAAATCTGGAAAAGAAAATAATGAAAACAAAGCGAAAATGAAGCAAAAGACACTTTTTGACTTTTTAAAAACCTAATTTATTGTATTGTTTGTACTCCTTTTTCAATGAAATTTAAAATAACTTTGTGAATAAAATAATAATGATAATAAAAATAACATTTTTAAACACGGCAATACATTAAGAAATATATTGACAGTCCTAAGCCTGTAAAGTGGGAAGGGAAATATTTTTTTTCACAAATTCTGTTTAAGGGCGATCTCTACTAAAGGACGATTTTTCACGGTCCCTTGAAAGTCGTTAAACAGAGAGCCAACTGTGTGTGTGTATATATATATATATATATATATATATATCCCTAAGAGCCGACGTTGCCCCCCTCGCCCCCAAATCTCTGGCCTGGAGCCGCCACTGTGCTGTGTACCAACCCTATTGAATTCGCTCACCTCAGTGTTATCTATGGAGAAAATGTGTCAAGGATTGCCTACTTGGATTTAAAGATTTTTTTAAAAAAAAATTGTACTCCGTAATAGAGAAAGAAATTTTACACCTTCTGGCATTTTTCGTTTTTTCTTTTAAATGCAAATAATATTTTTAAATTTAAATTATTCGGAGGGATATCTGGTATAGTGTGTTTTAAACGCTCATACATTCCCTCGGTGGACGAAATTTATAAAATTAATCCTGTTGTAAGGTGCAGAAAAGTTCAGGCTATCTGAAAATACCATATTTATTGGATTATCAGCATTTATGTAGCTGTAAATAGTAAACAAACTTTCTCCATAGGTTAACACTCAGGTGAGCGAATCCAATAGGGTTGGTACACAACAGCCTTAACAAATTTATTATCAACTAACTTTGTAAGGAAAGTTGAACTCAAAGATATTAGAAAATAATTTTTCAAAAGTGAAGCTCGTAAAACATTTTTTACAATAAACGGAGGGAAAAAAATACAATATTTTTTCTTCTGATGTGAGGAAATAAGAGATTTTTGTGTATTTAATATATTTCTTAAACCTCGGTTTTATTAATTGGTATTATTTAATTAAGGCCCTGTGACAGAATAATGATACCAAGAAACTGAACCTAAATCTCCCGATTATAAACATTGACAGTTGCATTCTGAATACATCAGTATTGTTCTTTATGCAAAATAAAATAACCAAATGACATTATTTTAATTTTTGCATCACTGAATTTTTAGGGTAAAGAAGGTGTTAGAAAGGTTTTGCAAATATTAAAAGATGAGCTGCTGTCAACAATGAAATTAGCAGGTAAGACATTTTAGTGAATTATACACTGCTGGCCACCCAAATTGCAACACCAAAAAAGACAAGAGATATCACAACAAAATTTATTTTGTAGATAACATGTTGACCAAGTATCAAATGATTAAATTTATAGACTTCTGTGAAGTGTGGTTCCTGACAAAATCAGTAGCCAGAGTAGCCGCCATTGTTGGAGATCACCGCTGCCACACGCCTCGGCATTGATTCAAAGAGACTTTGGATGAGTTCTTGGGGTACAGCAGACCAACAGCTTCCACACGTTGCCAAAGTTGATCTGCTGTGGCAGCTGGGGATGGAATCTGGGTCAATCGTAGAGCAACCATGGACCACATGTTTTCTATCAGCGAAAGATCCGGAGAGCGAGGCGGTCAGGGAAGCAATTCAATCTGGCGATTGACGAAGAACCGTTGGACAAAGCGTGCCACGTGTGGTCGCGCATTATCCTGTTGAAATATGGCTGTGGACAAGCCCTGAAGGTAAGGAAGGACAACTGGCTCCAACACCTCGGAGATGTAGCGCTGGCTGTTTAAAGTACCGGCAATGCGTACTAGAGGTGTGCGAGAGTGATATCCAATACCGCCCCATACCATAATACCCGGTGCAGGACCAGTGTGGCGGTGCATAACGCAGCTGTTCAGTATTCTCTCTTCACGGTGTCTCCAGACTCGAATGCGACCATCGTGGTGTTGCAGACAGAAGCGTGACTCGTCAGTAAAGACAATTTCATTCCATTCTGCCGTCCACATCCTTCTGTCATCGCACCATTGGCGGCGGAGACGTCTGTGGTTCTGCGTCAAGGGTAGACAAAGCAATGGACGTCTTGCGGACAGACCACTCTGCTGTAAACGGCGTCGAATGGTACGCGCAGATACTGGATGATGCGTTACAGACTGCATGTGCTGTGCTATGGTTCGTGATGTGACTGAGCGATCCGTCACTGCCATGCGCACAATTTGCCTGTCATCACGTGAAGTGGTGCGCTGAGGTGGATGCGATCGAACACGCCGGTCCGTCGTACCCTCCTGCATCCAACGATCACATATCCGCATTACAGTTGTTTGGTTTCGTACAACAATACTATATATAAAAAAATTCCCCTTATATTTATACCAGCATCACTAATAACCCTTTCCAGGGCCATATTAAACAGGAGACATGCAAGAGCATCTCCCTGCCTAACACCATTAAAAATCTCAAAGGGCCTGGATAATTCTCCTTGAATATGTACCATGGAGTAGGTAAGCTTCACAAGATTAATTAACTTTTTTGGCACATCAAAGTCTGACAGAGCCTTTTGCAACTCTGATCTATCTATACTGTCTTATGCTGCCCTAAAATCTATGAAAAGGTGGTGTGTTTCTATTCCATATTCCCCGCATTTCTCCAAAATGTGTCTCAACGTGAAAAATCTGGTCAATTGTAGATCGTCCTTTTCGAAAACCACACTGGTGATCCCCAATGAGGTTATTGACGATATGCGACAGACGGCTAAATAGAATATTTGAAAACACTTTATAACTGATGCATAGTAGACTTATTCCTCTATAATTTTTACATTCAATAACATCTCTTTTTACCTTTTTATGTATAGAACATAAGATACCAAGTTTCCATTCAGCAGGTAGGGTTTCTTTTTCCCATATTAAGAGCATAGTTTCAAAAATTATTGCTGCCAGTTTACCTTCAGTATATTTTATCAATTCAGGTGATATTGCATCTGGGCCTGCTGCTTTATTTTTCAATTTATCAATAACACATTGGACAAAAGCAGCCAGATTGCTCTCAGAGAAAAGGACCAGGAAACTTAAATTATTCAAATATTTTAGTAACATGTTTAATTTTTTTTTCAGGAGTCAAGAACTTAAAAGATATCAGAAGATCTATGATTCGAAAATTTTCATGAAACTGTTTCTCAGCTATATTAATAAAAGCTAGTTTATTTCTTTGATTGAAGAGTTTACTTTGCTTCTCTGAAATATATCATCTGATTAAATACTACTCAGTTTATCAAATATATTTCTTTCCCAGAAAATTTTCATAAAACTGTTTCTCAGCTATTTTAATTACTGTGGAACTAGTTTATTTCTTTCATTGAAGAGTTTACTTTGCTTTGCTGAAATATGTCACCTGATTAAATACTATTCAGTTTATCAAATATATTTCTTTCCCAGAATGAATATGTTTAGCAAGTCAGACGCTAATAATAATAATAAAAAAAACTTTTGGTTACATACATATAGGTAACTTTGGTACACTACCACAAAGTATTAACATTTTGAAACAGGAATTATCAGTCTGATAAGACTGAACCATCTTTTTCTTCAACATACGTATTATTGTGATAGCTAGTTACAAAATAATAATTAGACAAAACTGGAGAGCTTCTTGAATGTAACCATTACAATATATTGTTAGAATAGAGACAATGTGAATCAAACTAGTTGATAAAGGATAACTGCCAAATTTCTCATTGGTTAACAGCACAGTTATATATTCAAATTTTCTATGGGCTATCATATCAGATCAGAAGTTAAGATTATCTTCAAACAGATGTTGTAAATTTAATGAACTATGGTAACACCTGGAACTTTCCTTCCCTTTACAACAATGATTTGAATAACATTAAAAGTAAGGAGACAAGGATACTGCCGAAGAAGTTTATA
Source organism: Dolomedes plantarius (assembly GCA_907164885.2). Taxonomy (NCBI): domain Eukaryota; kingdom Metazoa; phylum Arthropoda; class Arachnida; order Araneae; family Dolomedidae; genus Dolomedes; species Dolomedes plantarius. The sequence goes on along the minus strand of OU015493.1, from coordinate 139,233,446 downwards.
GTTGTAATCGAGATTGCAGAATGAGTCTGGGAGCTGAAATTATTGATCAATCTCAAACATATACCAAAATAATAATGAAGCATATTTGTTCTAGAATGTATAATACCCAGAAACTTTTGATGTCCACTCACAGATAAATCAAAGGTCCATATACAAGCCAGCAGAACATTACAAACATCACAACACTACTTCCAGTAACTTGTACTCTCTTCATCAGACAACTAGGGTCCAGAGCCTCTGATTTATTATTTATAACTCATTTCTGCTCTCTTATGTGGCAATTTCTAAGGTTATCTTATTTGGCAATTTCTATTTAACTGAAAGTTTGTTTACCTTAATGGTTTGAGCACAGGACTGAGTTGATGATTATTCTTAATAGTTAGAAGAATAATTTTCACTTCAAATAATGCTACAATTAATACATTTTATGCTTTTTTTAACCACACACATTTATAGCTATTTAAAGATAGTTACACAGCTAACAACTCAAGTGTTGAAAAATACTCTGACATCTTAAGAGTCCTGGAACAGTTCTGCATGCGTTCTAGGTGACACTGCTCTCAGTTCAACACTGTTATTGGATAAATCCAACACACTCAGTCACAAATACAGGGTCATCGAAAAAGGTTGGACACATTTCATATAATCATATTTAATGAAATAATTACAATACAAACAATTCTTTCATTGTAATGTACAGAATTTAATAGAATTTTACCTTAAAAAGTTTCAATATGAGCACTGTTGGTTGCTCTGCACATATCAAGTCGATAATCAATCTCTAACCAGGTGTTATAGAGTCCGGCATCACTGTGGCAATTGCATCGACAATTCTACAACTCTCTCCTGTGAATGTGTCAAAGTCCCGTACCTTTATGCTGTAAACAATGTTCATGGGTAACCCCAGATTTGTACTCCGCTAACCACAACACACATTGAGCTTTCTCCTGAATGGTTGATATTGCACTGACAGAAAGCCGAATGAAGACCTCTTCCATCTTACATCACTTCTACGCAACATTCCACGTCATGGTGCGTACCAGTTACATTTAGAAATCTTCGACACTTGCCAAGTTGTTTGAAAAGAATATAGTTGCGTTTGCTCAATTTCTTTTAGAATTATGAACTTTCGAAATGCGTCCAGCCTTTTTTAATGACCCTGTATCATGAAGAAAAAAAACCTGGATTCATCCTATACATCTAGTTTCCCAGAATTCTTTTCAAAACTCCTGAGAAAACTAACGATTATACTCCCCACTATTTGCTGAAATCGTAT
>OU015493.1:139109670-139227170 GCA_907164885.2 Dolomedes plantarius | reverse complement strand
ATAGTGTTATATTTACCATGAGCCTTAAATATAATTGAATTTATGAAATATTGTACTTTTGGAGGAAAAAATTAAAACATTATCAAAACAACATAATCAAAAGTCCTAAACTATAAATCAAATTGATTTATAGTTTAGGAAAAAACTCTGGTAAGTTATTTTAAATGTAAACAATTTTAATCTATTTTAAAAATTTAAATCTCTTGTGACTTTGAAAGTTAATAGTTAACAAGTATATAAGCTCAGACATAAGTATACATTATGATGAATGACAATCGATAACAATACATAGTTTAACAGATCAACTGAATACAAAATGCAGGTACTTAATAAAAGTAATAAATTAAGTAACTATTTTTAAACTACCACATTTCAAAGGCAGGATGATTAAGGAAAAAAGAAATTTTCCAGTATGCCTATATAAAGAAGCAAATTAAGAAAATCTATAAAAATACAACTAAATACTGTTTAAAACTTTTATCACTCGTTAATCTTAGAATTTTTACTTCCAAGTGACTACTAGAGGAGACAACAATGACACAGAGGTGCCCTGGATGGTAAAAACATTCTGAAAGAGAAAAAAGAAATCCATTATTAAAAAATTAATAAATATCACTCTCTCTTTAAATATATGTATGTAACTAGCTGAATTCCTGTGCTTCGCTACGGAGTACATTCAAATTAAATACAATGGTCAATATATGCAATTAATGCCAAAAATATATATTTATTAAAAAAATTGTAATGGATATTTTTAAAGACAAAATAATGTAGAAGAAAATATTCAAATTAAATCTAATAGAACATACTAAAGAATATAGTACAGTTATTATAATACAGTTTGAGGAACATTTCTTTTACTGTATTTTAATATTTTTTTTGGATAATGTCCAATCATCTAATGTAATAGCAAGAAAAAAAAAAATTTTGGGTCCATTTATTTCGTTATGCACGTGACGCAAAATTAGTTTAAAGTATCACAAAAAGAAAAGAAACCATGTGATCAGCATTTAAGAAATTAAATTCTAAAAGTTAATCTTTAAAAATTCACCAAAAATCAGAAAATGAAGATAAAGATTCGAAAAAGATTTCCTTTTACACGAATTTTTATGATCTTTCTCGTGATATAAATTTTATAACCCTCAAATTATATTTCAAATGCAAACTTAAAAAAATATTAGAAAAACAGCTTAAAAACTTAATTTTTAAAAAATCTAAGAAGAATTTTTCAAAAATCTTTCTTAGTGCACCCCTACACTATAAGAAGAATCACCATACTAAAATTTCAGCCCTTTAGGTCCAACAGTTTTGTCTGTGCGTTATCTGTCAGTCAGTGAGTTAGTAAGTCAGCTACGGAACTGTTATATATATAGAGATAAAAATGCCGCACCAGTTATTAATTCTATTCCCTTAATTTTGTTTATTTTTTTCCATAACTCTTATACAATCCTACCCCTTTACATTTCAATTTGCGTATGTCCCGACCACACCTGAACTTGTCACACCTAGCTGTCGCTGGGCATATGGCACCATAGATGATCACATGAACAAACAAAACTAACTTTCCATTGTTCTGGTGTGAGCAAGACATTTGTTTCTTTGCCCATTGTAAATAGCTTTTGTAAATAATCTTCATTCTTTATATTTCCTCCACAATGTTTACAATTAAATAAACTTATTATTCCCATCAACTGGACTGATTGACTGGATTTAATAACCACTCAAACAGTGACTAAAATCTAAGAAGCCTCAGCATGCCATTACAATCCTTTCATCTGTTTTTGATTTCGAATTTATTATATATATATATATATATATATACAGTGATGGGATTCAGACAGTTTGTACCGGTTCTACAGAACCAGTGCGAAACGGCTGAGGCCTACCACTGATTACGACATATAATTTGTTGTTAATTTATTTGAATCCCACCACTGTATATACACTATCTACCAATAAGTATTTGGACATCCATGCAAATGACGATATCTGCGGTCCTGATATATGTCCCGCCTTCTGCAGTTAAATATTGTGTAGGAAATAACATTGCCATTTGTCGCATGCAAGATTCCACGAAGTGCAGAGTTATTTGGTTTCGAGAAAGGTCTAATCATCGGGTATCACAGAAATGGTCGATTTTTAAGGGATATATCTAGTGAGCTGAATAACCCAAAATAGATAGTGGCCTATGTGATATAGAAGTGGAAGGTGAGCGGTGATTGTCGGAATGTGTCCTGAGTCGGCAGACCCACGAAACTGGGAAATAGAGACTGATGGGTGCTGTCCAGAGAAATTTAGAAGAACCGCACCCAGTCAACGGCCCACATACTCCAGGAGTTTCAACAGGAATCTGGGAGTGTTGTTTCGATGAATACCATCTGTAAGGAAGCACATCTGCTTGGTTTTCATAGTCATGCTGCCACCCATAAGCCTTTGATCCCCATGCTGCTCAGTTAATGAGGAGCAAAGCCCGGCGAATGTCGACTGTAGATCAGTGGAAATACGTTCTCTGGAGCGACGAATCGAGGTTCACCCTCTACCATTCAGATGGCAGGGTCAAGGTCTGGCATCTGCCTGGAGAATGCCTCTAGCCAGAATGCATTGTGCTCACAATAAAGTTCGGCAGAGGTGGAATTATGGTCTGGGGGTGTTTCTTTTGGAATGGAATGGGACCCCTGGTCCCAATTCATGGTAAGCTCAACGCCTACTACACTATTTTGGATGACAGTGTGCTTCCTACATTGTGGCAGTTTTATGGGTCGGACCCATGTTACTTCCAGGACGACAATGCCAACTGTCATGTTGTGAGGTCCACCATGGATTGGTATGGTGACAATAGGGTTAACCAAATGGACTGGCTTGCCCAGAGCCCAGACCTGAAACCTATCGAGAACTTCTGGAACAAGTTGATCGCCGAATTAAGGGGTGCAACAACTGTTTAAAATCAGTGAAGGAACGTACAAATCTTCTCCAAGCCAAGTGGAAGAAAATACCACTAGCCGTCATACAAGGACTTGTGTAAAGCATAACCTGGAGGGTTGAGGTTGTAATTGCCTCTCGTGGAGGGTCTACCAACTATTGAAAATTAATAAATTTTGTTTTTCTTTTCTCTCACAGGTCTCCAAATACTTATTGGTAAATAGAGTGTGTGTGTGTGTATGTATACATATATACAGAGGCTGTTCACACATTTTTTAGACGATGTATATTGTATACACAAAACTAAATTACATAAAATTCTTGTGTTTTAAATGTTCTATTTGACATCCCTTATTCTGAACTATCTTTCGACACTGCAATTTCCAGGATAATAATGCCTTTTGAAGTGTCAGAAGAGGTATTCTATCCCATTCCTCCTGAACAGCTTTCCAGAGTCCTGTAAGGGTTTTGGGACGACGTTTGGATAATGCAGATTTTAAAAGTCCAAAAGCACAAAAATCCATAGGTGATACATCGGGAGATTTAGTAGGGATATCAGTGAAGGGTATGGCCTTGATACCAGTTTTTTGTTCCATTTCTTTTAGGAAATTTACAGTGGATTTTGATGTGTGACTGCTAGCTTTGTCCTAATGGAGTCTCACAGATTGATGGCACTGTGGGTAAAGCGATGGTATTTCATTCAGAAAAATTGGTGATAAAATATGTTCCTGATAGTATTTGGAGTTAAACTTGACATTTTTTTCCACTCTCTTTATTTTTAACTTGTCATTATAAGAAAAACCAGCAACAATCATGAATCCCTTAGAAAAACTTTCTTTCGATTATTTGAACCATGAACTTAAATTTTTTTCTCCCCTTTTATGACAATAAATGGCTCATTTTTTGTTGCAATCATTTAAATACACCCATGATTCATCTATTGTGACAATTGTTTTCCATTTTTCTTTGGATAAGTGTTTCTCATATAGAATTCTGCAGCGTGTCCTGCGTTCAGCGATATGATTTGGAAGAAGACGATGTACATTGCGTTTTTTCGCTTTCTTAAGATTTAAATCAACGTTTATCATTTTGTTTACAGTGGACACCGAGCATTTTAATGATTTTGCAACTGTCCTTTGACTAGGGGGATTTTCTTTTCACATTAAACAACGTACCTTTGCAATAGTCGAAGATGTCCGTTTTTTCCTTGGATACTTGTTTGGAATTTTTGTCCCACTTGAGGCTCCAATTTGACGTTTTTTTCCTTTCTTGTTGACGATATTACCTATCGATGCTTTAGATATCACAAAACCATGACTCTCACATCGTTTTTGGATAACGAAGTATGCATATTTCTCTTCGGAAAGAGCAAAAATGTAGCCTTCGAACCACTGCTTTGTTAAAAACGCCATTTTTAATAAAAACAAAACTTTCAAGCCGTAGACGATAATTTTGAGTTTTAAAAACATAGTACAATTGCAATTATTTCTTTTGCAGCAAACAATTTTTTATTACCGCTTACCAAAATCGTCTAAAAAATGTGCAAACAGCCTCTGTATATATATATACACACACACATATATATATATATATGCATATATATATATACATACACACATAAATATATATATATATATATATATATATATATATATATATATATATATAGAGAGAGAGAGAGAGAGAGAGAGAGAGAGGGGTGGGTTGGAAAGAACAGGCTAAAAGTTTTACCTGACGCTCATAAAATATGCAACTTGCAGCATCCTTAAATAAGTCTTTATAGACTACATCCATTTCAAAGAAACCAATACGGTCAGAAGGATTTAAAGACACCTAGTTATGAAACAAAAAAATTATGCAAAAAAATAAATAAATAAATAAATAATATATACAGTAATGAGTTTTGTAAGCAATTAATTATATTAGAAATCCATATACACATATACTGACTTCTTAAAACTTAAGCTATGATGTTCTAAAATAGGCCCAAGAAGTTGATATGTACCAAAGAACAAAATTTATCTTTTGTACTATGGTTTGATTTGTTAATATTGAAGGATATCTACTTTGGAAATCTAGTTAAGGGGCCTAAAATTCAATTTATTGAGAGATTATATATTTTATATTCATGGTACCTATATAATATATGGAGTTCACTGTTCTCTCAGCTCGATCATTTTAATGTCTGTTCACATTGCATCCGAAGCGTTGTGTTATGTTACTACATTGGCTCCAAGATTGCCAACATGATCTGTAATTAGTTTGGCATATCACATGGTCAATGAATGGAGCTCTGTGATTGGATGAAAAATTTTAATGCTGATGCTACGTAACTCTCTGGATTTAATGTGAATAGGCCTTTAGGGTGAAAAAAGAGAAAATAGTTCAGTTTAGGTGGGAAAAATAATTTTTTTGGCTTTGGTGAAAGATTACAATGTGCTGATGTCAATAAATATGTTTTAATGTATTGTTTGTGAAAAGTTACATAATATATAAAATATATGTAAAGCTATATTTTGAGATAATTCCGATTTAAATTGAATTTCGGTAACAAAATAACAATAATTTCTTCTTTACCTGAAAAAGACTAAAATTTAATGAATCAGAATTTTCATGTTTCTAACTCAATTATTAAAATATGTATATATTTTTTAAATGAATGTGTATGTGAAATAATTATAAATATATAATATGCACTTTTTTCAAGTTAACGGTTTTGAACAAAAAATTTAACAAGACACAAGTACAAAAATTAAATAGCTTCTTTTATACTGCTTATGTATATAAGGGAGATTAAGATATTTTATGGCCAATGAATTTCATGTTGAATTCATTCCTTATGTTATTAATAGGTTTTCAATAACTTAAAAGTAAACATGCTACCATGTAAATTAAAACATATGCTACAATTTTAACAAACTTCTAAAATTAGATAACACAAATAAAAATGAAGCATTTCGAAATAACAGAAATTTTTTTTTTTAATAACTCTGTTAATCATTGATAAAAACATGTTCACTATTAAAAATAATAATAAATTAGAATATATAAAAATCAAGTCACACATGGTAGAAAGCAGTTTTTTTTTATTTTTTATTATTTTTTTATTTTATTTTCCGATTGCAAAGATCTAAAGCAGTAGTTCTAAACCTAGGAGGTGTGAGAATATTCAAGGAAGGCATGGAGGGTTTGCAAAAAATGTATCTTACTAGGGTTTCAAACGTTATATATATATATTCAGTAGAGCCAAAACATTATGACCACCTGCCTATTAACTCGTTGGTCCATCTTTACAGCTGCAACCCGCCTTGGCATGGATGCCACTAGTCCTTGGTAGATAGCTGGAGACAGATTGTACCAGATGTTCAAGCAGTAGTCACACAAATCCGGGATATTCTAACGTGGTTGTTTTTGAGTTCTGAGCTGCCATTCTATGACACCCCAAATGTGCTCTATCAGATTAAGATCTGATGAGTTAGGCAGCCAGGACATTAACTGGAATTCATCATTATGTTCCTGGAACCACTCCAGCAGAATTTGAGCCTTGTGACATGGAGCTCTGTTCTGCTGAAAGACTTCATTTCTAGTTGGGAAGACAGACGCCATGTAAGGGTGCAACTGGTCTGCAATGAAGTTCAGATAGTTGGCAGCTTTCATGCTCTGTTCTACCACAACCACAGGTCCCAGAGACGCCCATGAAAACGTCCCCCAAAACATAATACTGCTACCACTGGCCTATGTATGATCTGCTGTACACTGGGGAACCAACTGTTCACCTGGAAGACAGCATACCCTGACACGCCCGTCGACGTGATGAATGTGGAATCGTGGTTCATCCAACCAGGCAACTTTCTCCCACTGATTCATGGTCCAGTCACAATGTTCTTGGGTCTATTGTACACATAGTTGGCGATGACACTTGGTCAACAGAGACACATGAGTAGGATGTCTGCTGTGTAGTCTCATATCCAACAATGTCCGATGAATTGTGTGCTCTGAAACAATTCTAGTTGGACCTGCATTGAGTTATCAGCTGAGCCACTGTATGGCGCCGATTTTTCTACACCAAACGGAAAAATCTCTTACCTTTTTCCTTGATAATGCATGGACATCCAACGCCATGGCATCTACTGCTGGTTTCACCATCATTCATCCACTCTGCATAAGTACAATGGCAGGTCACAAACAACCTACGATTGTGCAGTTTCAGAAATACTAGTTCAAAGCCGTCGGGCCATTATAATCTGCCCTCTATCAAAGTCGATTAGATCAGCAGACTTTCTCCTCACATGCAGAAGTAAGTGCAAGAATGATTCCTTAGACTCCCCAGCAGCAGTTAAATACCATTCCCACCTGATCAAGTGCCTTCCATGTCATCCAGACAAGTTTATTGCAAAATGTAGGGGAGGTCATAATGTTTTGGCTCTATACTGTATACACACACACATATATATATATAGGCCTCGGAGGGAGATCATCTAAAGGGGAAGCATTGACATAAAAAGGTTGAGAACCACTGATCTAAAGCATGCTCTATAAACCAACCCATACACATACACACACAGGTGAACTCACAAAGTGAAGGGAAGCAAAATAAATACATAATTTTATATTATTGATACAAAAATCTGTTGGTGAAATTTTCAGGAATAAATACTGAAGTTTTCGAGATTTTCTAATAAGCTGTTAATAATGAGGCCCACTTTTCAAGAACTTAAAATGAAAAAAAAAAAATAAATAATTCATGAATTTTTTTTTAAATTATTTATTTATTTATTTTTTAAATGGCTAATGATGATAGCTGCTTATTTTTCTTGATTTACATGGAATCATGAAACTGAAGTTTCAGGAGAAACCTCAGGTAAAACTTAATATGAATTATTTTAAATCAGAAATAACACAATACAACAGCAGAGTTTAACATATTAGGCATAATTTGTGTTAAAAAAGTGAAAATTGTTTAATGTGAGTTCCATCTTATATAGATTATACATAGATTATATAGATTATATATAGATTATAAAGATAGATCTATATAGATTAAGAACTTATCAAGAAGAAAAGATAATTTAAGTTATTAATTTAAAAAAAAAAGAAATGACATATAATTTTCTATTTTTATTGATTTATATGGAATCAAGAAACTGAAGTTTCTGAAGAAACCCATGATAAAACTTAATATGAATTATTTTTAGTCAGAAGTAATGGCAGAATTTAACATAGTAGGCATAATTCATGTTAAAAAGTGAAAATTATTTAGTGTAAGTTTCATCTTAGCATAATAAAACTTATAAAAATATTGCTTTTGTTATTGTTCATTTATTACATTATAAAAATTATAAGATCAAAAGCATGTGAAAAGATAATGCATCATTTACAAACATACAGCTTCAGATATGACAGATACATGAACAAAACAAAAGGCATATAATGGTATTATACAATAGATCAAAAGGGATTCGAATCATATAAAAAATAATCTTAAATAAATTTCGAAGAGATTAGCATAAACACATTGACAAGTCTACCATTTTTATATTAAAAAAATTTAGTACTTGAACAAACTTACTAAAGATATTGTTGAAATGCACGCATTACCATTCACAGTAACTTGGGATGGTACTTCTTTTAGTCCTACAATCAGAATCAGTTCCAAGCTCATATTTGTCTCGTATCCCATATTAACAACAGTACTATTCAAACTACCCTGTAAAATAAGTAATAACACCATGTGTGAAATTCTAACACATTGCCAGATTCAGTATATCAATAGTATATCATTAATATGTTAACAGTATATCATTATGTTTGTTTATAGTGATAAACATAATGAAAAGAGAATTCATCTGATGTGTAAATTATTCCATCATTGTAGTGTTTCTGCCCTGCGGTAAGAAAATTCAGCCATTCTATGAAGGGATGCACTCCAACCCACATATAAAAAAATTACTCTCTCTCACTATATAATTACTATCAGTATAATTCAAATACTCAGAAAAAATTGATATAATTTGAAAATAGTTTTTAAAATTAACATGGATTGTATCTGAATATTTCTCATGTAATCCATGGCACTATATCGTGGGGTTAAAGGTGAAGTCAAAAAACCTGATTTTGAGAAAACACTGATCAAAGAATTTTTCTTTTAACTTCTTTGGTACTAACATTATTAAATCAAATTAAGTTATGGCCCTGACCTTTTTTTATTTTTTCGCTAACTACGAACCTGTCTTGGATCTCATATACTTGTTTTATATTATCCTCAGGATGGTTAGTGTGTTTCACCTATACAAACTACTAGGCTAGAGTACTTACTGTGATTATAAAACTTTGAAAAATAAATAAATAAATAAATAAATAAAGATATGACTTAGTGGGTTTCCCCAGCAGAAACATCTCCTTTTTCTGGTCTAGAAAAGCTGAAAATCTGAAAAATGATAATTTTGACTTAGTGTGTTTCACTTGTAACCCCACGATATACAGTATAGTACTTAATTGCAAACAAATACACATTTTTTATGCAAATGATGACTCTCAACAATATATAACCTTCGATTGAAATTCTATGCACATCATTATTGCACAAACTGTGAGGTTACCATTAATGCTATGTAGCTTTAAGTAAGTCTGTCACATGCACCATATTTCACTTATTGTTGTACATTCTTTCAAAGGACAGCCTGTGCTGGAAATTAGTTGTAGTGAAATTAGTTCATGTGTAGAGGGCGTTAGTCATCTATGTGTTGATGTATTTTCAACATTACTTTGTCTTGTAATTTTCTAGCAGTGTTCAGTATTGTCATTGTTAGAACCACCAAGATTGGCATCCGTTTAAGGGACTATTGGATAATGAATAAATATTAACCAGGATGGCTGTTTTATTTGGGGTCTGGTCATCCTTTTTGCCTCACAGCCATATGTAGAGGATGCATTAATATAATAATAATATGAATATGAATAGTTTGGAACAAATGTAAAAAATAAAGCACAGGAGGAAAACCATTGAAAACTTTCAATGAAAGTTACACATTCTAAACAGCCTTTTGCTTGCTACAGCTTTTTGGAATTAAGCACTGAATAAGATTTATGGGAGCCCTTAAATCCGTATAAATAAAGTTGCAATACTGAATACTTAATCAAGACTCTTTTGTTCATAGACACATAAAAAAACACAGCATACTTAAATTTTAAATTTGTATTTAAATAATGAGTTATTTTAAAAATAACTAGGGACAAAAATTATAATTAAAGAAAGGGTGTGGTGGCCCAGTTGGCAAGAACAGCAGGCCAGTGATCTGAACATCCCTGGTTTGATACTCATCGCTGCAAATCCACCACTGTGTTCACTAATGGTGGCCGGGGCACATAAAATAGGTCATGGCTGCAATGTCCTCCAAGTTCTCAAATTTACCTCTGGTGGTGCGGGGTCAAGTGTTCCAGTCTCGTCACTTGATTCGGTTCAAAATTACTGGACCAGTCATTTAGCCAAGTCAGACTCTGACCCTTGTGGTGCTAATTCAAAACAGGAGCCGCCTCTTTCAGCCCAATAGCCTATTAGGACCTGGTGAATGGAACCTCCAACCAGGGGGCATTAGCAACAATAACATAATTAAAAAACTAGGACACTCTAGAAAACATCACTTTTGAGGTAAATTTTTTTTTTTCTCGTACAAAGAGGAAAAAATTAATACAATTTTAGGGGTATAATATTTTGACACTACTACTAATATGAGATTAATTCTTTCCTCTAATAATTTAATTGAGACTTTCATCTAGACCTCGCCAAAAATATTTTTTAACACTAAAATATAACTATGATTTTCATCCAAATCAAGGATTAAAATTTCCTTCATTTTCTACAAAGCTTCCAAAACAATCAATCTTTTAAATTTTAAATGATACAAAAACTATACAGTTTTTGTATAATTTAAATACCAATATAAAAATTTTAAAGTCAAAAAACTTTACTTACAACATCTGCTTCAAATTCAATGAGATTATAAAATCCATTTTCATATGTTTCTAGACAGAGAGTTACAAAAATTAAAACAATTAGCATAAACAGACCTCACAGAGTATTATGGTTGATACCCCCTTTAGGAATAAATTAAGTCTTATTGCATTTCCAAATAGAATATTATTAAAGTAAGAGAACAGAAATTATACTAAACAGTCGAAAACTGAAGCATACCGGCTAGGTCTCAGATGTATTCCTCTCATTTGTGGGATATAGTACAATTTCTACATCTATACATAAGCATGCACATCAATTAAAAGCAACAGAATAAAGTTTTCTGTTGTTACTGTATTGCAAAATTCATTTTTTTCCAAGTTAAAGTTATGACATGAGAATGTTACGTAACAACTGCTGCAGTTACAATAAGGATCAACAAAAATAAAAAACAAATAATTGTTAAACTGATAAAATGTTAAACTGATATGCAACCCAGACAATAAAAATGAATGGTAAAATTTCATTTTACCTAAAGAATCTCCATCATCCCAATATAATTCACCACAAGCTTTCTGCTGCTCGTCTAAAGCTACACCTAAGATAAATGGATTTTTACGTCTGAAACAAAATAAAAAAATAATTTGTAAGATACAACTACAAGTTGATTGATAGAGAAAATAAAATCTTCTCATTCACAGAGATACATGAGACAGAAAATTCTGCCTGAAAAAAGGGCTTAATAAAATACATTAAATGTTACACATTGTTTCAATTTTTGAAAAAATCAAATTTAAATACCACTATATAAAATGGTTGAAACATGTATACTGTAATACAGATATGATACTACTGAACAATAAAAAAATATTTTATTGAAATATAAAATTAATTAATTTAAAACAAAAAACCTCCAATCTTAATTTTTTAGAACTTTTATATATTTTTTTCTGTTTTGAAGTATACTCTTAATTGCAATATTAAACCTAATGCTTTTACTTAAATGATATTTGCGCAAGAACATGGGACTTAAATTAAAACAGTTTCAGACGTTTAACACTTGAAAGTTTTGGTGCAGCTGGAAATTTTAAATTTATAATCTCCTCTCCTTTACTTTGTCTTTTTCACTGTTGTCAATATTTTCATGTGATTAATTCTCTGTGAAGAAAATTTTATTTATCTTATGTCAGATATTTCCCGAATTTTTCTCTAAAGTTGCCAAATCACCATCAGTTTACCGTCTGCAATGAGTTTTTTATTGTTTCTTCCTCGATATTACTTCATGAACATTTTTGCCAATCTGCAGCTTTTAATATGTTGATAGTTTTAACCAATTTGGTGGTCGAATTAGCATTATCCATTTTCTGGATCAAGTGCTTTAAAACTTGGTGGGCATCTGATAACTGATGGTGAACCATTTGGGTTCTTTGATAGTCCTCATAGTTAATGGCATACTGACAATCTTTTTTTTTTTTTAAATGCTATATAAAAACTTCTTTCAAAAGGCTTTTAATGCAGCTACCAGTTTGACTTCAGTTCCCTAAATGGTGTAAATGTGCATGTACTTTGTGCTCCTGATTATCCTAAAAATACACAATAGGATTCATATTGCATAAGCCAATCAAAATTTCTCAAACCTATAAATCTCAAAACCACTCTGTAACAACCCAAGTAAACGAAGGTGCAATTTTTCACAGATAGAAGTATCAGCCTTTTTCAAAGTATTGCCTTGATGTTAACTACCATAAAATCTTGACTGTAATACACACCCGTGCATAATACGCATGCTTGATTTTGTGCAAAATTTTCGAAAAAAATTTGAATTCAACTATAATATGCACTCATACCTTTTCAATATTTTATTTTAAAATTGCACAAATACTTATTAACATAAATAAAATTTGTAATAAAAATAAACGAAAATGTCAAATTCGGTATGAAAAAAACTTAAATTTTTAATTTAAAACAAACAATAACGTCATATTATCAGTCTTAATCACTTTCACTAGAATACATCTCATCTAATGTCATTTATTCAATGTTTAAAACTATGTTTTTTTGTACACAAGTATAATACGCACCCTCATTTTTGCGGACTAAGATGTGAAAAAAGAAGTGCATATTGTACTCACGCTATGATAATTGTCTCCGATGTCTACATATTAGGCTGCATACCCAGTTTTGTTTGTAATAACCAATGGGTCAAGGCCAAATCAAGAAAAGTAAAACTGCCTTACCAAACTTCACTTTTCAGGCTATATAACCTGAAAGAAACTGTTCTTCTTAGTATTTACCAGACACAGGTAAAGCCATTCAACAGATGGAGAATGAACCTTGACCCATAAGTCCATATTTATTTCCAATGTGTCAAAAGTCAAGGATTTTTAACTTATTACAAATTGTCAGTCAGCACACAGTGTTTGTAATGGTTACCATTGTTTTGGAAACCCCTATACAACTAGTCTCCCAGTCAATATGGTAATTATTCAATGAAACTTCTCCAATGCAGCAGACGGTTACTTGGACATTATCCTTATTGTCATATGACACCATGGTTTTGCTGGCCACTTTTCTGGGAACACTGTATAGGTGGACCAGCACTACCCCCCCCCCCCCATAGGCTGGTCCTGTAATTTTGAACCGAGTCAAGTGACGAGACCGGAACACTTGACCCTGCACCTCCAGAGGTAATTATTTAATGAAACAAGTTCAAGAAAAGACGATCCTTTAAACTGTAGTTATAAAATTCTGAAACTCCTAGAGAGGGATTGTAAAATCTGCAATGATGGTAAACCACAGTTTGCTACCACCATTCTTCAAGCCTCTCGCTGTTAAGTTTCAAGGATTTTCCTAATGTTTTTCAGCTAATTTTTTTCTTCTAATTTTTTCCCTTTGCACAAAACAAAAATTTTCAAAATAACTGAAATTTCTCATACATCTCTGTAACATTCCCCATAATCACATAAGATTTATCATGCATAAATCCTATGTGATAGTGTTTGGATAACATTAATAGGGCAGTTCATACGTAGAAACATCTTTGAAAATCAAAAAAAAAATTCAGTCAATCTGAAAAACTGAAAATGCATATTTGAAGCAATTTAACATACGTTTCAGTTGTAGTTAAACCAGGAATCTGCATAGGCAAAATGACTCCTCCTCTTACACTCAAATGTATATCAGTTATGGGTATATTCAAATTAAATTTTTCCCCAGAGCTGTTCAATTGTTGGCCAACTGCATGGTACCATAATCCTTTGGGGAAATAGGCAGCAACAGTGGTAGTGTTCTAGGGGGAAAAAATATATTAAAATACAAAAAATCTTTTTTAATGCATGAATATTAACTAGAAAGCAATAAAAAATGTGTCATTCAAAACTAAAAAAGTAATGAAAATTTCAGAGGAAATATAGGTTGGTTTGTACGTTGGTTGTTTTGAGTTTTTTGGCACAAGGTCCAGATAGGATAAGCTGTGCCAAACACAAGATAAGAGCAGTAAAATACATGAAAAGATAGATTGTTACTTCAAAGGCATGTAAAGAAGATAAAAAGAAAGATAAATGACTGAAGAAATTAGAAGCAAAAAGAATTTAAATCAGTTTCTAAATTATTTTCTAACACACATTGCAGCTCTTTATTTTCCTAACCAAAAATTTATCAAAAGATAGCAAGTATCAGACATAAAATTCAAGTTTTATCTCTGTTTGATACGAGATTATGAGAAGGGGAAAATCATGAAAAAACAACTGTGCATTTTTTGTGTGTTTGAGAATCTTTCATAAAAACAAACATACACATCTATATACAGTGGAGTCCTGATAATCCGAAATGATTAGGACCAGACCCTTTTCGGATAAAGTGAAATCATTCTTAAAATAAACTTAAATTATAAAATAACGTTCATTACACAGTTTATTTTATAAGGTCTATCTAAACATTACCAAATCTTGAGACAAAATGGGTGATAAGAGAGCAGAACGCTGCCTAGTACAGTACTTAGAGTGTAAGTTATTCTAACAATACATCACAGTGCTCGACAGTTGGACAGGAACAGCCAGGTGGCGGAGGAGGTTTGATGTAGGGCTATGCTACGTAGAGCAACACCCGCCGTGATCCCGGTGGACACAATTTTTCTGACATGTTGACATAATTTGGCTTCAAGGGAGATGAGGTATTCTTGTCTTTGACAAAATAATTTAACAGATTATTTTTCAACCCAATGTAGTTCAGTAATAATTAGTTCAGTACATTGTCTAACTTTGAATTTTCTTGCAATTTTCAGAAATATACTTTATATTATTTTGTATCACTTTGGTTTTATTGTAACCTTAATTCTTTTTTGTGTTTTGGTTTTGGATTAAGCGTAATTTCGGATTATCAGGACTCCACTGTATTATGATAAAACATTCATGCCATGCTGATTAGAAACTGTGAAATATTCACAAGCTAGATTATCCAAGCTAACTTCTTTCAAAAGTGCAGATAGTAGTTCACTTCACTAATTTCAGGGTTATGTATCCCTTACATACACTTCTAGAACATGGCTATTATAAAGATAGCAGCAAGTTTGTTTTCTATTATTAAAGTCTTCTAAGAAGCTCTGAAGGGGATATGAACACTTGTCCTTTGTATTTAAAGTGAATCACTATACAAATGAATGCAAAAGGAATAGATTAGAAAATTACAGTACTCCACAAGGAAAAAAAAAATTAGGAGACTCCAAGGTCAATTTTTTATGCAACCACTAATCTTGAAAATTAATTATTTCCCAAGGATTTCAAGCAGAGCATAATTCTTGCTAAACTGCAATGTTTATGCTGAAAAGTGTCCTGAATGTGAGAAATTAATAATTAAATGTTCAAGTGCGAATATAAATGGAACATCTAAATATAAAGATTTTCAATTTTAAAGATTATGATGAGAAAACTTTTTTCCACTGACTTTTCTTATCTGTAGATATATTTTTAAAAAAAATATCTGTGTTATCTAATGCAGTAATTATAATTTAAGAGGTGGAATTAAGGTGAGAATGTAAAGAAATCCCTACAGCCAATATCAGTGAAGTTATTTTCAAAATTGAAACCATCAAAGAAAATTGTAACTATTCACTCTGATAAATGAAGATGTACTGCACACATTTTTGACAAGCCTTATACAAGTGAACACTATAAGTTTGTAAAATACACGTAAACTCACTCCCATGTCAACACATTTCTCAAATGAAATACTACATTTTCAACATAAGCATAATAAAACAAAACGTGCCAGAAACACAACTTTACATTATTTTAAAGTTCATGTTTTATTTATTTATTTATTTATTTTCACGTTCATTCAAACACAGTTATTTATAATATAATCTATCGTTTTTCAAGGGACCGACTGAACGGAACAATAAATGTGGGAAAATGATAGATGCGGGAACATAACAAAGAAGTATGATCATTGGGACTGGGTGAAATAAACGACATATATGGAAAAACGATGATTCAGGGATCGATCAAGATTCCACTGTATATGCAATTTTTAAAAACAATTTTAAAAATCCAACCTGAACACACTAAAACCAAAAAGTATTCTGCAGTTTTAATAATTTTCAGTTATGTCAATGGAAAACAGAGATTCAATCTGATATGCACATTTGACACTATGAAATTGAACATGTCACATTATAACACACAGTAAGTGGCTGATAATTAGCTACTTACTGTGCTGAAGTAATACATAGCTGTAAACATATGCATGCCTAACAATAAAATTCTAATCTACAGAAATGGGTACTAAAAACTAGTGTTCTAGACATTTAGCCATTTTCTAGGAAAGGAAGGTACTTTATTTAAGCAATTCAATACAAGAAAGAGAATGCTGATATATTACAAAAGAGATGCAATTTGAAAATGGACATTCAGATGGATAAATTTGAAATAATATACCTATCTATCACTCAGTCTCTCATATATATATATATTGTATGTTAGTTTATAAATATGTATATTCTTGAGAGTTGGATTTTTATTACATAGTAAAATGCTTATCAAAATTTTTATTCCCAAAATTCTTATTATGAATGTATACAAAATACTCAGAAAGTTAGTGATGATTTCATTTATCTGATATTTAAAGTAGCCATTTATACACTACAGATGGATTAAATTGTGATAATTACTGATCTGTTTTTAGGGAAATATGGATAAACAGTGTTACAGTATGGATACATGTGTGTTACAATTATGCAAAAAAAAAAATAATAATAATAATAATAATAAATAAATAAATAAATGTGTGATTATAACAGATACAAGAAATGCACCAAAAAGAATTACAGAAAAACTGGGAGGGGGGGGGGGAGAGCACTATAAAAAGAAAACAAACATATTTCATAATATGTAAATAAAATATTTATATATAAAAAATATTACTGGATAAAGCACTGGCACAATCATAACACCTGATCCCCAGAGAAATTGTTCATCAATAGAATAAGTATTTGTATCCTCAGGAAATCTATATAAGAAGTAAAAAATGGAAGATAAAGTTTGGAAAAAATAAAATTATACGTAATGATTGAAAATGTGAAAGACAGCTAAGGAAATTCCACTTATGAAACAATTTATCATTTCTGAACTGTTCATCTATTTTAATCAAGTGTATAAAAGGCAAACATTAAAATGAGTTGATTAACATGAAACTTTCTCATATCAGGTCTCTTGAGATACAAGTATAATAGCAAACAAGCACTGTAAATACTAATGATAAAGCAGAAAATTTGCGTTATTTAAATTTGTTCTAGATCTAGCTACATTAAATCTCTGTAATTGGACAAAGTTGGTAAACACAGAGAAGACACACAGCATGCCAATAAGCTGAAATAGCATCAGCAATATCCAGTATTTATTTCGAGTTCTCAAAGATTGCGGCACACGAAGGAAAGAGCTAAACTGACAGTAAATGCATGCTTTGGCCTTATTACATGACTAGCTGAATACCCGTGCTTCGCCACAGAGTACATTAAAATTAAATACAACGGTCAATGTATGCAATTAATGCAGAAAAAAAAAAAAATTGTAATAAATACAACGGTCAATGTATACAATTAATACCAAAATAATATATATATATATATTTATAAACAAATCATAACGGATATTTTTATACACAAAATAATGTAGAAGAAAATATTCAAATTAAATATGATAGTCAATGTATGTAATTAATTTGTATGTTTAATATCCATAAAACATAAAAATTTGAATTAAATTCTTAAAAACCTTCCATCTCAATTAGTCTAGTGGTTAAATTTTATCTTTTACTATATTTTAATATTCTTTTTGTCAATTTATTTGGTTGTTATGCACCTAACACAAAATTAATTTAAAGTATCATAAAAAGAAAAGAAACCCCATGATCAGCATTTAACAAATTAAATTCTAAAAATTAATCTTTAAAAATTCACCAAATTCAGAAAATGGAGGTAAAGATTTGAAAAAGATATTTTAAAGGAATTTTTATGATCTTTCTTGTGATATAAATTTTATAACCCTCAAATTATTATTTTAAATGCAAACTTTAAAAATTGTTATGAAAAATAACTTAAAAATTTAATTTAAATCGCTTTGCAAAATTTCAGCCCTTTAGGTCCAGCAGTTTGGCCTGTGCATTATCTGTCAGTCAGTCAGTTACAGAACTGTTTTATATATATAGATTGTATGCACAGGTGAACAATAACAAATCTAGATTTTAAGTATACTATTCTTTGAAGCAGATAAATGAATCTATAACTGCTCAGATGTTTAAATAAAATACAATAATAAAGGAACTGGGCTACAACTTGATTCAAAGTAATTAAGGTTCTAGGATTTATATTCTAAATACACTAAAGTAATTATGTTTAGTAACATCTATCAATGAGCTTCTTGACCAGCTACTTGTGATTTAAATATATATGTTAAATCTTTAAATTTACAATGCAAAATTTGATTGAAATGGTCGGGTGAACACAATATCTTATGATGTGTTTAACTCTATATGAAAATGGACATTTAGAGGGATAAATTTGAAATAACATATATATTTATCACTCAATATCTCATATCTATATATATAAAACGCGTAGGTATGCGGCACAAAAATCGACGATATTTCTACACTCCGAATGGCAATGGCTGCCACTACCAGAAGTAAACATTAGCGGCCGTCCGCAAATGCAACTGCGTGTCAACATGGATTTACGCACTGAAATCAAGAATGTTCGAAAGCGCACTGCACGATCAAGTGAAAATTGGGAACAGTCTCCAGAAAGAAAGTGAAGAAATAATTCATGAGGAGAGAGCATAAATGATCACGAGGTTAGGCTTAACCATCGCCGGCATAGCAACCAACAACCAGTAATAGTTAATTTTCTACACTTTTTTCAGTACTTGCTGAATTTTTACTCCATTATATAAGTGAAGAAATTTTCTTAACAATTTATTATTTGATATGATTAAGTGTAGATATCTGAATTGTGAACAGTGATACATACAGAGAGTGATGTAATCAACACTATATTTAAAAATTTTCCCCATCAATTTCTTATTTGTTGTAATGATAAAGTGTAGATATCTTAATTTTGAAAAATTGCTGAATTTTTGCTCCATTTTATAAGTGTAGATATCTGAATTGTGAACAGTAATACATACAGAAAGTGATGTAATCAACACTATATTTTAAATTTTCCCCCAACAATTTCTTATTTGTTGTAATGATAAAGTATAGATATCTTAATTTTGAAAAATAGTACATACAAAATAAAATCATTGATGATGAGTTTCTTCAGCCTTATAGAGAATACCCCTTAACAACGTATATTTATGATGACAGTTAATGGTAACATTCCTTACATATGTTACTTTCAGTTGTGTTGTTTTGCAAAAGAAAACATAAAATTAAAAGCGACCATGCTGGTCACGCAGCGGCTAGTATATATATATTGTATGTTAGTTTATAAATATATATATATATATATATTCTTTAGAATTAGATTTTTATTACATAGTAAAATGCTTATCAAAATTTTTATTCACAAAATTCTTATTATGAATTTATACATAAAACACAGAAAGTTAGAGATGATTTAATTTATCTGATATTTAAAGTAGCCATTTATACACTACAGATGGATTAAATTGTGATAAGACTGATCTCTTTTTAGGGAAATACGGATAACATGAGTTACAGTATGGATACATATGTTACAATTATGCAAATAAATTTTTTTTTTAAATGTGTGATTATAACAGATACAGGAAATGCACCAAAATTACAGAATCAAAGAATTACAGAAAAAATGGGGGGGGGGGGAAGCATTATAAAAAGAAAACTAGTTTTATGATGAGATACTAGTTTACTAATTCTTTACATTTAAGTTTAACATTTTTTTATACATTAACCATTTTTAACCCCACTAGTCTGTATCTGTAATTTCACTTTATGTTCACGCTTAATTCCTACTTTTTCTACATTCTTTAAACTCAAAAATAAGCTAAATAATACAATACTCTGAAACTTTAAAATACTTGCAAACAGATACACATGTGTGAGTGTGTGTGAAGTTCCATTTTAATATGAAGGGTTAACAGTTTGTAACCTCTGATATTTAAAGCCTAATGCATTACATCTAACAGAAGAAAGATGTGCATAACAACTTAGACAATGTATGAATACGGTACATATTTTATGAAACATTCGTTGCACTTTCCACTTTTACACTTTGTAAAACAATTTACAGGATCTTCTGTTGTTTTATAAGCTAGGTGATACAAATGATACAAAAAAGACTTTACAGTCTCTAAAATAAAATGGTAACACTAGAAAGACAGGAATTTTTTCTTACTAAAAAGACTGAACACCATCATTTTAACAGTTAAAAATAAAATCAAAAATTTAAAATATTTTTTTAAATGGTAAAATACTTTGAATTTTGAACTATTTCATACCAATATATAATAAATTAGTATATATTTAGATATATTTTTATGTAGGTATGCCGAACTGACAACCTGGTATGGTTTATCCGTAAAAATATATGCATGGTTTATGCAGTCCTTATTTTTCAACACCAATATTTCCGGAGAGCCAATATTTCTGTTATTTGCAAAAGGGGGAAGAGACGAAAAGTGACTAACATTTTTCCGGTATTATTTTAAAGATTTCTGCCTGTTTTCTATATTGCCGTCAAATCGACGGCTTTCAGTCTTAGTAGGTATACAATACATTTTCTCCCTCTCTTTACTATCGAATATAATTTTGTAAATATGTGTGCATATTTCATGTAAAATTAGAAAAGTCATAAAATTTCAAAAGCCTGAGGACATAAATGCAGACATAGTGCTCAATAGTATGTCCGAAACCGTCAAAATGATGGCAGCCATCTTTCTAGTATTAATCTAATTTTCCAGGTAGAATGGCTGTTCTTTTTTATTTTTTTCATTTATATTTTGCAAAATAGTCCATAACACAAGTAAAACCTAAATCAGTGGCTACTGCATGAACATACATGAAATGCATGCCTACCTCATAAAGCAAACCACATTTCAAAAAACCATTTTAAAAAAAATTATTAACATTTTCCTTATGGGTTAGGATAGCATGTATCCCAAGAATATGGGCCCAAGAATGAATATATATATATATACCCTTAATTGCTATTCTTACAAAGGGGGTATGAAATTTCCCATTCTAAAGAGAATCGGAAAAATGGGCCCCGTAAGCTAAAGGTTAAATAAAAATCATATTATGACCATTTTTCAAGTTCAATTCAGACTGCAGTAGAATACATAACTCATACTTACTCAAAAAGTAAAGGTCTTACAACTGTGTCTCCAAATGCATGACTTCTATAAAACAATGTGTACAAATATGGCAACAATCTATATCGTTTTCTCAAAGAGTTTATCGTAGCATTAACAACAATTGGACCTAAAGCAACCGGATCTTGCTCCTAAATATGCAAATCAATTAAAAAATATGAGCAGTATATATATATTTATAAAGCTTAAATATCACTAACAAAACTACACATTTATATAATAGCAGAGCTCTTGAAAAATAACTTTATTCATAAAATTCAGTCTATAAATTTTTCTACCAAACAAGAAAAAGGTTGATTAAAAACATTTTAGAAGTCTTCAAAAAATTTTTTTGAGCCATTTTCCACAAAAGATGCGGAATTTGTACAAATAATATTTTATAAGCATATTTATAAATAAATAGTATAAACATGATTGCACACAAAAACAGACATTTAGTTCCATAAATATAGTTTAAAAACAAGCAGAGGAAAGCAAATATAGTTTTTGAATATTTGCTTTTCTCTATACAAAATACAAGTAAATTAAGTCAATTTAACTGTTATCTGAACAAGAATATAAAATTTTGGTATTGATTTTATGAATTAATATAATGTTCCTTAAATATTTTACTTATATTGTATGGGTATATTTTTAAATAAAAAAGAATGTATGTGATCACTAGTATCATATTCTAGGATTATTTTTAAATTATCTACAATGTCCATGATTTGTTTCTAAGTTCCCTTGCCATTAACCTTTTAACCGTTTGTCGTGCCCGAGATAGTCTCGGGGTAGATTTTTTTTCTTGCATCTTATTGTCAAACCTGAATCTATCTCGGGACAAGTTGATTTGGGCTTTATTCAATAGATGGCAGCACTAGTATTCTATACCATATCTTGGTAGGTGAATTTTTGCATTATTCAGTAGAAGGCAGTTTATGATAGAAAAAATTGACATTTTCCATACCAAAATCATCAAATTATTTGACAGTTAAAAGGTTAAAGTGCAACCTGTAACTGACTGGTTAGTATACTGAACATATGGAGTTAAGTCTATTGGACTGAGTCTGATTCCTACAACACAGCCTGAATTTTTTTACCTGGTATTTTTTAACCAATCATACAAATTCAATATACCTACACATTAATTTCCAAATTAGGCTTATGCTGACTGGTTCAGGTTAAGCAGCCAATAGTACTTCATAATGATATCATACCAAAACAACATAAGTAAACCTCAGAGGACCAGTGATTATTGTGGGAGAAAACTGATTATCTCAGTAGATAGATATTAAAAATACTTTTTGTCCTATTTTTTGGCTTCTAAGTACTTCAAAACATACAGCAACCAAATGAAATTTTCAATTTCATCCAACTCTATAAATATTACATCTTGAATGTTTACTGCAATCAAAGAAAAGTATTTCTAAATATAAAGACAATTTCCTTGTTACTAATATATTCTGAATAACTTGCACATTAAAATTTTAAAGGATTCTCTTATGGTGTTATAGCTATTTATGGGGAGGATAGGCCGGGTGGACCTAATTTTAATTGGCACTACAATTTACAAGGAAAAATACTAATCCTGTGAGCTTGTTATCATTAAGTCCAACAGTACATGAAAAGAAACATCCTTTTTCAAAAATCAGTATTTCTACATATCTTGTAAATTATACATGAATTTTTAGTTAAATTTATGTTGTTAAACCACTGCTATTAAAAGTCACTTCCCAAAGTTCTGTTGCACTTTATTGAACTCCCCCTCCCCCCTTTACTACATAAACTAACTTTAAAAAATTATCCTAATCTATAATACAGACTATGTACTGGAGAAGAACTGTTATTTAAATGAGAGGGGACTATTTATTTGACACTGAACCTCGATCCTGTAGTATGACTTTTATAAAATGACTAAGATTTTCTGTAGATCAATAGATAAATTCTTCCCAAAATAACTCTTTAGTGTAATTTTATAAAGTCCTTTTTATTCTATATCTTACTTTTTCATTCTTACATTATTCATTTCCCTATTATTCTATCCACAAAAAAGTCATAGCCTCACTATGCATTAATTTGAATTCTATATTTTTAAAAAGAAAATGTATTCCAATATATAATATAGACTATTTACTGGAGAAGAAATGTCATTTAAATGAGAGGGCACTATCTATTTGACACTGAACCTCAATCCTGTAGTAAGACTTTCATAAAATGATTAAGATTTTCTGTAGATCATTATGTATATCCTTCCCTTAACAACATCTTACTATTACTATTAAAAATGCACACTCAAAATTGTATCTACATAGAGATTGACTGATAAGGTCACTAAGAAAAAGTAATGAAATAATTCTTACTATAGTCACTCTTTCATTATGATTTCTTGCAAATGGATAAAAAGCACCAACTGACTGCCACCGAGCACAAAGTTCTACAGTTGTGTTACCATTGAAGCCACAAATATCAGATCCAACCATTGGTATTGCATACATATTGAAATTAATTAATGCTGAAAGGTAAAAATAGCATATTTACATACAGCATTTATTTTTAATTAAGAATTTATTTCAAATCAAGCTATTTTTTTCCAAGAAAAGAAATTTACTACTGTTTGAAATTAGGATTAATAAATAATCATACAGGATACAGTGTACCGCATATCTTCCCATGTAGAAAACACATCACCACTCCAGTGTCCACTGTATACACCTTGGCCAGGGAAAGAAGCCCTTGAAATAATAAAAGGTCTCTTTCTTCTCACACTTCTAAGTGCCCTGTAAATTATAAGTTCGTAAGAAATTCAAACATCCAAATTATATATAAATTTATAGAGTGATTTTTAAACGTTTAAAATCCATTCACATTTCACCAAACAGGACATGATCATTGTTACTTCATTTTTCGAGTGGTTAAATTATAAGTCTTCCAACGTGGAGAAATCAAAGCACGTATCACCCACCTATGTGAATGGAGCAATATTCCTTAATGGGTTCCCCATGCAGCAAGGGTAGGAGAAATAAAATATTACAAGGCTGACTCCTTTTCTTTAATAGGTAACAAATAATAACATTTATTTAATCCAAACACATGCATTAAAAGAAAGAGCCCTTAAATAAAAATGGCTATTGTTCAAAACGACTATAATTCCAAGCAAGAGAAAGAAAGGTTGTCCAAGAGACAACCTTTCTTTCTCTTGCTCCAAGTTCCATACTGCCTCTTTCTACCACTTTTTCCCAGCTGTGGGGGAAAAGGGGGGATCCCCCCCCCCCTCAGCCTTCTCAAAGCTTCTCTTGAATTCAACACCTCGAACATCTGATTTCTGTTGAAAGAGCCATGTCTTTCAATGTCCAAATGCCTCATGGGCATGTTTCCAAATGACATCTGGAACATCCGGTTTTTGCCGACATTACAATCATTTTTCTGAATATTCAAACTCAAGTGTGACTAAAGCCAATATTAATTTTGATCATAACCCATGGAAAAAACTTTTTGTATGAAAGATATATCACTTAACATGACAATGCAATTAAAAATTATATCTGCCAGTTTTGTAACATGAAATAACAAAGAATATATGCCTTGGGGGAATGTACATTTCAGACAGAGAGCAAAAAAGCTTGATAAGAGAGAGATGGTTCATATCATGAGCTAGAGTACAGAAAAGAATAATAAAACAGAAATAAGAGTGAAACCTTAAACATATTTGAATAATAATAAGAAAAAATAATGCAAAAGATAATAAAATAAGCCAAAAAGTGATATGTTACACTAAAATGTTTTAAATATCCAGATGAAGAAACTTGCTGGAAAAAAAATATATTAAGAGGTTAATACGTTTGCATAGTTTGACAAGGCACAAAATAAGCTATCAGTGTTACTATATTAACTTTATCATATTACTCTAGATCAGAGGTTCCCAACCTTTTTCCTACATCGACCCCTTTTAAAAGAATGATTTTCTTCATCCACCCCCTCACATTTTTCTCTATAATATACAGCCTACAACACGTATTCACACGCTTTCACACGTATAAACAAGATTTCAGAAACACAGATTGTAATTGCACAAACATTGCCAAGAGAAAAAACAAAACTGCTTCTGATTGGTTGCATCGGGAGGACCATGTGCTGTTAAGGTCCAGCGGATTTCTCCAGTTCTGCCTAGTGTTGGTACACAAATAAAAGCTGACAGCGGCATTCGAGGCATATACAAAAGAGTCGTAACATTCAACTTTAGATGCATGGATTACTGGTCCATCTTATGCAAACCTGTATTTATACATATTAAAACAGATATTATTATCTAATAATTACATTCCTAAAAAATTAAATTAAATTTTAAAACAGAAAAATTTATCATAGACCCTCAATAGACCCCTGGAATACTATAGACCCTTTTAAAACTATCCCTGCTCTAGATATAGACAGACAGTTAAGTATATTATTCGCTTTTATTGATTTGATTCTGTACTGAAGAGTAATTTATAATAGTTTCCTGAATCAATAACAACCATAATAAAAAGAAACAGTTTGAGTAATGTTTAGAGGGATAGAATTTTGACCCACAGAAAATTTTAAATTTTATCTGATATGTGCTAAAAATCTAGCTCAATACCTGACACTGCTCATGTCTACACAGTTAAGTGCTGCATTATAATAAAATTTTTCATCCTTTGTGTAATTTTGCATCAAAGTTATAACTCACAATGAGTAAAATTTTTATACCAAGGTTAAATACTCTCATATTTATAAAGTCCATAAAAATAAGAGAAGTATTAAAAAATTTAGTTCCTAAACATGCACAGTAAACAATTACATGATATGACAATAAAAATGTTTGAAGCACTTTTGAACTAATTTCCCTTCAATAAATTACACTAAAACATACAAACAACAACTGACACATTAAATTTTTTTTCTTCTTATTGCTGCTAAAAATAGCTGTTGATTAAACAGAACTACAAACCCGTGACAAACAAATTGCAAGCATATAATGTTGGCACTACCCAATTATTAACATTTCCTACAATCCAAAAAGTGAATAAAAGTATAATTAAAAAACAACCCTAAAACACAATTCGTCATAAAAACATAACTATTAATTACCAATAGAAATTACAGCTTACTTATTTGTGGCAACTGCTTCTCTATAACCATAAATATTATGTTCATTGTAATGTGTTGTATAATAGTGTTTTGCTGACATACAAACTGTCTTGGTGCTTAAAACATTTCCTCCAGGAACATACTGAGGAGTTTCAAGGGGTAAATTTGGGCATCCATCAATTCCACCATTGTAAAAATTAGATGGTTCATTCATGTCCTAACAAAATCAGCAACACATGTTTTTTTTTAAAAAATACAGTTTTTACTCATAACTGCAACACAATATAAAATTATAAAGTTTAAAAGTTTTTGTATAAAAGGTAGATGAGAAATTTTGTTAGTACAAATAATATAAAAGGTAGATGAGACCCTTTATTAATAGATCGAGTTCAAAGCTTTTGATAAAAACTTAGAGTAAAACAAAAAGTTGGTGAAAACTTGAGTACCAGTTTTTAGATATTTTGACAAAAATAAATGAACCTATACCTTCCTTCCAAATGTAATAAGTAAATACTATTTTACTAGATTTTTCTAGTATTTTTTTTAACAAACACATTACATTTACTAAATAAAGAATATTTGAGAATATTTTAAATTCTAAATAAAAATATATGAGAATATTACTAATAAAGTATAATATAAATTTAATGAAATACATTCAAAACACGTGTATTTGTAATTTTCTCTGAGAAATTAAAGTTATACAGGTTAAAAAATTTAAAAGCTCTCAAAATTACTTAAAGAGAAATGTAATTCATTACAGAAATAATGTATCTTTAACAGAATCATATAAATGGTCACTTTTCTGTTGGTGCATGTGTTTTAGTTCCATGACATTGATAAATTTATCAAAATATGAGAAAATTAGTTGAATAGAAACATTAAAGGATGCCCAATAAACCTAAATCTCATAAAACAATTATACAAAAACCCAAAAAATAATAAATAGCAACATTAAAAAAAATCAAAAAAAGAAAATTTACAAAATATATGAAACTTCTAAAAGAACACTACAGTTTTCAGTAATAATGGTTGTTTAATTTCACAATCTATTAAGCTATAGAGAAAGTTTTGAATACCGTTTCATCTTCTAAATAAGAATATTTAAATTCCGTTTTAAGGGTAGATGCCTGATGTGAAGTAGCAGGTTGAAAGGGAAGCTTTTACGAATGTTTTAAATTGATATAGTTTTCAGTAATAGTGGCTATTTAATTTCATAATCTATTAAACTATAGTGAAGGCTTTGAATGGCATTTCATCTTCTAAATAAGAATATTTTAAATTCCGTTTGAGGGTACATATAGCCTGATGTGAAGTAGCAGGTTGAAAGGGAAGCTTTTACGAATGTTTTAAATCAATATAGTTTTCTGTAATAATGGCTATTTAATTTCATAATCTATTAAACTATAGTGAAGGTTTTGAATGGCATTTCATCTTCTAAATAAGAATATTTTATATTCCATTTGAGGGTAGATGTAGCCTGATGCGAAGTAGCAGGTTGAAAGGGAAGCTTTTATGAATGCTTTAAATAACAACAAATTTATTTTATTAAATTTTTACTGCTTTTATTAAAATTTTACAAATATTTCAGGTAGTTTCTTCTAATGAAACTACTGCAGGTTACTAACGTAGGATTACTTATTGTTGCTTACCTCTTTTTTTTTTTTTTTAACGCATTTTGGTACTTTTCTGTTTAACTGTTTACTGCTACTGGGTTTGGCATGCTGCCAAAATTATAACTCGCGATGCCAGACAATTTTTTTCTCTCCAGAGGACTGTTATTGAGGAACGAAATCCTACGTTGATGGGGAAAAAAAAAGAAATACCACAACAAAGAATAGTAATACATATGAGGAGTGGGGACCACACAAAACAAACATATTTTAATAATGAAGCCAGAATATACACAAATATATTCATTCAGTTTAAATCTGATTTCTATTACTGTATGTTATCAAAGTTAAAGAAATCAAAAGCAATTTTAAAAAATAATATTACTATTATATTAGTTATTTAGTGAATATTAATGCACAAACAGAAATCTAAATAAACTGCAAATTTAAGCATTTTAATTTAAACATTTTAACAAAATAATGACAGCAAACTAACAATCCAAACTCCATCATATTTGATATCATTATAGAATCTTCTAAATTGTCTAGTCCAAAATGGCACGGCAGCAGGATGACTAAAATCGGGGAATACTGTCGTACCAGATGTCCACACCTAAAAAACAAGTTGATTCAATATAATCAAGTGCATAGTTAACAGAAAAAGAAGCTATACATCAAAATTTTCATATTATTTAATGACTAGTTACTAATTTATAACAAGCTATTCATTAAAGTTTTCATATTTTTAATAAACTAGTTACTAATTCATAACAAACTTTTAGATTTTAATATTTTACTGCAGTGCTTTTAACTAGTAATTTTGGGTCTATAAGCCCCTGCTAAAAAGACACGCACAAAAAAAATTAAATTTACTGATTATGGTACTAATATGTGAGATTATTTCACTTTTTCTTTCTTTTTTTCCGACAGATAATTTACTTTGTTGCATTCTGTTGCTGTTTCTCCCATAGGTGAAAATGCAAGTTACAATATTGTTCAACACCGCAAAGAATCATTATTAAGACACATTTTATGTAATTTTTCCTTTTGTTTAAAAAAAGAATTTTTTTTCGTATTTTTTTAAATCAAGCTGCAAAAAGTCATAAATTAAAACTGGTACAGAGAAATTAGAGAAAAAATCTTTTCTTAGTAAAATTGATTAAAAATGCTCAATTTATTAATTAATGAGAACTGTAAGAAAATCATAGCAAATATATTAGAATTTTAACATTAGAAATATAGAATTCTGCTAGTATAGCTTATGAACTACACAATATTATGTAACCTTTCATTTAATGTCACTGCTTTTATTTAATCACAAGAGAACTTACTATGAAAATAAGTATGGATATAAATTTTACACACTTTACAAAAAGTAATTGAATTGATCACCAGAATGTAAACCGTTTTGAAATAATATACTAATCTATGCCTTCATTTCTTTAAAACATGTGTAAATTCAAGACATTAAAAGTATAGTGTGTGTTATTATAACTATTATCATTAGTTTTTTATATGATTTGTAGTAACACACACATGCAAATACTAATCGAATAACAGAATTTCGTGTTCTACTTAGGCTCATTAGTTTAAACATATTTCTTTTTATTTATTTTTTTTTCAATATTTCCTTTGCTGTTGTGAGAGACTGAACACAGCCAGACTGTTTACTTTTAAAATCATATTTTTAATCATAACTAATCGAATAACAGAATTTTGTTTTCTACTTAGGCTCATTAGTTTAAACATTTTTTTTTTTTAATAATTTTTCCTTTGCTGTTGTGAGAGACTGAACACAGCCAGAATTTTT
The DNA here is from genome assembly GCA_907164885.2 of Dolomedes plantarius. Classification (NCBI taxonomy): domain Eukaryota; kingdom Metazoa; phylum Arthropoda; class Arachnida; order Araneae; family Dolomedidae; genus Dolomedes; species Dolomedes plantarius. The sequence goes on along the minus strand of OU015493.1, from coordinate 139,196,939 downwards.
ACTTTTGAAATCCTACTTTTTAGATATGACTCTTTAGATAATGATGGTATTGGCATCACTGATAAGATATCACTGCATTTTCCTTTGCTTAAACCTATTTCAGATTTTATTTTCAACTTTGTAACAAAAAAAAGATATCAAATATTTCTTAATTATTATTTATATTTCTTAATTATTATATAATATTATTAAAAATTCTTAGAAATGCCATTTAAGCTAGGAACTTTCTAGCTTAAATGATATTATTTAAGAACTTAATGATTAATGTTCCGACCCTTGTGGTGCTGAGTTAAAACAGGAGCTGCATCTTTGAGCCTTATAGCCTATAATGGACTTGATCTGATACTGCTGTCGGTCAAGGGGCAAAAGGCACAACAACAACAACAGGTTTTAATCAATGCTAATTAGACAAGAATTTTAACATGCATACAAGATCTCTTGACAGCATATAATAATGAATCTTAAAAATTTCCTACTAAATAATATATCTTTGCCTAGCTAAATTAACTGGTTAGAGAAATAATATTATTGTTAATTATTTCTAACATAAATTACTCAGTTTGAACAAAGCATACAAATTACCTTCCCGACAAATATAGTTCCATTAGCATTCTTAACAAATATATCATCATCTACACCTTCATCATATGGAAGATATGCTTTTTCAGAGTTGCTTAAGCCAGGATCCTGTGAATAAGAGGATATAACAAATATGTGCATACATAAAAATTTAAATTTTTAAAAGTTTAAACATTCAAAATAAGTCAAAAACAAATAAGTTCTACACTTATATTCCTAATAAACAGATGGGTGCAACAGAGTATGCACTAACCCAAGAAGCATATATCAATTCAATAAATTAAATTACTAAAATAAATGAATATGTCAGCATGCATATAATGCTTTAATTAGTATTTAAATTCTCTCATAAACTCCCTTAGTTGCAGAAATTTGGGAACAGCTTATCCAATTTCCTATCTCACTTTGAGCATCATGCTCTCATGTAAGTCTGCTCTATTGTCCAAAAACTGAGGATGAAGGCTTTAGCCCAGATACCTAAGACAAACGACATCTGGAACCTACAAATAATTCAGAGGCATTATAAATTAACAGCAGCTTTAAAATGTTGAAAACCCTATATATTAAAGAAGTCTTCAGCTCCCTGTGCAACATTTGATGATGAAATTTAATAGATGTTTTTTACATTTAAAGATAACTAGTGACATAAAAGAGGGTGGGAAGAAATTAGAGGGTAAAAAACAAAACATGCAGAGCAAAGTTTTAAAACTAAATTTAATCCTGATAATTGATAAATAAACAAGAACAGAAATAATGTTAAACACAGTCAAAACTAAAACTTTAGCAGTACGATTTATTTTCTGTTATCCAATGAAGAGGACAATGAATAAGTGTTATAAAGAATTATTAGAAGATGAAACAAAATTTATGAAATATTTTGCCTTCCCTAGTCTTAAAACCTTAATTATGTAGAAAAAAAATCAAAATATTTAATAAGTATACAGTAATTTTCCTACTTTTTTCCTGAGCATGCTATTAACATATTTAAAAGTTTCATTTAAAACGATTTAACTAACAGCAGAATTTTTTTATAAAGTTAGTTTGATAGAACATTCAATAAATTTGTTGAATGAATATTAGGTTTTTAAATTACTTCCCTTTCATTTTACCATAATTAATTTCATTTTGTCTAAATTATATTACAGAACTATATACAAAAAGATTTACAAGTGCATGTGCAAATATACTCAATATTTTACAATTACAGTCGATTCTGGTTTAGATACATACTATAAAGTATTTAAGATGTGACACAATAAAATGATTAACTGCTACTAATATTTATTATAAAATAAATAATCCTGAAGAATACTCTCATCATAAAAAGGGGGTGGTTAAACAACAAGTATTAATACCTAGATCATAAATATTACGAAAAATATTTTTAATGGGTTGTACAATTCATTTTCAATACATTAAATTGTTACAAAATTAATATTCATCAGAACACAATGAAAATAGTTGTTAGCATCATTAAAGTATATAAATACATAATATCAAATTAATATAAGCATGTAGGTGGTCTTATTAAATATATACCACAGAATTTAATAGTTAAAGGTTAGTGATAAAGTTATAGCTTCTAAAGGTTATTCAAATTATTTAATTCAACATACCGTCATTATGACATAGTGTCTTCCTGCAGCATGAAGATCATCAATAAATTCTGGTAAACCAGCAAAATTCACTTTGTCATACGTAAAATCCTTGTAATTATCCATGTAATCAATGTCATTCCATTGTACATCCTATTAACAGAATAGATTAAATGGAACAAAGTTCTTTTAAAAAGCATAAAACTGCTAAATTTCTAATTTTTAAAGCAGTGGTTATCCGCATATGGTTCAATTTCTGGCTTAGTGGTCCACAGACTTATAAGGGTTGGGAACCACTGCTTTAAAGGTTTAAAAAATTTTTGAATTCTAATTTTCTTTTAGCTTAAGAAGATTGAAAATAACTTTTTACATTACTATAGTGTAATGTGTCTTTTCAAAGTTCATAATAAGGAAATAAAAATATGAATATAAAAGTAATAACGACACATCAGATTTTCTATTCTATATTGTTACTCAAAAATCAAAATAATTTTAATTTAAAAGAAATTAAATTACATTTTTTTCTGAAAAGAAATCGTGCCTTAATAAAAAAATTTTGATGATGCTTAATTAAATCAGATAATCATGTTAAAAAAATATTAAACAGGTGTTACAAGATACAAATTGTAAAAAGCCATTACTGTAAAAACATGTAAATTTTATGCTTGACCCTATCACTGTATCCTGGGGTCCACGCGGACCCCAGGCTCTTTTAACTAGTTGGCAAAAAATATATATTGTACTTTGAGGGGTGTAAGCCAGTGACATCTCATTTTAGCATGTGTGTAACTCAGGGTAAAAATTTAATTGCATTAATATCAGGGGTTGTTGGTTTTTTTTTAATTTGAAACATATGTCACATTTCTGTGACCTGGGGTCCGCACGGACCATAGCGTTATGCCGGGTGTCTGAGAACTATTGGACACATTAAAAAAGAATGAAAAATAGCTAGGAACAATGACGTGTTTTTGATAACACATATTAATAAGAAGGTCCAAAAGTTTTGGTTTCACAACAATGTTATTCCCAGAATTCGACAGATGGCGCTAGGTGATGAGACAGGTGTGTTTGCATTTTTCTCGTTACGCGCCTCTCAGTTGAGAGCTGTTATTTGAAGCTGCAACATGTCGCGACAAAGAGTTTCGATAGAAGAAGCCTTATGCATGATACAAGAAAGTGATAGTGAAAACGATGTAGATATAGATAGCTTTGGTGAATCAACTGAGTCTGAAGAGAGTGACGCGAATATTCAAGATCCAAACATTTAAACCGATAGTGAATCGGAAAGTGACGAATAAACTGGCCAACAATCTCCATCTCGTAAAAGAGCTCGATTCACCCATCTGTTGAATCAAGCACATACTTTTGAATCGCCATCAGGAAGTAAGTGGACCACAGAAAAACGTAATTCGGTACAAACTTTAGCAGCTAATATTTTACGAGAGAATAGTGGATTAGCAGGAGATGCCAAGAATGTATCTGATAAATTACATTCTCTAAAAATGTTTATAACATCTGAAATGGTCAACGTTATTGCCCGAGAGATTAATAGATGGGCTAAAAAAGTGATTGCAACTTGGAATCAAGTCAATCTGGCAAATGAGGAGAAGTGGACTGAAACAGATGAAATAGAACTCTACGCTTTTATTGGATTACTCTTACTCGGTGGTGCATACAAATCTGTGAACGAAAGTTTAGAAGAAATGCAGACTTTGTACAGTGGAAGGCCGATATTTCGTGCTACAATGTCTTCGCGATGTTACCAAAATTTGCTTTGTTTCTGTCGGTTTGACAATGATGCAACAAGAAAACAAAGACTAGAGGTAGATAAACTAGCTGCCTGTCAGGATGTCTGGCAAATGCTTCTCGAAAATCGATATATGGCAAAAATATGGCGAAATATTACAAGCCCGGAAAATATCTGACAGTCGATGAGCACTCGTGGTCGGTGCAGATTTCGACAGTACATACCGAGCAAGCCCGGAAAGTATGGAATCAAACTATTTTGGTGCTGTGATTCCACCACTTTGTTTCATTTGAAAGAAGAAGTGTATGTTGGACGACAACCTGGTACTGCAGTTGGAGCAAACAATGTTTGTGATCTCGTCAAGCAATTAGTTGACCCTTGGAAGAACAAAGGACACAATGTTACCATGGACAATTACTTCACTAGTGCTCAGTTAGCAGAGGACCTACTAGCTGTGAAAACCACAGTGGTTGGAACAATTCGAAAAAATCGAAAAGAAGTCCAAAAAGAGTTGCTACCAAATCGTCAGCGTGAAGAGAAGTCTTCTATCTTTTGTTTTAATAAACAACTGACTTTAGTTAGCTACACTCCAAAGAAAGGGTAGGCAGTCATTTTGCTATCTTCCATTCATCATGACAAAAACGTCATTGAGGAGAAAGACAATAAACCAGATATTATTACTCATTCCAATGCAACAAAATCTGGAGTTGACAACTTTGACCATTTATGCAGATTGTACACATGCAAGCAAAAAATATGCCGTTGGCCTATGGTCTTCTGGTTCAACATGCTCGACTGCGCAGCTGTTGCTGGATACATAATTTGGATTTTGAAATATCCAGATTGGGAATCTGGGAAGTGCCATCGACATCGATTGTTCCTGAAAGACCTTGAGAGAGAGCTGGTCAATAACTTCATTCAGAGAAGACTTCAGAACATTCAACTGTTGCAGTCTGGAGTTTGTCATTCATTAAAATCTTTGGGGATTGAAATTCCGACACTACATGCTTGAGCTACAGGACCCAGAATTCAAGAACAAAATAAAAAGATACGGTGCCAGCTATGTCCACGTTCTTTGAATGGAAAAGTAAAGACCCGATGTACTAATTGCCATATACCTTGTTGCCCGGAACACCAGAAGACCATTTGTGAGGTATGTTCAGCGAACATTTAGAAATGCAGAACGAATCTGTAAATATGATTGTAAAATTATTATGTTCTTAGTTTTTTAAATAAAATTGTTTAAGAAAATATCTGAATAATCGTTAATTACTTGTAAGATAATTAAATGAATGCAAAATTAACTTTCATGTGATGTAAATCGTATAAAATATGTAAATTACAATATGGGGTCCGCGTGGACCCCAGGTTACAGCAGGGTATGTTACGGAACGATACAGTGATAGGGTTAAGACATATGATTTAATTACTAAACTACAGTATAAATTCCATACATTTATAAAGCATCACATTATTCAATTTACTTTCAAGTGTAATTTCCTTTGCAGCATAAGCAAATATATACTGCTGTTTGTATATGAAGAATATATTTACATATATATAAACAACAGAAATTGCTTATTTAATATAATATGATATATATTTGTTAAAATATGTATAACATGTTTATATATTCACAATATATTTTTATATTTTAGTATATATATTTTAATTAAAACAGTAACATTTAAGGTATATACAAACCAATATAATTTTAAAAATTCTGAATAACAGTTTAAATTTTAAAAGAATTTATTTATAACATAATCAATTATACTATTAAAATCTTACCAAAGGTATTCCTGCATCAATAGTACGTTGCATAACTTCTCTAGTCTTATTCAGTGTATTATAGCCAAAACGACAAAGATGAAATCCTAAACTCCAAAACGGAGGCATAAAAGTTTTACCAACTAAATTACTATACTGCCGTGTAACATCATTTGGTGAAGGTCCCAACATAATGAAGAAATCAAATATGCCCCCAATGGGCCGGAATGTGACAGCTGGTGTAGGTTGTAGTATAACATCTGTAATTAAAAATAGTCCTCCCAGTTAAAATGCAGTGAAGTATACCAATAAAATATTATACAAAATATTTCTTAAACAACATTAAAAAACACCCACTATATCACAATGTGATTTAACACTTAAATATAAAAATGTATTTTTAAGAGAAGTCCATCCATCTCTTCTAGAAAGTTTTTCTTCATGAACTGGATTTTTGATTACTAAAAAAGTTGTTCTGTAAGTAAAACACAGTATCTATACTAAAGATTATTATAAATTACAAGACACTTGTGGATTACATATAACAGTAACACATAGCTTCTTAACATCCAAAATAAAAAATAAAAGGATGGCAACTAATTTTAAACTAATTAACTTTTCTTCTTCAGGCTGAGGAGCATTAGGTGTGGGAGAGTTCACAACTGCATTATGGGCAATTCCCAAATGCATTGGTAAATTGTACACAGAGACAATCACACCAAATACTCTTTGACCTGATAAAGAACTATTAATTAGTTCAAAACTGGTTGCCATCTGTCTATTTTTTACAGTAGTTATTAAAAAGCCCCTGTTACATGGTTTAAAATACTACTAAAAGAGCAGGATGTTACTATGGAAATATGAATGCATACATATGTACATATTGACCAGTGTACAAGAATGGCTAAAACTTAATTAAGTATTAAACTGACAATAAAAAAACTAAATCTCCTTTAAACCTAGGTGTTTGTATGTATATGAGCAAAATTCCAAGTTATTTCTAATGAGTATAAGAGAAGGAAGGGAGAACATGATACTGTACTTTAAAAGAAATTAACTAAGCATGAGGAATTTAGTCAGTAGAGAATTTCTCAAAAAGCCTGTTGGGATTTTTATCGAAAAGTAACCTACCTTTAGTTTTTCCTTACTTTGGTATTGCACTCATGCCATTATTTATTTTTGGCAGTTGACAAATACGCTTCCTTAATATCCTAGTGATCAGGTAATCAACCATGTTAACCTAGTAAATTCATTTGTAAATGACACCATTATCCCAGGTTCTGTTGTATGACGTCATTTGCATTCATCAAATGTTAGTGGGGCTTTTATTTGTTTTTCCCCCATGGTTTATTGATTACAAGTTGGGATCAACTCGTTGTGTGCTTTTTATAATTTATGCATATACTGTGTATATATATATCCACTGTGTAGAGAGTTTGCCTCTCTTTTGCTCTCGTTCTTTCCCTCTGTTTTGCCGGCTGATGTAGAGTCTCTTTTAAGTGAGATGTCTTGTGGACTGCGTGCCTGAGAGTTTCATTTTATTATATTTAAATGTAAATAGTTATTTCAGTTTATTTATAACTTTGAATAAAGAAGTTTTAGTTTTAATTTGCTTTTGTTCATTATATACTGCCAACCACACTCTGCTAATTGTCACTATGTCTGATAATAAAGCCAAGTATCACTTTTCTTACATGGTACAAAAACCACAACTGAATTCTTATCAATCATAATCTTATTCTAATCAATCACAAATACAGCTTGCAGTTTTTTAGTTGCAATGATCATTCAGTTCTTGAACAGGTTTTTGACCTCAGCTAACGGATACTACTTATGGGCTACTATGGACATAAATACTCTTTATTTTAAGATAAATATTATAAAGAGGGCAATTCCAAAATTATTTTTTACCTCTCAGAAATGATTCTAGTTATGCAAACACATATCAACAATATACATACACAGAAAGTTGTTTTACAGGATACATATTCACTTTAAGAAATATGTAAAAATGAGTTAGAATCTTTTTATAGACCTAAAAATCAAAAGTTTAGAAAATAGTATCTAATAAAATTTTGGTTCTCTCTTACTAGTTATAGAAATTTTAATCCTATTTTTTATCATAAAATCAGCTTAAATTAAAAAGCAAAAATCATACACACCCATAATATTGCTGTTAAACAGAAACACACCACTAGCTTTACCATCTTTTTCTAATGCCATATAGAATGGATGACTTCCATACAGACCATGGTTTGGCTTGATGAAAGAAAAAAAATTAATTAAAATACTATAAAATGCAATTAAGTAAAGGAATTAAAGAATTTATACCCATTCTATGTGAAATGAAATTTTTCTACTCAATTATAAATCAATATATAAATGGCTTTATTCAGTTAGCAGTTTTTCAAATTTAGCAAAACATGAGCACAAACATTGTGGTGAACTGTTCTACCTACCACTGGAACTAAACAATCAATAAAATAAAAAGGGGGGGGGGGGTGTTATTCCAAGATTATTTTCCATCTCCCATGACCAGAAATGATTCTGGTTATGGTAACACATGTCAGTAATCTACATCATAGAAGGTTGATTTACAGGATGCATATTATTTTTAGAAATTAGTAAAAAAGAGTTTACATGATCTTTTAATGTACTTTACTAATCAAAAGTTTTAAAATAATTATCTTTTATAAATAATATACATTTAACATCCTTGAGTTTTTACTTTGAATAATCCTCAGCATAATACATTTCAAATAACAAATGACTAACACAACTAAGTGACAAATAGGCAGACAATATCAAGTTTTCCAGATTTGAAATAGATTAGTACATTCAAAACGTTTTAGAAAATATCCTAATTTGCTCCATTATTCTATATATAGTTACAGAAAATCTCAGGAAAAATTATTCATCTAAAAGCAAATATATTTTCATGATAGCAATTTGAACATTGGACCTCTGTCTGAGGATGATTTTGCTGAAAAATAAGATAAAAGGAAATGAGCTAGCTTTAGCCATGAAATATAAGTCTTGAAATTAAGCAAGGTTTTGAAATAAACTGAATCTAGTCTTTTTCATACGGCAAGCTATTTTATCATAAAATTGTTTCATATATTTTAATGAACAATTCTGTCTACAACTATTTGAACAAAGTGAAATAAATAAAAGTTGTAACAATAATGAGAGTAAAAAATTCCCATAGTAAATCTCACTGGCCAACTGGTTAGGATGATGGCATTTGATGGCAGAGACAGCAGGTTTGAGTGCCATGGCAGGCTTGGGTGTTTATTATAAATCTAGTGAGGTGGCTTAGCACTGTATTTTAAGATTACCGTTACCTGGTGGATAAAAGCACAAAATTTCGCATTAAGGTACCTTAAGGTATACTAATAAATGTTAGCCTAGGAGCCCTCTGGAATTTCTAAAAATGTTCATGTACAGCACTAAAATCCAAAATGGCCAACAAATACGACCAAATATCACATGTGAAACTTTCTTTCCAAGGCACCACTACTGAATAAACCATAAAAAATGGGATTTGTAAAATGGACAATCCCTTCTTGGATGATTTCCCTAGTCTACACAGTCTTCACAGTTGCAACTGCACAAGTGAGTCGGTGGTTGTAACCTTACGCACCTTGGCAGACATAGGCAAACAGCAGTATCAGGACTTTGTCGAGAATGTACTTGATGAGCGCACCCTCTCAACCAAGAGGAATTCTCTTGCACTCTTCAAGAGACCAAATCATAAAGCAACATCTCAGCAGGGGAAGAAGATGAAAGGGCTTCAGAAGAATTTGGAACCATTTAGCCAACTATATATATCTATGCAGAAGCGGAAATCAAATTTGGATAAGTTTTTTGCACAAGATTGTTATTCCCTCCTTCCATTTCAGAATTTGGTAAGTTTAATTTGCTAACCAACAAGGTTGGGATACTGCAATGTCTTGAGCAGCCAGGTCAATTAAAGCCCCCCTTCAACCTATGACTCCAAATTTCAGGACAGTGGTGTCATTGTCCACTGCCTGCTCACTACTAGCGTCGACACCTTCAGTCAGTATACTGATAAGATCATTCTACCTTACTTTCATAAGCTGCTGAAGAATGCCTAAAGGTTAGATGTTGTTTGGGACACCTATATTCCAGACAGTTTAAAGTTGTCTACCTGGGAAAAAAGAGGTGAGGGGATTTGAAGGAAAGTATCTAGCAACACCAAACTGCCACAAAATTGGATGGACTTTCTACATGATTCAATGAAAAAGAAGAAATTGTTCAACTTTTTGACTTCCAAGGTTGTAGAGTTCAACTGGCCACCAGGCAAAGATGTATATGTCACAACAGGGAAAGCAGTTGCACAAATCAGTTCAAACACACCCATGGAAAACTGCAATCATGAAGAGGTAGACACGAGACTTGTGGTTCATGTACTCACTACAGCACTCACTCACTTCACTACAGCAAGGAGCAAAGAGTATCCTTGTGCACACTGTAGACACAGGGTGTGATTGTCATCCATGCTAGCACAGTCTGTGATCTAATAGTGACTCAACCTTTGGCCGATATCTGAGTGACCTTTGACATGGGCAACCATTACAGGTTTTACCACATCAATGCCATTTGTACAAGCCTGGGGGAGCCAAAATCAAAAGCAATACCTATGTTTCACTCAGTCTCTGGTTGCAACTAATGATTGCAATACCAGTATACCGGTATATTGAATACTGGTATTTTGTGCTATTTTGCAATTTCATAAAACAGTATTTGCTAAGGATAAATACTGGTATTTTGGTACTGCTATAAATAATAAATATTTTTTATCATAAGTTTTGACTTAAATTATTGGCCATCTACTGTTAACTGAAGTATGTATTTTTTTTTATTGGTATGGCAGTACTAACACAAATAAGTCATTTACTATCTTTATTTTTGTTCTGTTTCAATTAGTGATTTCAATACTGGTATTAGGTATAAATGAAAAAATTGTTACAAACAATGATACAAAAGTAATAAAAAAAATAGATTTATTCAAAACTGTCAGATGAGAGACCGAAATGGGAGAAGATGAAGGACTTCGAGATAAATATTTAGAGTAAGTATATATCACTCATTATTAACAGTACCACCAATCAGCAAAGATGCAGAAAGTGTATTTTTAACTGCAGGTAATTTGTGCACCAAAGTATATTCCCGGCTTAATATAAATGCATTATGTTTTGCGTTTCAAAAATATGCAGTTAATAAATTGGTTTTTCTTCTTTAAAACCCTTTCCAGCACAGTGTTACCAGTCTGGTAACACCTAAACAGTTCCCTTTTTAAACGCTGAAAATAAACTGTAAAAAAAAAAAAATTAAAATTGGATAAAATGTTTCTTTTAACTTTCCTTATCAACAATAAATGGCAGTACCACAACTACCAATCCATAATTTTCCTCTCAGTCAAGTTTTTAAAAACCCTTATTTTTCAAAGAAATTTTTCAGGTTTTTTTTTAGATAGAAAAAAATTTTTCCTATGTAATTTTGTTGGCTGAACTCTAATCTCTTTACTTTGTATTATTTTTTAATTTTTACATTGGAAGCTTGTCTAAAATCGAGACATGAATTCAAGGTGTTAACGAACCGGCAACACTGAGTCACTAGGGCGTATCATCTCATATTTCACTTGAGGAAGGTAAACAAAGCTCTATTGTGAGCGAGGGGGGTCTTCTTCCCAGAAGTAAACAGAAGGGTCTTTGTACCTAGTCTGTTGGTGCACTAAAAGGCAATAGGGTTTACAAAGGGTTGTACGCCCCTTGGAAATTCCACGTGAGGAATGCCGAAGTCAACACATGGTCAAGGATAATTTTATCAGTTCGCTTTTCGATTTACACCTTGCAGTTGTATTTTTTCCTCTTGCTTTTATAGAATGTTAGCTTCTTCAAAGGGGGTGTTACATGCTTCGAGAAGTATCACGAAAAGAAAAAATAGCTCATATAGCTCATAAGTGTTTTTTTTCGGGTGGTAGTGGGGGTGGGGTGTAAAGTAGCAGGCCTCCCCGTGGTGCACCCTGGGTAACTCCAAATCTGCTGCAGATCCAAATCTAGCATTTTTTAATTAAAACCAAAACTTTTACTCTATTGCATGCTTCACAACAATGCTCGCATTTTCTAAGCTCATGTGATTCAGTATTGCCGCTCTGGTAACACCCACAAAATTAAAACGGTAAGTGCAATCTTTATGACATTACATGTGTATACTCCTCTAGGCCTAAATAGACAGCATACCAATTTTTTGTTGAAATTCCAACTTTAAAAGGTAGTGTGCCAGAATGGGTTAATAAAAAACAATTTATTAACTGAGTATATTTGAATACATATTATATAATAAACTGCACAACAAAATTTTTATGTGATATCTACTCATCTTAATAATAATACTAAATATTTTGTTACTTCATTGTATTGTAATACTGTAGTGATTTATTTTTTATTTTTAATGTTATAAATTATTATTTTACAGCTATTATTAATAATATTTGTACCTTTATTTTATATTTGTACATAACAAAATTGTTTATATTTTTACAGTTTATGCATTTTTTTGCAGAAACTAATTAATATTGCAAAGAAATAACTGTGCTTTTGTATCTTTTTTGAAAAATTCCTAATACTGGTATAGCATTTGAAAAAATACAGAATACCGGTATTGTATTTTTGGTCTGGTATTGCAATCACTAGATACGACACAACCTCTGCCTTTAAAGGTAAGAGTAAGAAGTCCATTTGGGAAGCATGGCAAGCATTTCAAGACATCACTGATATATTTGTGTATTTGGCCAATCATCTATTCCAACTGCTGAAAGCAGACTCTGAACACTTCAAGAAGCTGGAATGACTGACTGTTGTTCAATATCAGGGTTTCCCAAAGTGGAAAATAACTCCCCCAAAAGGTCAGTGAGACAATCCAGGGGGGGGGGGGGGGGTAGACTTGGATGCAAATGGGGAGGGTGGAGGAATATAAGGGGGCGGTGGATGCATAAAGAAAAAAGACAAGAAAATTCTGAAACATATGGAAGACACTGGACACAAAGGTTATGGAAAGACCCTGGGAGGGAAACAATCATATATTATGAAATTTGTGAAGTGTCCTGTGACATAATTTTACAGTTTTGACCTTTTAATAGTGCTGAGAATATTGGGCAGTATACCTCATTTCGTATGCTGTAACTATCGTATTTAGTTTTCCTCCCTACTTTTGTATTAAACCATCCTCAATCTGCAGAAAGAGACACCTGTTCCAGCATTAACAGCTCTTCTTAAATAAATGTTGATATTTGGCAAAGAAAGGGAGATAACTGGAGACAATCTCCTCCTCAACACATTCTGGGCTTTGGCCATGGTAAGGGGGTGAAATTCCATCAATTGTCACTTGTATCACTATCTACCCCTTCTAGAAAAATAACCTCTCTTCTCAAGTGACTGCTCATTGAGGGATCAAATCTTTGAAAGTGACCTAAGTTTTTTTCCGGTTGCACAAAGCATAAAATCGGTTTTCTTAACAATCAAATATTTAAAAAAAACTAATGAGATGCTTGCAGATGGGCACTTGATGCTCCAAAGGCATTAAAATCAACTTCAATTCCGGATGATGAAACACGGAAGTGAGATAAATTTTCATCTGTAAGTCTGCCTCTTTCCTTGGACTTAATGTGTTATATCAGTGGTTCCCAACCTTTATCAGCTGACGACCCACCTTTCCTTATCGGAATACCTCCACGGTCCATCGGTCCATGGTGGGGTAAAAAACCTTATTTGTATCATATCCCTTCCTCATGTATATATAATTTACCATCAAATATTGCAAATATATATATATATATATATATATTATATATATATATATATTTATATATATATATATATATATATATATATATATATATATATATATATATATATATTTTATATATATATATATATATACAGTGGACGTTCGTTAATTCGAACTCAAAGGTTCTCAGAAAAAAGTTCGAATTATCTGATGCTAAGAGAAAATATATAACTTTAAATGTGTATCACTGAAGAAGAAAATCTCCTAGTATGTATAACCCCAGAAAATATATTATACTATGTTATCTAAAGTTAAACATATTAAAAAGCAATACAGACTTACTTTAATCATAAAATGAAGCAGAAGATTTGCAGTATAAAGTAAACTTTTATTAAAAATATGAATTACACTTTGGGGAAAAACTGTAAAATGGATGTTTGGTTTTGTTTATGATGCCTACATTGTTCAGCCAGTTTCTCGATTTGAAGTAAACATTTCAATTCATTTTCAGAGGAAGGTTCCATCTGAATAAATGCTTTCAGAGTTTTAATAGAGTCCATTATGGCTTTGTTCATTATGGCCGCATTAAAAATATCTTTCGGCAGGTAAGTAGAGAAAAGTCCTGGCAGTTTCCTACCGAAATTAGTGCATACGTCTTCGTTTACATCAGAGCTTTGGCCACATACAGTTTGATAAGAAATATTGTGCCTTGACTTAAATCGAGAAAGCCATCCATCACTGCATTTAAAATCTTCAATACCCATTCGACTTGCCAATTCATCAGCCTTAGTCAGCACTAGGGGTCCATTTATCGGAAAATTTCGAGATCTAACATCCTGGAACCATAGCAGTAGAGCTTTTTCTAGAACTTCTTGGGACGCATTTCCCATGCGTTTCTTTCCTCTAGCAAATTTTGATTTTTCCCATGAATCTAAAATTGACTCCTTGTTTTTCAAATTAGTTGACAAGGCATTTTTTTTAATTCCATAGTCAGCTGCTAACTTCGTTTTACATTCGCCATTCTCTACTTTCTTTAAAATTTCTACCTTTGTCTCCAAAGTTAGGGTTTTGTACTTTCCACGTGTAGACATCCTCAACTTTTACACTTTCACACCACACAATGAGGAAGAAAAACTAGACCACATTAACTTGTCTGCACTGCAGTTATAACTGACGCAGCTCCCTAGAATCTGTAGTAAAGACTAGTTTTTCTGAAATTCTAAGAAAATCGATCCAAATAAAGAAAAATTTCTTTTTCCGTTTATCACTAATACGGACAATAGCTACTAACGTTTAGCGGCCATGCAATAGTCTAGGAATGCAGGCATGCGCCTCTTTACACAGAAAAGAAATTTTAACACACAAAATAATAAATACAGTGTGCATTTTTTCCATTAAACGAGGAAAAAGAATTTTTTTTGTCCAATTTTTAGTTCGAATTAACCGAAGTGATAAAAATTTAGTTCGAATTAATGAGATTTTTTTAACATTAACTCCAATACAAGTTTTTTGGGGCCTTTGGATTAGTTTGAATTAACCGAAAGTTCGAATTAACCGAGTTCGAATTAACGAGCGTCCACTGTATATATATATATATATATATGGTTTTTTGGAAGATACAGATTGATTATCGATAAACAATTTGTGTTCTGATTTGAAAATGGTTGACAAAATATAAGCACTTTGTAGCAAAACAGTTATTTATTTAACAATAGATATATGTTTGCAATATATGCAACAAGTGGTTTCATACTCACTAACAAGTTTTCCTAGGTGAAGATAAAAAACTACAATTATAAAAGTACACAAAGACCATTTTAATTTTTCAGGCAAAAAAAAATCATACAGCTTTGATATAATTACAGTTAAGAAAATTGTTATCACAATCTATCAATATGTAAAATTGCTGTTTTTAAGTAAGTTTCGATTTTTCTTATCTTTTCTGATGGCTTATTCGATGGTTTCTGATAGTTTTAGGATGGAGACGCGACCCACCTGTAACCCTTCCGCAACCCACAGGTTGGGATCCGCTGTGTTATATGATGGACAAGGTGCTTTCGCATGCATAAGTATTACCGAACATGTAACAAATTTTTTAAAACCAAACTGATGTAAGAGGGGATGCCTCTCATCTAGAAAAAGTTTTCAAACATCTTCCCTCTCTCTGTATTCCCCGTAAAATTTGGATCTGTCTGCAATTCTCATATGACCAGTTGCAGAGATGGATCCTATTCTTCAATATTCATTGGTGAAGGATTGTAAAATAAATCAGCTTGAGATCTTACAGTCCAAAGTCATCAAATCTTCTGTTAAATTCTGAAATTAAAATGTCCATGTGGAGCGCAAAGGAACTGAATTTGCAACCTTTTATTTTTTCTCTTAAAGACTTAACATGCGCATAATTAATCAAATTGTTTTGTGCTATGATTTTTTTAGTATAAGTGAGAAAATAAGCACTATGCTACATAATTCAGCGTTTGATATTAGCACAAAAATTCATTTGAGTAATAATACAGTGCTAAGAAGAACTGATGAAATGGCTCAAGATGTTGAAGACTCATTATGTGAGTATTTAAAAACATTCCAGTTCTCTATACAGCTTGAAGAGTCAACCTTTCCAGGAAATAAAGCCTTACTTTTAGCATACATGCAATTCATAAATGAAGAAAATAATTGCCAAAAATTATTATTCCCTAAAAATTTGCAAACCAATACTAAAGGAGGATCAACATTTCATGCATTAGAAGAGTTTTTCAAAGGAAAAGAAATCCCAGTTCAGAAATGTCAGTTGCTACAAATGGTGTTCCAGTGATGATACGATGCTGAAGGGGGTAGGGGGGGGGGGGGTCTTCTTGCATATTTAAAAAAGTGGTTCCAAATGTATTCGTTGAACACTGTACAATTCATCCTCACCATTTAGTTGCAAAAAATGTGAGTGACACTGGCGTAGGTCATTACAGTATGTTTTTTAGCCCATCAACAAAATCAGAAGCAATACATCGGATGACAGATTATACGGTCAACTTTGTATTGAAAACTATGAAGAATTCAATCGCTTGCTGATTGATACAGAAGTTAATTGGCTATCAAAAAGGTGCTTGATTGGATCGGTTTTATAAACTCTTTGACTCAGTGTAAAAGTTCTTAGAAAACAAAGCTGATGCTTATAAGCCAACTTAACCGATTCCAAACATGACATAGTTTATGTGACAGACTAGTTTAGTAAATTTAATGAAATATATCAAAAAATCTAAGGTGATGAACTGAATTTAATCAAAATAAAAACTGTTATTTCCTTATTTGTGGCAAAACCTCTATGCAAATGAAATTTCGAACAAGGGGGAATTCAGCCAGTTTTCAAACTTATCAACCAGTGACGTAGCGAGCATAACTGGTGCCCGGGACACGATACCTTTTTTGGCACCCCCTCCCCAAAAAAACATATAGTAATATAATATATAGAATTAGTGAAAAGGGCCGTTTGGTGCCCCTCTGAGAGTAGTGCCAAACGGTGAGATGATAGACCCCCTTGCCCCCCCTTCACTACACCACTGTTATCAACAGTAGAAAAACATCATGAAGACTTGATTATATACTATCTACTAATAAGTATTTGGACACCCATGCAAATGATAATATCTGCAGTCCTGATATACGTCATGACATCCGCCATTAAATTTCATATAGGAAACAACATTGGCACTAGTCATATGCAAGATGCCATGAAGTAAAGAGTTATCTGATTTCAAGAAAGGTGTAATCGCCAGGTATCAGAGAAATGGCTGAAAGGGACATATCCAGCGAGCTGAATTACCCGAAATCGACAGTGGCCTATGAGATTCAGATGTGAAAGGTGAGCGGTGATTGTTGGAATGTGCCCTGAGTCAGCAGACCCACGAAACTGGGAGATAGAGACCAGTGCTGAGAAATATCCAGAGAAATTCGGAAGAAATGGACCCAAACGATGACCCACATACTTCAGGAATGTGGTGTAAAGCCCGTAGAAATTGGATTGTAGATCAGTGGAAATGGGTTTTCTGGAGCGACAGATCAAGGTTCCCCCTCTAACGTTTGGATGGCAGGGTCTGGATCTGGCATCTGCCTAGAGAATACCTCTGGCCAGAATGCATTGTGTCCACAGTAAAGTTCAGAGGAGGTGGAATTATGGTCTGGGGGTGTTTTGCCTGGTACACTGGTACCTGGTCTGACTGTAACCTTTGGTCCCAATTCATGGTAAGCTCAACGCCAACGTCTACTGCACTATTTTGGATGACTATGTGCTTCCTATGTTGTGACAGTTTTACAGGTTGGACCCATGTTACTTCCAGGACGACAATGCCGGCTGTCATGCCCAGAGCCCAGACCTGAACCCTATTAAGAACCTCTGGGACGAGTTAGAACACCGAATTAAGGGGTGCATCAACTGTCCAAAATTGTGAGGGAACTTACATGTCTTCTCCAAGCTGAGTGGAAGAAAATACCAATAGCTGTCATACAAGGACTTGTGGAAAGCATGCCCCAGAGGGTTGAGACTGTAATTGATTCTTGTGGAGGCTCTATACCAACTATTAAATATGAATAAATTTTGTTTTTCTTTTCTACAGTGGCGCACCCAGGATTTTTTCTTGGGGGGGGGGGGGGCGGCGAGATGAATGGATAAAAATATTTATAATGCATAGGGGGGGGGGGGGGGGATGAACGAGTAAAAATATTTATAATGCAAAATCAATATTTCTACTTCTTTGGGGGGGGGCCCACTGGGTCCCCCCTTGGGTACGCCACTGCTTTCTTCACAGGTATCCAAATACTTATTGGTAGATAGTATATATTGTCAGCACTTGAAGACTCTCCATTCTGACTTCAATCAATGATTTGAAGACATTCTTAAAATCAACATGACTGATTAGACTTTGGACAATTTTTCAAGAACAAACAGAATAATCTCCAAAAGTACAAGGAGATCTAATAGAAGTAACAACAAATGAGAATTTGAAATTTAAACACAGCAACCATCAGTTCTGACTGCAGAAACATACCGACATTTGGCCCTGGAATATGAGATATTGTCCAAAATTTTTTTGCTGCATATCCTTCATCATATTTTTTGGGCAGAGGTTCAGTGCAATCATAAATCTGTGGACTAAAAATAGACACTGACTACTAATAGCTCATTGTGGTGATTTAAGAATTCTGCTGACAAAAACAGAGACAAACATTAATAAATTGATAGTAGTGCATCAAGTTCATCCTTCTCATTAGGATTAGTTTTAATGTTACTTGTAACTTTTACTTTAATATAATCCTTTGTTAACTTATGTTTTTTGGATGTAATGCAAATATCCTTATACACTATCTGGCCAAAAGTATCTAGACACCCGCCTAAAGAAATGGATCTGGCAGGTGACATAATTTGATGCGTAACCGAAAGCTATATAAGTGTTGGTAGTGGTTCGTCAGGTCATATTTATGTGTTTGTGAGACAATGAGTAAGTCAAAGGGGTTTAGTGACTTTAATCGTGGCATTATAGTGGGATGCCACCTTTGTGGGGAATCAGTTCGTGAAATTTTGGACATTCTACAGAAGACAAAATCCACTGTGAGTGATGTAATTGTGAAGTGAAAACGTTGAGGCAGTGAAACTGCAGAAAAATGAAGTGGCAAGCCGAAAAAAATTAGTGAACGCAGCTGTAGAACTCTAAAATGGGTAGTGAAACAAAATCGTAAGTCCTCGTTGATTGAAATCACTCAGAAGTTCCAAAGTTCATCAGGCCTTAATGCTAGCAGGACTATTCATCGAAAGTTAAAAAACCTGGGATTCCATGGTCGTTTAGCTGCTCACAAGCCGAACAACACTCCCCAGAATGCGAAGCATCGATTGCAATGGTGCAAAGCTCACCATCATTGGACTGTGGATATGTGGAAAAATGTTCTTTGGAGTGATGAATCTTGCTTTACAATCTGACAGTCTGATGGACGCATCTGGGTTTCGTGGATGCCCAGCAAGCACTTCTTACGGGACTGCATTGTGCAGACTGTTAAGTTTGGTGGTGGCAGCATCATGGTGTAGGGGTGTTTTTCATGGTTTGGCCAGGGTTACTGTGGTTGGAAACATGAACTCTGAGATGTATGTGCACATTCTGGACAATGCTACTCTCCCAATTTTATGGCAATATTTCGGGGAAGGCTCATTTCTCTTCCAGCAGGATAACTGCTCCATTCACACATTGAGACTTGTGCAGGCATGGTTTGACCAAATGGGTGTTCAAAAACTTGACTAGCCTTTTCAGAGCCCCAATCTAAATCCCACTGAACATCTTTGGGACAAATTAGAACCAGATTACATAGCCAGCCAAATCGACCATCCTCACTGCCAGCACACACTTCAGCTGTGATGGACGCATGGAAGTCAATTCGTATGGACACCCATCAAAAACTGGTGGAAAGTCTCTCCAGACGTGTGCAGGCTATCATCAATGCAAAACGAGGATCAATATCATATTAATATATGCTTCAGGACTCTCCGAGTTCATACCACTGGGTGTCCAGATAGTGTAGTTTATCTTAATAAAAAAATTTGTAATTTCAAGCTTCAAGGTGTCTGATTTACATCTTTATTATGTCTTAGGACAGGGGTGGGCAAATTATGGCCCGGTACAGATATTTATGCGGCCTACCTAGACAGCCAGAAAAACAGCTAAAGACAGGCAAAAACTCCAAGACAGCCAGGAAAACTGCCAATATTTTATTTAATTTATATTTATTGATTTTTATGATATAATTTATACCTTTTACGAAATGCAGGGTTAAGTAATAAATACAATTCCTGCAAAGTACACTGCAACAACTGCAAATGTGGGAAAGCCAATCTGGTCTGCTCACCACTTTGCAAGTGCAAGTGTAACTTATTGTAACTGTTGCATACTGAATTCCATTGAATGGATAGCTATAAATTGCTTTTTGTTTTGGGAATTCTTATTAACATTATATTTGTACTTATATTACTGTAATAAATGATATGGATATATTTTATTGCAATTTATTTAACATGTAGA
Source organism: Dolomedes plantarius (assembly GCA_907164885.2). Classification (NCBI taxonomy): domain Eukaryota; kingdom Metazoa; phylum Arthropoda; class Arachnida; order Araneae; family Dolomedidae; genus Dolomedes; species Dolomedes plantarius. The sequence goes on along the minus strand of OU015493.1, from coordinate 139,176,384 downwards.
CAACCCTAAGTTAGGTTTGTAGTGTACTTAGTTGGCTTAAGGCTGTAATTGAAAAATTAACAGTAAAATAGATTATGTTAAAAGTGATATTTTGTCGTATTTGTCGGCCATTTCGGATTTTAGTTCTGCACATGAAATTTTTTAGAAATTCCAGAGGGCTCTTAGGCTAACATTTATTAGTGTACACTAAGGTACCTTCATACCAAATTTTGTGGTTTTATCCCCCAGGTAATCGTAATTTCACTAAGCCACCTCACTAATTAGCTTTAAACCATAACTCACAGTCTCTTTAGCCCTTATGAATCAAAAGATAATCATAGCCTACCAAAAACAAGCAACTGATCATATGCTTCTTGTCTAGGTAACTAAACCTACATGATTTTTTTTTTAATAAAGCAGTTTTGCATTAGTTTAATTAATTTGTTTAAATAAAGTAGTTTTGCATTATCTGTCAGTGTTTTAAAAATAGCTCTTCAAAATAGCTACATTCATAATAAAGTTGTACACATAAAAAAAAATCAATGAAATATAAACAAACTTACAACAGGAGCTAAATCTGAATTAATTAAGGTTAATCTTGTCCAATTTACATTTCTGAGAAATTTTTCATAATGTTCCCCAATGCCATAAAAATATGAAGAAGGAAGATCAGAAGATAATTGCAAAAACTGGTCAGAGAACACTAAGCGGGATAAATCTGTACTGAATCTGAAAATATAAGGGATAAAACACATAAGTATAAAATTTAACGGACAAAAGCTGATTCTACCACAAAATTTTATGAATTACATTCCTTATGAGACCTTGAAAATTATAACAATTTCATGCCACCATTTTTATTGATACCTAATAATTAAACCAGTTAATTTTTAAACAGCTTTTTATGATACATGTAGCAATTAATTTTTATTTAACACACCCCAATATATATATTAGATAAGCACTGAAAAAAAAATTTGAACAGGAAATGTAAGAAAACATGTGTACAGAATTCCTAACTTAGTACTCCTAGAAACCTTTTTACTAATAGGACCTATAACATCAAAATTATACAAGTGAAACAACCCTAGAAAAGATAAAATTTCATTAAGGAACATAATTTTAATTTCTCTTTTAAATATTAAAAAAAAGTGAAAAAAATTTAAAACTGAAAAAAAAATACAACTATATTGCCATTATTTCAGTTTAAAGTATTTTAAAATATAAAAAGAGGGATTAAGGCCTTATCTACTCAAAAATCTCAAGTAAAATGCATAACAAGGTAAAGAAATATACAATTAAGTCTTTGCATGTTTAAATTTTAAAACCACAGGTTTGATTATTGAAATGAAATTAGAAAAGTTAAAAAAGTAAAAGAAAGTAGATACTATGACATTACAGCTACTGCCTTTTATCTAGACTAAAAATTTTAATATTTTTTAAAGATATTTATGAATCATTATCAAGATATTTTAAAATTTTCATGGACTACCAAAGGCCTATTATCTCATTTCTTTTTAAGAAAAAGCAATGCCTATTAATGCAGTTATAAATGTGACCTTCACTTAATGTTTCTACAGTACTAAATTTATCTCTGGTGGATAATATATAACTGATCTCTTATAATGATAATAATAAAAATAAAATAAAACACATATCAAATATTAGATGTGATAAACTCAATCTTATTTAAATTATACAATAATGACCAAAACCCTTTCAAGAGAAACAACTAAACCTATGATGAACAACTATGAAAAATATTTCCTTCATTCATTTTTGCAGGGCAGAAAATTTAAGTAACTGCATCACGGAAAATCATTGTAGACTGCATGCAGAGATATGTAAAATAAACTTTTATTGAAATTAAATTTTTAATTAATAGTCCACAGATCTTAGAAAAGAAATTATGTAGTTATTATTTCTATCTGTTGCCAGAAGATTAATATGGTTTAAATGAAAAGATATAAAAATTAATGCAGCTTTGAATAACCAAAGTTTTAAAGAGAACCAAATATAAAGTCGCAGAATTTATTCTATGGTACTTTAAATCCTTAACATACATTGAAGAGAAAAAAATTTTAATCTCCTATCTTATTAAAAATGTTAACTGGTCAAATCTTGAAAAATGTAAACTAGTTTCTATAACACTATGAAAATTGTAACTCATAATGTACCTACATTACTGATCCAGTAGATTTTCTTGAGACCACAAACAATCCAGATTTAGAATCTAAATTTACTTCATAACAAGGATCTGTAAGCTCTTTCGTTTGATATTGTAACTCTATAGGTACCTCATACCGATGAGCACCTGCATCTGTAATCTGTAATTATATATTTACACATTACAATACTATTAATGAAAAATTAAATAATTGTTTGAACTAGTCAATTCAAAATTAAATACAAGCAAAAAAGTGCATTTACTTTTATTCGCAGCATACAATTATCAATGTATGTGACAAGAATATTTAAACTTGATACATCCTTAGGAAACCCTGAAGGTTGAACTCTTTGGAGGTTTGCTTGGAATCGACTTGAAGTGTTTACTACATTTTTTATGACATATCCAACATAATTGGAAGGATAATAACAATATGGTACATTGAGAGGGGGAAAGGCTGAACCCGATGAGACATTTTTTGGAACTGAAAAACAACAGCCTCGACTGAGGCATTTATTTTCGGTAACGGGAGCATCGGGATAGCAATCAAATTTTCTATCATTTGGTATTCCACTGCAAACGGGAGCGCGAGTTACAAGCTTGTCATCAGCAATTTCTACAGGTAAACGGGAAGTATCCGTTTTGAAATACCAAAAAGCGAAAGATGTAAGCACTAATATGATTAATAATACTAAAATAACATTAATTATAGTTATTTTCTTTCTCTTTCTCTTTATTTCTGGGGCCAAATGTAAAGCGTCGTCAGATTTATAATTCATTCTGAAAGTCATTTCACGTACAAAATTTAACAACACATTGAACTGACAGAGAGAGATCACACAAGGTATAGAAAGGCGAACGCTCTTTTGTAATCAGCTATTCGCATGTGAAAATCACATGTTATCATATTACGAATTGAAAGTAAATAAACTTGACGTCTAAATTTCGCGCTCTTCACCAATCAAAATTCTGATGAAGTTTCTACTGAATAACAAAATAGCCAATCATATTTCTAATCAAGAAAAAAGGCTGGTCACATAAACCTCGACGATCAGCCAATGAATGTCAGCGCTATACGTGCTCGAAGTGATGACGTCACTATCACCATGTTGGGCACCTCCGCAATGGCGACCCATGTTATTCTCCCATAGGACGGAAAAACAAATATTAATATCTCTTAAACTAATGAATATTATCTCTCTGCACATCCTGAAATCGATAAAGGAGCAAAAAATACCCTACCACAAAAATTGAGGAATGTGATTTCGCGCAAGAATAAGAGCAGAAGGTGTTTTAAAATTCCATTCCTCTCCTATCGCTGCGAAAGGGCCTGTTCACATAGGAGTCCGTTGCGTTGCGTTAAGGAAAAGATGACGTTGAGACGAAAATAAACCAATCATAGGCATTAAAAATTTCATTGCTAATCGTTTGGAGGCATATGATTGGTTTAATTTCGTCTCAACGTCATCTTTTCCTTAACACAACTCCTATGTGAACAGGCCCTTAGATAGGCTTAGAGAAAGTGATAAACTTGAAATTTATTATTTAGTGTTTGTGAATAGTTTTTTATGTTGTTTCTTTCTACGTGGATATTCTAACATAATCTAAGATGAATTGGTAAGTAGATTTTATTCCCAGTAAGGGCCTGTTCACATAGGAGTCCGTTGCGGAGCGTTAAAGTATTGAAATATATTTAACCAATGATAAACCTCCAAACGATGAAATTTTTAACGCCTATGATTGGTTTATTTTCGTCTCAACGTTATCTTTCCCTTAACGCTATGCAACGGACTCCTATGTGAACAGGCCCTTACTCTGATTTATCCCTAGAGCCATTGTGTTTACAATAGCATTAAAAAGAATAAAAGGAAACCGCTCTTTTTTAAGGGTTCAACCTCCAAGACCATTTGATAGGCACTTGCATGGATACACATCTGCTTAGTATCTAATATATAAAAATGAAAATTTGTCTGTTTATCACTTTTTGCATAGAAATCCACACTTTCGAAGAGACGATCGTAAAATTTTACATACGAGCGTCGTTAAAAACAGTTGAGGATTTTAAGAACTTCCGGAGTCGAAATTTATTACCGTTAATTTTTAATTAATAAAAGCCCAAGAATTTATTAGGGGGTGCGTCCAGTAAATGGAAGCTGTTACAGTTTGTGGAATCACCCCTCTAGATATGGGAGCCACGTTAGGGTTAACTAGCAAACAACGAGCAAAAAGATAAAAATAAGTAAAATCAAAAAGTTTCAAGTCATATATTAAACCAGAAGAATAAAAGAAAATAATAATCTTTCAAATCAGCTTTTATACTCTAAAATAGATCATATAACGGCATATTGACACTCTCGACGCTCGATGGAAAATTCGAATCAACCAAGCTAAGTGTCACGCGATCTTTTCTAATCACTACTGTAATTATCCTCGCCTATATCTTTGTGTCTATTGAAGAGCTAACGACCTATTGTCTATCCTGCGAACTTATTTCTAACTTAAAACCTCTCCCATGTGTATATTTACCAACCCATTCCAATAATCTCAGTGCGAATATCTTTCGCTTTACTCCTGATACCACTTCCGCATCGTAGCACAACTGGCAGTGTACACGCTTATTAAGATTAAGCTTTCCTCCCCAGTTCGAATCCGAGCCGTGAAAAATTCTACTAGACCTGTGATTTCGGCTTTTTTTTTCATTTGTTTATTTCAGTTCTTTTATGAGGAATGACTGAACCTAGCTGCATTCTCAGGAGTTTATTATAAAGTTATATATTTTAATTGTGTTTTCATATTTTTTATGTGTATAACATATCGTATGCTTTTTTCTATGTTATTTATACTGTGTTTAGTTTTTTAATAGATTTTGGTAAATAAACATTATTTTTTTCCAGTTCCATCCATCATGTACAGTTCTCAAGGCAAAAGGACAATTTGACATTTTTACTATTCAGCTTTTAGTGATTCAATGATGAAAGGCTGAATCTACCAAAATTTTGAGGAGCTTATTATTGATAGCCTTTTAAATGCATTTCCTGCTTTGTTTATTTGCTTCGTTAACGGGTGTGTTCCCCTTGTGTGGCCTGGTAGTCATGAAAATTCATTCCTTTGTTCCCTGTTCCAAACGCCAGCCTTCTCTATAAAAAGGCCCCAAACGATTTTTCAAAGGTTTTTTTAATTTCCAATGGCACAGATTAAAAGACAACTACAGACAGAAAAAAGCACAACACAAGAAACACAAAAAACTGAAAAAGCTACAGCAAATAGCCTATGAATTCAGAAGTCCCCTGGCCTCCCAGAAACAGTCCAGAAGAGAACGTTTAGTCAATGCAGGGCAATGAATAGGCTTAGTGAGGGGGGGGGGGGGGGCAAGGGGGTCTATCATGCCCCGGGTGCCACCCGCAGAGGGGTGCCAAACGGTCCTCAACGAATTCCATATATTATATTACTATATGTTTTTCGGGGGCGCCAAAAAGGTATCGTGCCCCGAGCGCCAGTTATGCTCGCTACTCCACTGGGGCAATGAAACAAATGTTCACAGTTCATGACTCGTCCCAAGTCACAGAGTTTGCAGAAAGGACTAGAAACAATGTTGAAGCGGTGTAAATGTTCCAGGACACAGTCAAGTCCAGCAGCTAGCCTAAACTCGGCCACCATTTTATGTCTGGCCATTTAGAGAAGCCAAATAATTTTTCTCTCCAAGGCTTTTGAGAAGTTCTAACGGCGAGACTCTTTTTCAACTCCTCTCTCACCGTATTTTTGATTATGGGCTTTACAGTACTGTAAGACACACTTGAAAGAGATGTCTGCAAGATCAAAGCATCTTTTTTGGCCAGAGAGTCAGCGATTTCCTTGCCATGAACACCACAGTGTTCGGGGATCCACTCAGGCCCGGACTGAGCAGGTCGGCAGGTTGGCGATCGCCGAGGGGTCTCGGCCCATGGGGGCCCCGAAGAGACCTAAAAAAGTGGTTTATACTTGGGACCCCCAAGGGGGCCTCAAAATAAATGGCTTGTATTTTTTATTACTCAGGTTCTTTTTTAACTACACTACTTTATAATTAGTTGCCCTAGAGTCATTTTACTTTTTCCCAGGAGGGTTACGCATGTACAATCAATTTCAAGCTGGTGTTAAAACGCCAGTTAATGTTTACTCTTAGCACAGCAGTAAGGCAGAACAGTCAGTCTGCATACGTACGAGTATAGCCACCAGTATGTGGCGACGTATCGCTGGTGAACGGAAGCGACTGACGCATCGCTGTTTTTTAGAAAACCCAAACGAACTGTTTATTGAATTGTAATAACTGTTTGGAAAAACGGTTTTAAAAAAGGGTTGAAGAAAAGAAGAAAATGGAAGTCCAGTTTCAGGGGAAAACTAGACTCGGTATCCCCTGTTTCCTGTTCTGATGTAACAGAAACGCAAACAAATAAGTTCATTTTATTGTAGATGTTATTTTTAATCTCGGAACGAAAAAATGAGAAATTTTAAAAAATACATTTATAACCCATTAATATTTTTTTATGTTTTATTTCAGAAATAAAAATAGTTTTTTATATATATTGCATTAAAGCGGAAAACGTTTTTTGCTGAAGTGTTTTACCTGGATTCCAGATACGCTCTTAGACAAAAAAAAAACGACGCACCCAGAAGGAGTTATCCAAATGGAACGAAAATGGGTAGGTGTGATGTACATGTACAGAAAAACAAATGATTACAATTTGAGAAAAATTGGAGGATTTATTCATGAGAAAGATCATTACAAAGTGAAAGTCAATAACGCGTTGGTCCACCTCTGGCCCTTATGCAAGCAGGTATTCGGTTGGGCATTGACTGATAGATGTGGCGGATGTCCTCCTGCGGGATATCGTGCCAAATTCTGTCCAATTAGCATGTTACACTGTCAAAATCCCAAGCTGGTTGGAGGACCCTGCCCATAATGCTCCAAACGTGCTCAATGGAAGAGAGATCCGGCGACCTTGCTGACCAAGGTAGTATTGGACAAGCTCGAAGACAAGCAGTAGAAACTCACGCTGTGTGCGGGAGGGCATTATCTTGATGAAATGTAAGTCTAGGAGGGCGTGATATGAAGGGAAACACAACGGGGCGTAGAATATCGTCGACGTACCGCTGTGCTGTAAGAGTGCCGCCGATGACAACCAAAGGGTCCTGATCTGAAATGAAATGGCATCCCAGACCATCACTCCTGGTTGTAGGCCAGTATGGTGGACCCCTGGTTGGTTTCTCACCTGGTTGGTATCCCACCACTGTAGCACGTATTCGCTGGTCATCGGGGCTTAATTTGAAGCGGGACTCATCACTGAAGCCAATTTTACTTCAGTCAATGACATTCCAAGTTGAATGTGCCCAACATCACTGCAAATAGGCTTGTAGGTGTACAGAGGTCAATGGTAGTCGGCGAAAAGGGCACTGTGAGCTCAGCCCCCTTTCTCTGAGCTTCTTGACGCTATGTTCGTCCATGGTTCACTCATTCCTGCCAACATCGTCTAATCGCTCCTATCGAAATGTCGAACGATTCCCCGATTAGACCAACAGGCTTCTTTGAGCCCAACTACACGTCCTCTCTCAAATGCTAACATCTGCGCATATTGTTCGTGCATTTGTATGCGAGATATAGTTACTATCTACCTGAGTACACGGAATGAAATTCGCAAAGAATTTATGACTTGGAATTGAAATTTCTCCTCTTTAATATCCTGCCAGTTGCGCAGTTAAGCTGCGCTGCAGCATCACATGTTCATTCATTGGCCGCCAAATTTTAAATTTTGCATTTTCCGTCGAAACATGTATGCATATCAATTTGTGTCCAATTTGCATTACCCCTTCTCGGTGCGTCGATTTTTTTGTCTAAGATTGTACCTTTTACAAATATTTAAAAGTTTCCATAATTTTAAAAATATGTTAAATTACTTCAGTTCTTATTCGGAAATAAAATCAGTCTTAATTGAAATAAATGGACAATTTTATTGTTTGAGACAACAGAAGAAAAACGTAAGTTGTCGTGAACACTTGTTTCCGTTCAAGAACGAGAAGAGTCGATAGCGTTCTTGAGTCCGGATCGAGAAAGAAGGAAAAAATAAAATCAGTTAAAACATTACCAGTTTACATTTTTTTATACATTAAGTTCTGTTGTAACGTTAGAACAGCTGAGATTAGAGAACAGGAAGTCTGATCCCCAGATCAAACAGTTCCAAGTGTTTGGGCCGGTTCAGTAAAGCAGTTTGCTCGTTGTTTAGTGAAAAACAGTTGTTTCAAACGGTTTGGCGTTCATCAAACGGTTTGGTTTTCATCCTACCACTATACCCCTCGATCAGTGTATGTTGTTGTTATTGCACTAGTCAGTTGCGTCAACATGAAAAGTGTGTATCAAAGTGGCGCTACGAAAAGGAAAGAAAAGAAGAGAAAATCTTTAGACGTTGAAAAAGTTCCAAAAGTTTAAATACTTTGTTAACTAGTTCCACTTATCAGTCGCAAAGTCAGCCTTTGAGTCACAATAATATATCAAATATAGGTGAGAAAGTTGGAATTAGTTTATTAGCTCATAAGTACAGTAGAGTCCCCCTAATACGGACCCCGGTTAAGGAAAGATATTTGAAAGACTTTTAAAAGTAACAGTAGTTGATGATTCAAGTGGACTTGCTTTGTACGAACTTACACAATCAAAACTAGCCAAGTGTGGCATTGCAACATAAAATGTTATTGGGTGTTCATTTGACGGAGCTAACATTATGGAAAGCTGTTAGATCAGTTCAAAAAGGAAAACGAAATTCTTATTTACACTCACTGTATGGGACACGTACTTAACTTAGTAGTGGCTGATTCAACAAAAAAGTTCCTCCAAGCAGAAAACTTATTTGGATTGGTGGAAGAATCTGTTTTTATAAGCTCATCTTACAAAAGAATGACCGTATGGGAGAGATAAACAAAAAGAAAACATATTGCTCATAAAAAGAAACTGTACAGGTTGCAAAAAAATAAGAGCCACAAGGTGGTGGAGCAAACACAAAGTTTTTTCTACCATTATTGACGAAGAGTTGTTAAGGAGTGAAGAAAGTTTAAACCCAGAGAAGCTATTCAATTTTATTACCGTTTTAAAAGAAACATCATTTGTAAGTTTTGACAGCAAATCAATGTTCATATCAAGCAATTTCATCAGTCAATGGTCCAAATTTGAAAACCTATTTATGTATATTGTTTTGCTAGATTTATTTCTGGTTATATTTCCTGTTTCAAAATATTTACAAAGTAAAACCATTGACTATTCTACCACCTAGAACTTTGTACAGACGCTGCTTCAACAAGTAAGCAATAAAAGGAGTGATAAATACTTTGAGGTTCTGTATTCAAAAACAAAATATTATGCTAGTACAGTTAATAGAAGTTTAGAAGATTACAAGATTGATGTAGAAGTGGAAGTAGATTTCAAGGAAAAAATAACCTCCAAGGAAAAGGTAATGCCTGGTAAAAAATCAAAAGACGAAGCTCCTGGAATTTCAACTGTCCAAAACTATAAATTGGTCATTTTCGATATTTTAGATTATGCTAAGACGAGTATCGAAGAGAAATTCAATCCAAGCAAAGAAATTTTGGGAGATTGTTCCTGGTTAGACCCCAAAAATATTTCATGAAATCGAAAAGTTTCCGTCAGATGGTTCCGTCGATGGTTTTCCTACAGATGTCCTTTGCAACATTTTTAAGCTTTGTAAAACTGAAAGAAGTCGATTTTTAGTTGAGCTGAAACAGTTTGCAGATCAATACAAAAGTTTTATGACAATTGAAAAAATTGAGAACGAAAATGGAAGAGAAAAGAAAAAAGACAAGCTGAATGAAGCTGAAAAAAAATCTGTGAAGAGGCCAATTTAGATTCTGAATCTGAAGAATATCATTATGGATACTGCTCTGACAAGAAACAATGTTTTCAGTGTTTGTCGTACGCCTTTTCTATTATTTTCGAACTCTCCCAATTTGGACTATTTACCAACCTGTATATAGCTTACAAATTTGTTCAAACTATACCTTGTACACAAGTCACCTGTGAAAGGGTGTTTTCTAAACTTAAAATCGTTAAAAATCGAATTTGGTCTACTTTAAGCTAAGACCTTATGTCTAATCTCCTATTTATTAATGAAGAGACTTATTTTATTATTTAGATAAAAATTTAATTATAGATGAAATAGCCAGGATTAATGAAGAACTGGCCAAAAAGCTGTTAGGTTAGGTTACTTCTTAATTTAAATTGCAAATAATTTATTTGTATCATCTATCGTTTTTTCTTTTGATTTTAAAAACGTAATCGTAGTAAAATATAACTTTTTTCTTTACGTATGCTTATCTTACTCATTAGTGTCTTCCCTAATTATTTTTCATTTTTTTTATTGTGGCATTGCAGTAGGATTTATATAATGGCTTTAGCACAGATTAAGTTGCCTAAATCTAAAAATGTTTCTCACACTGATTTTCAAGTAATAAACCACGTGTAATTGATTACCATTTTTTCTCGTGTGTAATAAGATTAGATATAATAAAAATAGTATAAAAAGTATTGCAAAGGTAAGTAAACTATAATAGAATAGCTTAACTTTGATAAAGATCCTGCCTTAACTCAAATACTTTCTAAGTGCCAAAATAGCGAAAAATGTGGTTTTCAGGCATGCGATTTTCCAAAGTTGTCCGGGGAGGAACCCCGGACCCCCGTCTTCGTAAGGGGGCCCCTCCTCAGTCTCTCTAGCCAAGGGCCCCCAAAGGAGCCAGTCCATGCCTGTGTCAGTGTATTCGTTCTTTTTAAGTTATCTATTTTTGAATGTGTCATTTGGAAATTTGAACAGTGACTGATCAAATTGTAACAGTATTACAAACTTAATTTAATTGGTGTTGTTAAATGTAGACATTTTAAATGTAGAATTTTTCATTTGTGAATTTTATATTTAAACATATTTGAATATCAGTTGAAGTGCTATTGAGTTCATCAAATTAATATAAATTGTGGGAATTTTGTTTCTCTCTCCCATTTGTAAATTGTTTTTTGAACTTTTATAAAATTACGTGAAATAGACTAAACACACGAAAAATGGCATTTTGGGGAAGATCCAGAAAAGATGATTTGAGGATTTTGGCCACGGAATTGGGTCTGGCTCCGTCAGACAATCTCAACGTGAACAGGGCCCGATTTAGAAAATTCTGGACTATAGGCACAACTCAGGATGGGGGCCCCCTAACACTGATGTGGGCGTAAAATTTCCAAAACTGACACACAAAAAGAAATAATCATGAATCATTGTGAAATTACCATTTTACCAAGAACTGGCTGTTTGAAGCGTAGAAGCCTAGAACATTATCAAATAACAAAAAGCAATACAACATATTAATTTCATCGTTAAAACACCAATACAATGTAACCAGAAAAACTTATTAATCCCTTATATACACTGTAATATACATATGATGAACTATACTATAACTATACATATGATGAACCAATCAATCAAATTTAAAAGGATATATAAAAAAATTGCTATTAAAAATGGTAGAATTTAAAAAAATTGAAATGGGAATTTTTTCTTTATTCCCTTTTAATGTTAAAATTTTTGGGCCCCCCCCAACATTCGGGGCCCCTAGGCCCGGGCCTACTGGGCTTGATTTTCCATTAGGCCCAGTGAGGCCAGTGAGGCCAGCTTTCTGTTGTTCTAGGGGCCCCAAAATTCGGGGGGCCCGGGCCCACCAGTCCTAATGGAAAATCAGGGCCTGAAAGTGAACGATCTAAAGGATCTCATAACCGAGAGTGACAAGTATGATGAGGAATTCGTCAAGGAGATGTTCAGCTTCATTGTGGAAGAACGTATAAAAGCAGAACAACAGAAAGCTGTAGAAGTGGCCCAGCAACGAGAAAGGGAGTTCGAATTAGAAAAATTGAGGATGCAACTTGAAATGGAGAAACTGTCACGAACACCTGTTGTAAGCCAACAGCTAGAAAACCCGAAGTTTGAACTAAATAGAATTATTCTGAAGTTCAACTCGAAGGAAAACGAAATTGGTGTATTACTGACTATTTTTGAACGTTTAGTGAAGTTCATGAACATCCCTGAAAGTACTTGGACAGCATACCTGATTGGCTCATTGCCACCTGATATAGTTCAACTCATCGCAAGAGAGGATGAAGATGATACTCAAAACTATGAAAAGGTAAAAGAAATGCTTCTCAAAAGATTCCGAGTTACAGGAGACAGGTTTAGGCAATATTTTTCCCAACAGAAGAAATAACCGGATTCGGCGTGGTGAGACTTCTGTTTTGAATTGAATTCTTATCTCGGAGGTTGGATCAAAGAATTGAAGATTACCACTTTTGATCACTTAAAAGCCTACTGATCGCTGATCAGATAAAAAGAAAAGATCCAGCAAATATCAAGGAACACTTCCTGGATATTTGGCCGGGTCGGAACGATCCTTTGGAATTGAAAAACAATCCAAATCAGACTTTCAAGAAGAAAGAAGAATTCAGGAAACCCTTTCCAGTAAAGAAATGTCAACCCGTTGGAAGATCCCATGATGACCGCCAACCAGGACCTTCTAGAAAACAACCTAGATTCCCAAGTCTCAGAACTGAAGGAAGAAAGCCCATCTTGCATGTATCATTTTCACTTGAAGTTAAATATCATCGACACATTTTAAATAGCTGCCGACATAAAATAAAAACAAATAAGTGCATGTAGGCATTTTTTAGTTCATCATGGTTTTCTCGTCGTGTTCTTCATTTAACCCCATGTTGAAGACAAATGAACGATTTTCATTAAAAACAAAATATACTTCTTAACTTCTTATTATGTAGAAATTATTTGTTATTATATATGAAAATTCAAAAGTAATTGATTTGAATCACTTTTGAGTCGGCCCGTGTGCGGAGCCGCATCACTAACCAGTTTGCAACCGATAAGCAATTTCAGTCGCTAACCAGTTGAGTTTCCTTTGAGTCGCTCCGTGTGCGGACGGCCTAATACATTAACGCCAAAAGTTGCGGTGAGAGAAACGAAAAGTTGCGCCACCAAAAAAAGTCTCTCGTTTTGTAAACGCCAACGAAAAAAAAATGAATTGAGAGAGGAGGAAACCTCCGAACAACTTTTCTTAAAAAATTATTAAATTTCAAGACTGAGATGCGAGGAGCGCCACCGGACTTTTTCTCTCTGGGCGCGACACGGCGGAACCACACAGCCCTGAGGTGGGTGAAGTGGTTTTTCTCTTCTTGGGGAGAAAGTTTTTCCCGAGGACGAGAGTGGTGTGCCGGCTACCTGGTAATGCAGAAGCCTCTTCCTCATCTTCATCCCTCGCCCTCCGTACAGCTATGACCCTGCCCTGGCTACCTTCCCGGCATCGATGTGGACAACCAGATTTGAGGATGACAACGTGATGAACGAATTCCTTTAGGCCTGAACCGGTCCTCCTCCTTTTTTTTCTATCCTGTCTTTGCCTTTCTTTACATTTCTCTTCTTTTTTTATATAGCCTCAGACGTCAAGGTAAAAGTTTTATTTATTTTTTTTTATTATTTTAATTAAATAAAGGTAATAGCTAAGAGGAGCTCCATAATTAAAGTTGTTTTTTGGTTTTCGCCAACCACCAAATGTGTTTACATATTCATTATTGTGCATTTAATTACGAGTAACTCCCTTTTGAATTATCTACCAGGGAGCATGAGATAATGTATGAATTTGTAAAATTTGTGAAATACACTCATGGACAAAAAAATTAGCGCACCAAGAAATAATTGCGGGATCGTAACGAAACTTGCAATGAAGGTACATGTAGGGGAGATATGCCAATGATTAGAAATGCAGCGTGATTGCGCATTACGTATAGCCGGTAGAGGGCGTTGAACATCGTACTCTGTGGAGTATAAAACAGTTAACCAAAGCTTGTTTGAGTGTGCTGAACCATTTACAAAGAAGAGCTGAGATAGACATGCCATTACGCCGTGTTCGAAGACAATATAAGCAGTTGTCGCAGTTTGTGAAGGGGAGAATCGTCGGGATGATGAAAGCTGGGTGGTCAGCTAGGCGAGTAGCTCGTCAATTAGGCCGCTCTGATTGTGTTGTGAGGAGGTGTTGGGACCAGTGGACCCGAGAGATGTCATGTACACGAAGACCAGGCTCAGGACGCCCTCGACAGACCAGTCGTCGAGAAGACCGCCACATCGTAAGAAATGCACGCGTACAGCCAACTGCTTCATCGGCCGCCATCCAGGCACAGGTAACACCTTCACTAGGGGCATCTGTGTCTTCTCGAACCATACGAAGGCGCCTGGCTGAAGGACAGTTGGTATCGCGGCGCCCATTACGTGTGCTGCCCTTGACGCCCACCCATCGACGCCTCCGTTTGGAGTTTTGCCGCGCACGAGGAAACTAGACTGCAGCGGAATGGAACCAGGTAGTCTTTAGCGACGAATATAGATTCAATCTCGGCAGTGATGACAATCGTGTTCGTGTGTGGAGAGCCCGTGGTGAACGCTTCAATCCTGCCTTTGCTGTACAGCGACTCATCGCTCCCACAGCTGGTGTGATGGTATGGGGTGCCACTGCCTACAATATACGGTCACCCCTAGTATTGTTCCGTGGCACCATGACAGCCCAGCGGTATGTTCATGAAATCCTGCAACCACATGTGTTGCCACTTATGCAACGGCTCCCAGGAGCCATTTTTCAACAAGACAATGCTCGGCCTCATACGGCAAGGGTGTCACAAGACTGTCTCCGCACTGTTACTATCCTTCCTTGGCCTGCCCGATCTCTAGATTTGTCTCCAATCGAGCATATCTGGGATCATTTGGGACGACGAGTTGGGCATCCCACGAGTTTGAACGAACTAGAGGCAAGGTTACAGCAAATATGGAACGAAATGTCTCAAGACATCATACAGAACTTGTATGACTCAATGCCCGATCGTATCGCATCGTGCATTCGCGCTAGAGGGGGTCCAACGGAGTATTAACTCCTCCGTTCTTTTGCCTTTTTCTCTGAAATAAATTATCCTTTTTCTTTGATTTTCTTATCATTTACTTATATCAAAGTAGTCATTACGTATGTAAAATTTCGTTTCATTTTGACAACACCTTCTTGGTGCGCTAATTTTTTTGTCCATGAGTGTATAAAAATAAATTTAGTTGTTGCCTCTAACCCTGTGTGTAATAAATATTGTGTTGTGTTTAATTCTATACGATCACTGGCTAAGCTGTATGTTAAAAGAAATTAACCAGATATGGTGTTTAATTACTAGTTCAGCCAACACACCAAGTAACCACAATAAAATGGTACCGTGCCCTTTCTGGGTTTTGGCACAATGCGATGTTGGCCCGCGAAAACAAATTTAAATGTAAATGAGGCAATAGTTTAAAATAAGATAAAATGTATAATTGAGTATTGTGAAAAGTATATTATTTTGTTTTGCGTTAGTGTGTATTTATATGTATTTTGGGGGAGTGTGTATAATTATGTTGGGAAATGTTCAGTATTAGTGTTTTATGTATGTATTGTGTACGCGAAAATTTTAGGGGAGAAAAGGAAAAAAGAAAATGTTGTATTAAGGTATTGATGAGGGAGTATGTTTTGCTTGGTGTTCCCAGTTTATGTTAGTGTAAAGAAATTTTGGAAGTACAGTTAATCATGCCTAACTCAGTTAATTCTATTCCCTGTGAGGACTGTAGCGAGAGTGGGGCGATGATTGAGGAGGAAGCACAGCAGGTTTTACACGCCATGACCTTTCAGAGAAGGGACCTTTTGAGGAATCATTTGGATCTAATTCCCGCATTTACGGGTGTTGACAGATTAGCTAAGATCCCAGAGCGTAAGATTTTTCCTGCTTGGCCAGAAACACAGGAGACTGAGAGATCAGCTGACTGCCATGGTTCAGATAGCGACCGGAGAGGAGTAGATAGTGTCGCTCCATAACCAAGGTTACCCAAACACAAAACTCGTTTTTCGTAAACACGGCTAGGAGAGGGAGAGAGAGACGTTCACAAGCGGTTAGTGCTGGCTCACCCGTTTCACCCGTCCCAGGGGAAGCTCATACAGGTGGAATAAATGATTCGAGGGGGTCTCAGTACAGTCAGAAGTACCCGTTGGGTTAATTTACCTCCATCAAACATAGTAACCAGATCACGCGCAAGGAGGGGAACCGCTGCCGCGAACTAGCCTCTTGCGCAGTTGATAGTTCAGAGGTGTTAGTGAAAGAGTTTTTTATAGTGTTCATAATGTGTTTGTTTTGATTTTTGTTGTGTTTTCACGGTACACAGCTGAAAGGAAAATTTAGATTTTGTTTTGTTTATGTGTATTTGTGCTTTGAAATTTTTGTTACCACACGCAACGGTGTATGTACAGGGCATATTAAATTCTAGCATGGGTCAGTTTTGTCGAATTTAGGCTTAGGTAATCCATTTGTTTTTGCCATGGTGTTACTCCGACCAATTGGCAGTAAATTTTAAACTGCTGTGAATGTGACCAGGGACAGCTATGACCTGACCCGAGACAATCCTAAATGTGGACTACGAAGAAAAGTTCCCAGGAAGCACCTACCCTGATGCCAAACAGCCAATGCTCAAAAAAGCGATTTGTAACAGGTCTAGTTG
This sequence comes from Dolomedes plantarius, assembly GCA_907164885.2. Classification (NCBI taxonomy): domain Eukaryota; kingdom Metazoa; phylum Arthropoda; class Arachnida; order Araneae; family Dolomedidae; genus Dolomedes; species Dolomedes plantarius. Next base: position 139,159,614 of record OU015493.1, on the reverse strand, counting down.
TCCCAAATATTGTAAAGGCAAAGCATGCGTGCCAAGTGTCTCTTTTGCATGTAACGTGACTTCCCGCTTTTTTTGTGTCCTCTCTAGTGCCCTTGGGGAAGGGTTATGTCGCCCACATTTATGTAGTGTCAGTTGTCGCAGTTTCAATGACTCTACATAAGGGTCCATCTCCCCGCACTATTCCTTGTTGCGAAAGTGCTCGAGGAGTGGTTTTTTAAAGTTTTGAGGTAAAAGCTGACTCAGGAATTTTTTTTCTCTCCTCTTATGTTTTTTTCTCCTAGTTTGTTTTTAAAGGCACCGTGTGGTAACCATATAGAGCTAAAAGAAATGTTTTGTTAAAATTTATTATATATATCAACGGTTTGCAGAAATTGAATTACTACGCTCCTGTCTAAGTCAGTAAGCCAAAATTGTAATCAAAGTCTTGCAAATGCGTAAATACTGTGTAAAAGCAATTTGCGGTAAAGTTTGTAGCTTTCCAGGCCGCGCAGGGTTGAAGTTTTGTAAACAAATTTTAATGTCAATGTAACGCATGAAAATTATATATTATTATATGGGTACCCATTGTTCACCATTGTTCCGGTATTATGTATGTTTCAAAAACAAGTATGATTGGTTTTCCTTCGTAAAGAGGGACTTGTTTTTTTTTGTAATTTTTCCTTCTAAACGTGTTGTGCTTCGGTGTGTTTTGTAAATTGAGGTCGTCTATCCCGTTAATTTAGGGACAGGCATACAGGGACGCATGATTGCTCTGTAGGGGTTTAGCGTTCAGGAACTGGTTACTCCTGACTGCGGGCAAATGGGTGGTCAACTTTCAGGGTGACAGTTCTTGGGGGGGGGGAGGCTACCCACTCTATTAATTCTTTCCTTTGGATAGACGCCCTCAATCAGTTTAAACACCAGGAACAGAGAAGAAAATTTTCTCACTGCCTTCCAAAATTTTGTCATACAAGAGGGATATTATTGTAATTTAGTATCTCAGGAGGTAGATAAAAAAATTAAGAAGTGAAATTAGCCCTGGGAAGGATTTAAATTGTTTATAAGTGTAATGTACTTAATTTTATTTATCTTTGTAAGGTGGTGGCGAAATAATTTTGGTGGGCGAAATATCGTTAGATTTTGCATGCATAGCAACAGGGATCGTGTATTTCCCCTTGAATTCCTTCTCTCCCTTTTTGCCTAAGTAACTCAATCCTTTCTGGTTAACCATTTTCATGCGGGAAAGTGCAGCTGTGTCCAAGCTGAGTGCGAAGATTACCCCCCAAAGGAATTCCTGATCGTTTTGCCAGACTTCCGCCTGGAAGCGCAGGAGCCGGCAGAGTAATACATTAACACCAAAAGTTGCGGCGAGAGAGACGAAAAGTTGCGCCACCAAAAAAGTATCTCGTTTAGTAAACTCCAACGAAAAAAAAATGTGTTGAGAGAGGAGGAAACCTCCGAACAACTTTTCTTAAAAAATTAATCAATTTCAAGACTGAGATGCGAGGAGCACCCCCGGACTTTTTGTCTCTGGGAACCACACAGCCCTGAGGTGGGTGAAGCGGTTTTTCTCTTTTGGGGGGAAAAAGTTTTCCTGAGGCAGAGAGTGGTGTGCCGGCTAACGTGTAATGCAGAAGCCTCTTCCTCATGTTCATACCTCGCCCTCCGTACAGCTATGACCCTGCCCTGGCTACCTTCCCGGCCTTGATGTGGACAACCAGATTTGAGGATGACAACGTGATGAAAGAATTCCTTTAGGCCTGGACCGGTCCTCCTCCTTTTATTTCTATCTTGTCTTTGCCTTTCTTTACATTTCTCTTCTTTTTTTTATATAGCCTCAGACGGGAAGGTAAAAGTTTTATTTTTTTTTATTATTTTAATAAAATAAAGGTAATAGCTAAGAGAAGGTCCATAATTAAAGTTTTTTTTTTGGTTTTCGCCAACCACCAAATGTGTTTACTTATTCATTATTGTGCATTTAATTACGAGTAACTCCCTTTTGAATTATCTACCAGAGAACATGAGATAATGTATGAATTTGTAAAATTTGTGAAATATAAAATAAATTTAGTTGTTGCCTCTAACCCTGTGTGTAGTAAATATTGAGTTGTGTTTAATTCTATACGTTCACTGGCTAAGCGGTATGTTAAAAGAAATTAACCAGATATGGTGTTTAATTACTAGTCCAGCCAACACACAAAGTAACTATAATATAACTGTAATAACATTTCATAAACATTCATACCTCATATCAATGGAATTTACTAATACAAGTCATAATTTTTAGATGTTACCTACAACAACATGTCAACAAAATTTTCTACTATAATACTACTTATTATTATTATTATTATTTAATTCTCCAATTTGAAAATAAATCATGAAAAGAAAAATATTTTAAAACACTTCATAAATGTTAATACTTTATCTCAATGGAAAGAACACTACTATAATTTCTCTATCTTATTATAAAAACATTTAATCTCAACAAAATTTAAACCTATACTCTTAAAATATTTTTATCAAAGGAAAATTTACTAATATAATATCATAATCTTCAGCAAAATTTTACTTATTACACATTAAATACTCTTAATACGTTTTCAACATATAACTATTTAAAAAATTTCCACTTTCAAAATACCTCACAAATCTTACATTTAGAGATTTTACACAATTATTTCTATTATTGTATTATCACTTTAAATATTAAACATAATTTTAGGTAAAATAATTTACTTCAATCCAACCCCAGTCTTTCAGGAAAGAGAAAAGAAAAAATTAAATCGTAAAGCGTTTCACCACAAGAGCAGCACCTTAATCTTGACGACGCATAAGGACGTTGAAAAAAATATGCTGGCTATATCTCTCTGTATCACAAAATATATCTTTGTATCACAAACACATTTTCATTTTGGCGACTCGAAGTCACCATTTGCACCTGGACGAGATCTTGAACACAAAACGCGCACACAGATGAAGGTCTTGAACACAAACGTTTGTCTCACAAATGCGGAAACACCGCAGCACAAAACGCGCACAGAGACGGAAACTCGTTGAAAAAAATTCCTCTTCTGGTGTCACACACTTGAGCTCCAAAAACACTGACGCGGAATTTTCAGGAGGACGCACATCTTGGAAATCCATACATAGGTCTTCACGGCGCACAGATAACTTTCTGCTGCCGACTTTCTTGTAATGTATCCAAAAGAAGGGATTGAAGTTTCGCACTGGTAGTCGTAGCTGGCATCAAGAACGAGTGGCTGGCACGGCGAATAAATTTAAGTTCACCACCAGAAAGGAAGGAAGAGGCGATCTCAGTTCAATTTAATTTTTACTTTTCAGGAATTTCCATGGAGCGTCATACAGTTACACACCATCGTTGCTGGACATTAATTCGTACATTATGACCTATTCCGGCCTCTGTCGGGATAGGCATTTACAGGACTATCATAGCTGAGAACAGGCATAATGCTGCCGGAACAGCACATGACAATATATAAAAACCGCAGCGCAATTTACGACATGTTTCCAGGACGGAGACAGACACCCAAAAGACCCGCGAAAACCCTAGTTGTATGTCCTTGAGTACAGGCGCGCTGAACTTTAATTGGTTAAAAAACTGACACGTGATTAAGTCGCGTCATATGAGGTGATGGTCTCGCGATGCCCGTTATATAATGCTTATATAATGGTCCACGCGTGCAACAGCTTTAGGGGGAAAAATAGTTTATATTGGTTGAATTTAGGTCGCAATCCAAGGTTAAGGGCACGATGCAATAAGGTAAACGATTTTGGTAAAAGCATGTTAGGAGTATTTAAAAGGATTAAAATATGTTTCATATATATACATATATAACCCTAAGAGCCAACGTTGCCCCCTCCCCCCCCCAAAAAAAATCTCTGGACTGGAGCCACCACTGCTATTCAAAACAAGACTCTCTGTGGTATCAGGAAGGCGTCATGGTAGCTACGTAACCCGCTTATTCATAGGGATCTCGTTATCGAACTTACTCAGCATCATATTAAAGACCTGGCTACAAACGTTTACAATAGGATATACTTAATCAATAACGAAGAACTTTCTAACCTGCCTGATTATGATCCTAGGGAGTGCGTTAGACGCCCGAAGGCCACTTTGGTTATTAACCCTGGCCTTATTCCTGTTCGTTAATTCCCTTTCCTCCTTTTCAAAATTCGAAATTACTAAAGACCGGCTACTTATGGTTTCTGACCTGTCATCCTTTTTCGATCGTTCCTCTATCTACCATGCGATTCCCCTCGAACCAGCTGATTGCTGGAGAAGATAACCTGTTCCCGGAATTCCAATCCTTTTTGCTTTCTTCTTTGAATTCGCTACTCGCACCTACCTCCCTTTTGTCCTCTTCCACTAACTTGTTTTTTATCCCAATCTTATTCCAAATTTCCCGTCTTCTAGTTTTGAAAATTATTTTATAATTTTTTTTGTCTCACCTATAGTTAAAATTCTACATTACCATTTAAGTTAGCCATGCCACATTGATTACTCATACTCGTTCTAGTTAATTAGCTGATTTATCAACTAATTAATTTATTTTTCCTACCTTAGCCATTGTCAATACTATTTGTAACCTTGAGAACGGTAATCTTATGTCACATACTCACATTGATACTGTGGATAAAGAGCTCTTGCTCCCTGGGGCCTCTAGAGTTTTTTGATGTCAATGTCAATGTCAATGTCAAACATTCGCTCATGCGCAGGGCGAATTTGCAAGGCTACTTAGAGGGAGGCACCATGCAAGTGAACCAATATTGCTCCTTATTAAGAGATAGCACCGGGACGTTCATGGTTAAGTTGGGATTTGAAGCCCAGCCCACATTCTAGAAGCTCATGTTATCAACCACTATGTTATGTGGTTGGATAAAATGATTTATGATTGATAAATTATTATTGATGTTAATTTCTGACTAATAACCAAGACGTTGAAAATTTTGAGTGTGTCGATATGTTTCTTTTGTAGAAGAGGTCAGAAAACGTTCAAAATTTCTTAAGCACCGGGTAAGAAAATTTGTTCCTATTCTGTGAGAAACAAATGTTTCGCTTTAAGGGGAAATCAAGCCGATTACAGTTCATAAAAACAAGCCTTCAAATTTATTTAGGTGGTACCAATAAATTTATTAAGCCAAAGAATTTGGTCTTTTGCAGTTATTTGAAGAAAACGACTGATGTGTTCAAAGTTCCCAGAAATAGAGATGTGGTCAAAATTCAATATAGTTACAATAAAATATTCTTTTTAAAATTTATCATGTTAGTTTTTCTATTTTTCCATCATAGATAAGAATTGATCGATATTAAGGTAATAAGTATTTAATTCATTACTTTTAAAGTTGATTTCGGACTTTGTTGGGTTGAAGAACTTTCATTATTTACTACATTTTCAACCTTTTAAAGTATTTACAGGCAATTTCCTTGATTTGAAATATAAGGAAATATTTTGAAATTCACGAGCAAATATTGGGAGATAAAGAGCAAGAAACGTACTTCCAATCTAATGAAATAGTAGAGAAAAGAAATAAAATTTACAGGAAGTGTTGAATCAGTTTCAGAAAATTTGAAAAAGTTACTCGGGAACAGTTGACTTCTTAAATTTAAATGTCTGAGAAATGTCACTTTTAAAATTTCTCCTCTCCAAGTAGATTAAGTCCTTAATCTGACATAGTTATTTCAGGAAACTTTTTTTCCATGCTGCAAAAAATCTTTCGTATTATTGTAAGAATATTCTCTTAAAAATATAAATAAATAATTGAAAAAAATTATACAATCCTCCGTAATTTCAGGGAAAAGATTTGCATGAGCGAAAGCAGTTAAAATACAACTTAACATTTTCATAGGTTACTGGGACCAGAAATCTCCACACAGCGCAGGAGTGGATCGGGAGCAAACGTTTGCTCATCTGAACTGTTTTGTCGTCATCTGTCGGGAAATATGATAAACATTTTATGATTTTATTTTTATGCACATTTTTAAAATAATAAAAATTCAGCATTTATGAATAATAAATTTTGAAAGCTTAATTTACCTGAATTAAACTCTTAAAAATTATTATTATTATTTCTTATATATATATCTAATATATAAAAATGAATGTTTGTATCTCTGTAATTGTATAGAAATCCACAGTTTAGGAGCAACGATCGTGAAATTTTACATACAGGCGTCTTTAAAAACAGCCGAGGGTCTGAAGAACTTCAAAAATCGAAATTAATTACCGTTGATTTTTAATTAATAAAAAACCAAGAATTTTGAAACTAAATGTAAGCTGTTACACTTTGTGGAATCACCCCTCTGAATATGGCGTCCGCGTTAGGGTTAGCTGGCAAACAGCGAGCGAAAAGATAAAAATAAATAAAATCAAAAAGTTTCAAGTTATATATTAAACCAGAATAATAAATGAAAATAATAATCTTTCAAGTCAGATTTTATACTCTAAAATAAATCGGATCCAACGGCATATTGACACTACCACACGCGATGGAAAATTCGAATCAACCAAGCTAAGTGTCACGAGATCTTTTTTAATCGCTACTACAACCCCCCTCGCTTATGTCTTTGTGTCTATTGAAGAGTTGAAGACTAAGCTTCTATCCTGCTAACTTATTTCTGACTTAAAACTCCTCTCACTCCATAAATACATGTATATTCACCAACCCATAGCAACTTTCCAGTAAACTTAGTCAAATATTTTCCTCTTTACGCAACAAAGTAGCATGTCATTGTGGCGCATTCAGTAAAAGCGTTCATTTACCACGCTACACGCCGCGGGTTCAAATACGGATCGTTCACATTTTGCTAAACCTGTATTTTCAGCTTTTTTATAGAGGCTTTTTTATTTCACCTTTTATTTTATTATTTTTTAAATTATTATTATTATTATTATTATTTATTTATTATTTTTTAATTATTTTTATTTTATTTTATTATTTTTAAAAATTATTAATAATATGAAAAATAAAATAAAAAAAAATAATGTGTATAACATTTCGTATACTTTTTTTTCTATGTTATTTATACTGTGTTTAGTTTTTTAATGGATTTTGGTAGGTTTATTATAAATTTATATATTTTATGTTTTACTTTTCAGGATTTTTTGTCCAATGATAAAGGCTAAATCTTTTCTATGTTATTTATACTGTATTTAGTTTTTAAATTGATTTTGGTTAACAAACATTCGACAATTTGACATTTTTACTTTTCAGCTTTACTTTTCAAAATTCTTTACTTTCCTAAAGACAATTTGACATTTTTCCTTTTCAGCTTTTAGAGGTTTATTATAAATGTATATATTTTATGCTTTACTTTTCAGGGTTTTTTTGCTCCAATGATGAAACGCTAAATCTAGCTGAATTCTGAAGAAATTATTGTAAATTTATGGTTTTTTATGTTGGGTTTTCTTTTTATTCATGCGTATAACATTTGACATGCTTTTCATTCTATGTTATTTATACTGTACTTAGTTTTTAAATTGATTTTGGTTAACAAACATTCTTAAAATCCCGGGCAACGCCGGATAAATTATCACCTGTGTAGGTTGATAATTTATAAATTTTAAAACTGTTACCACATGTATATTTACAGATCCACAAGAACTTTCCAATATTTTCAATTAATAAATAACCAACAACTTTTTCTCGATTCACAGGTGTTCAGTAGATGGCGCCACTATTTTAAACTTTTAGTATTCTAACCATAAGACAAAAAAATATATTTTTTTAAAAATCGTAAGGGATATTTTTATAGACAAAATAATGTAGAAGAAAATATTGAAATTAAATCTAATAGGACATACTAAAGAATATAGTACAGTTTGAGGAACATATCTTTTACTGTATTTTAATATTTTTTGGATAATGTCCAATCGTTTGCCGCATTAGCAAGAAAAAAAAATATTTTTTTTTGTCTATTTCGTTGTTACGTGACGATAAATTTATTTAAAGTACCAGATAAAGATCACATGATCAGCGTTTAATAAATTAAATTGTAAAGATTAATCTTTAAAAATTCACCAAAAATTAGAAAATGGAGGTAAAGATTCGAAAAGAATTTCATTTTAAAGGAATTTTTATGCTCTTTTTCGTGATATAAATTTTACAACCGTCAAATTATTATTTTAAATGCAAACTTGAAAAAAGTTACAAAAACAGATTAAAAATTTAATTTAAAAAAATCTAAGAAATTTTTTTCAAAAATCTTTATTAGTGCACCCCTACATTATAAGAAGAATCGCCATGCAAAATTTCAGTCCTTTAGGTTCAGCGGTTTGGTCTGTACTTTGTATGTCAGTCAGTCAATCAGTCAGTTAGTCAGTTACGGAACTGCTTTATATATATAGATTTTTATTACTATTTTTATATCGTAACGTTTACTTCATGCGTACACATTATTTTCCTATGCTTATTTTTATTATCTTTATAATAAGCGTAATTTTTATGATTTTAAACAACAATCGTTTTTAACTGGCATTCAATTGGCTGTTAAAACTTTATATTTACACCCTATTTAAAAGAAGTAGGGTGTAAATTGTAGGGTGGAAAGTTGGTAAAATCAAAATGTTGTGCAATGTATTTAATTTCTCGATTAAAAGTAGTTTTTTTCTAAAAATTAATTTATTTCGCTTGAAAAGCTAAATATTTTATGCACGCGGTTTATATTATTATTACTATCTTTATATCGTAACGTTAACTTCATGCGCGAGCATTATTTTTTTATGCTTTTTTTATTATTATCTTTATAATAGCTTTATTTTCATATGGTTTTAAACAACTATCGTTTTTATTCATATTATGTTGGTTTTTTATTAATTAAAAATTAAGGGTAATTAATTTCGATTCCGGAAGTTCTTATTATCTTTATTTTCATATGCTTTTTCATTTACGAATTATTCAAATGTTGGTTAAAAAACTTTTGCGTAATTTATATATTTGTGTGTGTTTAATTATTGAAATTAATAAATTTATATTTCTGGAGAGGATGTTTCAGTTTTTAGTGGTACTATGATGAAAGGCTGAATATACCAAAATTCTGAGGAGTTTATTATGGAGAGAAAAGGAATTTAATATGTAGAGGATGTTTATAGGAGTTAAATGTGGAGAGGAGTTGAATGGTTTGCAGCCCTCAATCAAACACTTCATTTTTTAAGAGGCAACGCTGCAGTCATATCATTGTTCTATTGGAAATTTCTGCTGAACCTGTAATTGCAGCTTCTTTTTTTTACCCCAATGATGAAAGGCTGATTCTAGCTGAATTCTGAGGAGTTTATTATAAATTTATATATTTATAGATTTCACAAGGATTTTTTCTGTTATTTATACTGTGCTTAGTTTTAAATTAATTTTGGTTAACAAACATTAGAGAATTTGACATTTTTACTTTTCAGATTTTAGTATTACAATGATGAAAGGCTGAAAATCTGAGACGTGTATAACATTTCACATATATTTTTTATGTTATTTATACTGTGTTAATTTTTAAATTGATTTTGGTTAACAACAAACATTCTTAAAATCCCGGGCATCGCCGGGTACTTCAGCTAGTATATATATATATATATATATATATATATATATATATATATACAGTCGATCCCGCTTAATGGAATATCGGTTAAAAGAATATCCCGCTTAATGGAATAAATTTTCAATGTACCAAACCGTTGTAATTCGTTTCTGTGTAAAATTTCCCGGTTAATGGAATATCATGTTTTTAAGCTATCCCGCTTAAAGGAATAATTTTTAGCCATGGCGATATCGATGTTTTTCAATTTCCCCCATATCCTTTCAGAATTTTTTTCTGTAAAGTTCAATAATGAATGTGCAGTAATTGAATGTCTTTCAAATCAATTTTGTCACTTCGCAGAAAGTGTGCAACTGCAGGAAAGGGCGATTTCTTGGATTTGAAGGGTCATTCATTGCTTTTTTGGGGGGGCTTCCCCTCCCCCCTCCGTCGGTCGCTCAGCCGCTGTTGCTCGGTCGCTCAACCTACGTTTCCCTATTCAGAGAATGAACAATAAGCTTCACCCACAGATGAGAGCTAGAGAGTGGTGGGGGTGGGGGGGTTGTTAAGGAAATGTTAAACATAAACAGGTCCTTATCTTGAAGGGGACGGGGCTTACCAGCTGTAACGAATCTCTTCGAAGAAACGCAACATTTAACCTGGGGGGGGGGGGGGGGTATCTAGCCTTGAACATTTAACTGTACATTTTCTACGGCGATTAATTCGACAGTGTCTCTTCGCTTTCGTGAAATCAGTCATCTCTCTTGTGCTTTACTACAATGCATTCGAGACGAAAATAACTTACTTTAAAAGAAAAGTAAAATTTATTGAGTTTGCAAAAGTAAATAAGTGTACGCAGTTAGAACTCTCAAAAAAGTTTGAGATATCCCAAGTTCGAGTTTAAAAATTGTTTGAAAATAAAGAAAACGTCTTGAACGACTGCAAATGCATCAAAAATCTTAATCAAAATCGAAAATGTACTGGAAAATAATCTATAGTTGAATATGCTCTTCTTCAGTGGTTTGCTGAAAAACGAGCTTGTAATGTTTCTGTTAGTGGATTATTATTGAATCGGAAAGCTGAAGATTTATCACAACAATTAAATATAACTGAATTTAAAGCTACAAACGGATGGTTGGGCAGATGGAAAGAAAGAAACCAAATTTCTTTCAAAAAAATTCACGGTGAAGCAACTGATGCTGGTGAAGCCTCTGCCGGTTTTTGGAAAAATGTAGTATTACCTGCTTTATTACAAGACTGCAGTTCTTCATGTATCTATAACTGGGACGAAACAGCGCTTTATTATTGAGCAATGCCTGATGGGACTTTGTGCTTAAAAGGTGAAAAAGTTGTTGGAAGAAAAATCCCGAGAGGCAGACTGATAGTTTTATGCTGTAGTAATGCTGACGGCAGTCATAGAATGCCTCTTTTTGAAATCCGGAAATCCAAAAATTCACGATGTTTTAGAGATGTAAAATCTCTTCCAGTTGAATACGAAGCGAATTCAAAGACTTGGATGACTGCTAATTTCTTTCAAAACTGGTTAGTGTCATTTGACAATGAGATGAATAAGATGAAAAGAAACGCTATCCTTTTTATCGATAATTGTCAAGCCCATAAAGTCGATGTAAGACTAGAAAATGTAGCACTTCATTTTTTTCCCTCTGAATACAACAGCTATTTTATAGCCAATGGACCAGAGAATTATATCACTTTTTAAGAGGAATTATAGAAAAGAAGTCGTTAAAAAGGTCATAGCTTGCATAGATGATACTAGTGGATTTTTTATCAATAGTTCAACTAGTAAAATTATTAGAAACATTTCAATTCTTACAGCTGTTCATATGATAAACAAATCATGGAATAATATTTCCTCTGAAGCAATAAAAAATTGTCATCAAAACGAAGTCTATGAAGATGAATTCGAAGAATGCACCGTTAAAATTCATGAAATTTCTAAATTTAAATGTGTTTAAAGTGTTTCTTACCTTTAATTAATAGATTGTTTGTTCATTATAATAGTTTAAATATGACTATGGCTTAGGTAATTTTTAATGCTATCTTGGTTTAACTGTAACTTGAAATATTGCGAGTGTGTCAATGTGATCCCGCATAATGGAATATCCCGCTTATTAGAATAATTTTTCGTGGCAAATTGGCTATTCCATTAAGCGGGCTCGTATGTATATATATATATATGTGTGTGTGTGTGTGTGTGTGTGTGTGTGGCAACCCAACTCGCAGACAGCTCCGACGTCGCGTTCTGCGCATCTGGTTCGCGCAGGATTGGGGATTGCCGCGAACATTGTAACACCGAACTTCACTTCACTTTCCGTACTAGTGTTGTACGCACGCGTCTCTGCTCCGAATACACTGCGATGAACTACGAGCCGGGTTTCGTAACGATTACTGTACATTTATGTTATGTGTCAAGTTTTAAATAAAAGAACATGTTAAGTTCTAATTGTTGCTTATACCTTCTGATGTCCGTAATATCGGAATAATAGTTTCCATATATATATATATATATATATATACCTTGATAGTAGAAAATGGGATAAAATTATTTTCAATCATACTAGTACATTTAAAAAAATTAACGAATTAGGGGATTTTTAATGATGAAAAGTGTATGTGGTAAGAAGAATAATTAGATAAATCAGAAGGTTTAAAAACTCATTTATTGAAAAAAAAGCATTTGCTTTAAATTTATTTACATTTGAAAAATTACTATTGGGATAAAATTATTTTCAGTCATACTAGTGCATTTAAAAAAATTAATGAATTAGGTGATTTTTAATGATGAAAAGTGAATGTGGTAAAAAGAATAATTAGATAAATCAGAAGGTTTAAAAACTCATTTATTGAAAAAAAAAAAACATTTGCTTTAAACTAATTTACATTTGAAAAACTACTATCACTTTTTTTAAGTCCAAATGATCAAAGTCTGTATTAATAAAAATTATTTCATTATTTGACAGTAAACTTTTCTTTATATTTTCTGATTCTTTAACAGTAGGATTAGAAAATGTACTGTTTTTAGATAACTTCTTTTTGGGAGAAAAGTATCCTTGTTCTTTCTGAATTTTTTTTCGGACATTTATGTTACAATTTTCTTTTAACTTAATATCATTATTTCTTTTTCCATGTTGCTTTTACAAATGTCTAACACGTTATTTAAACTTTTATGAATGTTATCATTTTCTTCGGGTGAAAATTTGCGAGTTTAATTCAGGTAAATTAAGCTTTCAAAATTTATCATTCATCAATGCTGAATTTTCATTATTTTAAAAATGTGCATAAAAATATAATCATAAAATGTTTATCATATTTCCCGATAGATGGCGCCAAAACAGATCAGATGAGCAAACGTTTGCTCCCGATCCACTTCTCACAGCGCTGAGGAGTTGCTCGGGGTAGCGAATTGCTCATCACAGATCCGTAGTCTGCTGTCTCATGAGTACTGTAGCGCCATCTATTGCATAGAATATTTTTACTGTTTTGTAAACTTTCGGACCACGTGTTTCATGCGTAGTACATTATAAAATGGATAATCAAAACAATTTCAATTGTACATATTGTAATAAAATCTTTTCGCGTCATTTCAATTTGACTCTTTGATACCATTCCGATTTGATATATGATCACTCATATACCGAATAAATATCTGTTTGAATAATAAAAAAAATTTAAAAATTATGTCTCCATAGTTATTTTGATTTCTTTAATCACTTTTTCTGTTTCTATCTAATTGACTTTGAAATTAAAAATTAAATGAAAATCTATGTAAAGAAAACTTTGCCTAAGGCTTTAAAATTTTTACATGAAGTATTTAATTTTTAACATCTATCTGATGTGCTGACTCTTTTTTCTTGATATAAAAGTAAAAATCGTATTAAATAACCTTTCTAAGCATTGCCATTTCATCTGATTTCTTATTGCTGCATAGGTACATAAAAAAGTGTCTTTCTAAGATGGATCTAGAAAAAAAAAAAAAAAAAAAAAAAACAGGACTTGGTACCCATCTTTAAGTACAGAAATTCCTCCAAGATTTTATTTTATATTTACCACATACTTTTGAGTTCATTCTGATACAATTTAAAATTTTATTGCATTTGCAACCTCAGCTACAACTGTTACAACAAATATCAATCATTCGTTGTGATTTTCTGATAAAGACCATTCCAACAATGAAAGCTACTTAATAGCTTCGCCGTATCACTGTTAAGCAATTATATGTATTGTTTAAAAAATTTACAATTCATATTGTTTACTAGTTTTACTTACATTGCTCAAACAGATCCAACTACAGTGTAAATACTAACTTTTTTTCTTATATAGCTTATAAAAAAAAAATTTAATTTCAAGATGTCTGGTACATGACAAAAAAAAAAAAACTTTTATATCCAATTAAAGTTCTATATATTATCATTAAAAAATGCAAATTAAAAATAATTAACTAGAACCAGTTGTATAAAGTTAATTTCAATTTTTGTATTTTCTAAATTTATTGAAAGAAGTAACTTTTTTCTGCATCAGTATATGTTGAAAACTTAGCATTTACACAATTAAATAAAAAATAGTATTGGAAAAGTTTGTAATTTTTTCCCGATTTTTCATACTCATATCTTACATGTTAAGCAATTGTTAATTATTCTCTCCAGTAGATGGCGATAGCAGCGTAGACCCAGAGAGACGTCGTGAGCAATTCGCTACCCCGAGCAACTCCTCGTCTCTCTGGGTCTACGGTGCTATCGCCATCTACTGGAGAGAATAATTAACAATTGCTTAACATGTAAGATATGAGTATGAAAAATCGGGAAAAAATTACAAACTTTTCCAATACTATTTTTTATTTAATTGTGTAAATGCTAAGTTTTCAACATATACTGATGCAGAAAAAAGTTACTTCTTTCAATAAATTTAGAAAATACAAAAATTGAAATTAACTTTATACAACTGGTTCTAGTTAATTATTTTTAATTTGCATTTTTTAATGATAATATATAGAACTTTAATTGGATTCTGGCCAAATATTCCAGAAAATATATTTTTTTCATTTAATTGTGTAAATGCTAAGTTTTCAACATATACTGACGCAGGAAAAAGTTACTTCTTTCAATATATTTAGAAAATACAAAAATTGAAATTAACTTTATACAACTGGTTCTAGTTAATTATTTTTAATTTGCATTTTTTAATGATAATATATATAACTTTAATTGGATTCTGGCCAAAAATTCCAGAAAATATATATTTTTAAGTTATCAAATTATATACTAACTGAGGTAAATAAATTTATAATTTTATTTCATAACAACTATATAAATTATATGATTATAACTTATGATTTTTTAGGCACACTGCCTTAGGTACAAGTAACTCTACAAATTTGTTGAATATAAAAGTTTTTTTCTTTTTTTGTCATGTACCAGACATCTTGAAATTAAATTTTTTTTATAAGCTATATAAGAAAAAAAGTTAGTATTTACACTGTAGTTGGATCTGTTTGAGCTATGTAAGTAAAACTAGTAAAAAATATGAATTGTAAATTTTTTAAACAATACATATAATTGCTTAACAGTGATACGGCGAAGCTATTAAGTAGCTTTCATTGTTGGAATGGTCTTTATCAGAAAATCACAACGAATGATTGATATTTGTTGTAATAGTTGTAGCTGAGGTTGCAAATGCAATAAAATTTTAAAATGTATCAGGATGAACTCAAAAGTATGTGGTAAATATAAAATAAAATCTTGGAGGAATTTTTGTACTTAAAGATGGGTACCAAGTCCTGTTTTTTTTTTCTAGATCCATCTTAGAAAGACACTTTTTTATGTACCTATGCAGCAACAAGAAATCAGATGAAATGACAATGCTTAGAAAGGTTATTTAATACGATTTTTACTTTTATATCAAGAGAAAAGAGTCAGCACATCAGATAGATGTTAAAAATTAAATACTTCATTTAAAAATTTTAAAGCCTTAGGCAAAGTTTTCTTTACATAGATTTTCATTTAATTTTTAATTTCAAAGTCAATTAGATAGAAACAGAAAAAGTGATTAAAGACATCAAAATAACTATGGAGACATAATTTTTAAATTTTTTTTATTATTCAAACAGATATTTGTTCGTTATATGAGTGATCATATATCCAATCGGAATGGTAGCAAAGAGTCAAATTGAAATGACGCGAAAAGATTTTATTACAATATGTACAATTGAAATTGTTTTGATTATCCATTTTATAATGTACTACGCATGAAACACGTGGTCCGAAAGTTTACAAAACAGTAAAAATATTCTATGCAATAGATGGCGCTACAGTACTCATGAGACAGCAGACTACGGATCTGTGATGAGCAATTCGCTACCCCGAGCAACTCCTGAGAGACGTCGTGAGCAATTCGCTACCCCGAGCAACTCCTCTCAGCGAGGGTAAGTAGGGATGCGACATCGACAACAAAACATCGATGTTTTGAAACATCGATGCTAATAAAACATCGCCCAAAAACCATCGATGTTTTTAAACATCGATGTTTTAGAACATCGAATTTTTAAAACTGGTTTAGTAACCTCTAACATTAATTTTACTTCGGTTAGTCGTGTGTGTGTGTGTGTGTGTGGGGGGGGGGGGGTGATTTAATTTTACTCTGTGATTGGGCTGACACAAATGGCAAAAACTCGGTTTCTTTTGCCTTGGGCTATATTGATGACTCAAAATTCTCGTTGTAAATATCGCCATGTTTTGCCTTCAAATGTCCAGATAAATTCGTGGTATTGCCAGAAGTTTTGAGGCCCTTAAGACAAGTATTGCATTTCGCCAATTTGTTAGAGGTTTTGCAAAAATATTTTCAAATGGTACTTTTGGGAGGCATCTTACTAAAAATATTAACGTCAACTTATATAAAACCAGAACAAAACAAAAACTTAAAGAGCTGCTCTCGTGTATATACTATTTGTAAAATAAAACCCCATGGAAGGTTCTGGAGTGTCGAAAACATTCCAAACGCTCTTATTGGTTCATTGGTTGTTGATTGCCATTTTTCTGATTGCCATTTTCTGTCCCCCTTTTGTATTCGTCCTTTTCAGAATTCAGACTTACATTTACTGAGTGTGAAAATTATGCTACGTGATAAATTTGTTTTATTATGGTACTTTTTCATTAATAAAAAAAACATCGAGACAACGTAAAACATCGAGCAGAAAACATCGATGTTAAAAAACATCGGCTTCAATAAATCGATGTTTAAAACATCAATGTTTTTATCAAAACATCGATGTTTTGAAAACATCGACATCGATGTCGCATCCCTACTGGTAAGGTCGCGATCGCGGAAAATCTATGAATGCTTGCTGTTAATAAGAAGCAAAGTATGTATACAATTTGAAATAGGCCATACAAACTAATTGCAAACACGAGAAGAGGTAAAAAAAAAAAAAAGAATGCATAGTATGCTTACACTGTTTACTATAATTTTAAACGATGTTTTATAATTTTAAATATTTTTTAATTGTAGGTATAACGCAAAAAATTTGATCCACTTGAAACTAATTCCAGCAATCGCGAGTCCGCGAAGTGTGATATGAGGTATTTATATTTTTTTGGCCCCATTGAATTCTGATAAATGTCTTAGTATTGTTTATTTTTTTCACCATTGTTTACTCTGATGTGACAGTTTCTAAAAAATATCATTTTAGGTTTATTAATGGATTTTAAAGTGTACAATTGAAATTTTGTTTGTTTTCATTAATTTATTTACATATTAATAACTTGTTTTCTTTGTGTATATTTCCTGTATTGTTATACCTTTTATTTAGTACATGTAAATTGCTAGTTTCGGTTTCACGTGAAGTAATTGGTGTTTTCATCGGAGGGTGTATGTACTTAAGCGTGCTGAAAAATTACTACAATTGGAAATTAATGAACTTAAAACTGAACATCTGTTAATTCATTTAAATTTAGTTTCAATTTATTGTTGTATTATTGCATATTATAATCCAATTACCTTTATAAAGCTTTGAGTTTTACAGATACTGGGTTTTAATAGTAGCTATAATACTAGCTTTAATAGTAGCCATAATACTAGCTTGTGGTGGATTGTAGCTTGTGATGTTGATTAATGAAATCAAGATGCAAAAATACCCATCATGTAGGTGATGCAATCTAATCCTGCATTGCATGTTCACACTACTCATTGTTTTTGCAAATTGAAATATACTTGATTACTGATAAAATAAGTTGTCATAATAATCTTAAGTAATAGTATTTATGCTATTTTTTTCCCCATTTTTAAAAATTATATAGTAGTCTAATATCTCATTTATAACTTGTTATAACCAAGAAAACTTTCTTTACCAAAGTAAGTATAAAGTTCAGTATACATGTTAATTTTTGTCAATGTTAAATTATTTGCATTTCTGAAAATTTAATTCTAGATTAATGTAAGAATTTTGTTTAACTTTAGATATGTGATTTTTGCAAATTGAAATATACTTGATTACTGATAAAATAAGTTGTCATAATAATCTTAAGTAATAGTATTTATGCTATTTTTTTCCCCATTTTTAAAAATTATATAGCAGTCTAATATCTCATTTATAACTTGTTATAACCAAGAAAACTTTATTTTTCAAAGTAAGTATAAAGTTCAGTATACATGTTAATTTTTGTCAATGTTAAATTATTTGCATTTCTGAAAATTTAATTCTAGATTAATGTAAGAATTTTGTTTAACTTTAGATATGTGATTTGTTGCTATTTATTTGCAGGTGTTGGAATTGGTTATTAATGCATTAGCTCAATTAGCATTTATTATTATTTTATAACCTCTAATATTATTGGTAAATGAATTTAACTTAAAACATCAACTTAAATATTATTTAACTGAATGCATGCTGAATATTTTAATTTTGCTCATTTTTATAACTACACGCTTATTGGTTAGGTTGCTGGTATTCAGCACCAGAGTCTGTGGGTTTGGACTACACTCTTCCATGGATATTTGTATCCATTCATAGTCAGATTTAAACTGTGAGCCCTAACCTAATTAATTTTAATGTTGAAAAAAATGGCCATAACACTAATAACCAACCAATTAACTAATCTTAAAGAGTAAAAAAGAGAGCATTATTCTTAAACATATACATCAAAACCACATTTTAAAGTCTTCTAAATAATTGTCAAAAATCATTTGTTTCAAACCATTTTTTATAATACTGTGAGGGACAAGAATAGTAAGAACTCAGATATTATATTTTTCTATGTATTTATGGATTGAACATATAACATTATTAATTCTGTGTCATTATTTTGCCTATAATTATGTATAAAACTAGTTTCATAATTAAGAGATTATTTTTTTTTTATGTATTTACTATTACTATTATTTTGAAATTATTTTTATTTTAAGCTTACCAAGACTGGTGTTTCATCAGATTAATGGTAGAAGGACACAAGTTCAAAAAGTTCAAGAAAATTTCCCTCCACAGTATGAAGAATTAATTAAATATATTTGTGATAGTAAGTAATAACCAATTGTTAAATGCACAATTTTCTATTTATTCCTGTATGATGTAGAAAATACATTTTTTGTAATCAGTATTTAATGTACAGAAAATCTCTCTCTAACAAACACTCCTCATCTAGAGAAGGATAAAAAATTCCTTGGCAAAAATGCTATTGTAACAATATGTTTTAAACTGCTGTGTTGCAAGTACCTTTAGATATAACTATGAATGGTATTTTTACTGAAAAAAGTAACGATAGTTTAAGTTATTGCTTTTATTTAGCCTGAATCAGGTAAATCAGGTTTATCAGGTAAGATGAAACAGATGACACAAAATATTTTTTGTTTTTGTTAATTACATGAATAAGCTATGAAGAATAGTCATGGAAAAACTGATATTTGAGTTAAATTTTTTCTATCCAGCTTGACAATACTGTGGTATTGATTGTTATTATCATTTTTGTTTTCTTTGTCTCTGCAAAGAAAAGATTTTCTTCTGTTATGGTTCTGCGAATTTAATATTAAAATATATGAAATTAATATTAAAATATATGATAGTAAATAATTGAGCTGGAGTAGTAGTTATATTGAAACCATTATAAAATCTCCACTTTTTAAAATGTATAACAAAAGTATACATGCAAAATGGTTTCCTTGACTGAAGAAAAGTATAATTTTGTAAACTTTTAGTTTTGTTTTTGTTTTACATTCCAAGATAGAATGTTTTTTGTTTGGATTTTCCTTAACAAAAATTTTATTTTCAAATATAATTCTTATAATAATGACCCACAACTTTCTAAAATCCACATTAAAAAATAAATATTTTACTGTTGATTTTAAGAAACTTTGTGTTCTTGTTTGTATATTTCTCAAGCTTTATGTAAATGAATTTTATCATCATACAGGCAAAGGGAATGTTTGCACAGGTTTACCTGGAGTAATTTAATGAGTAAGTTAAAATTTATGGATTTGTCATATAGTTTCTGAGTCATAAATAGTTTTCTTTCTTGGAAAACATTGTCTCCGGTCTTAATTCATTATATTAAGCTGAAGCTTATGTTTGTTACAGACTTTGTTGACAAAATTCTGTCCACTTCTTATATCCTCCTTTGAAAGTCTTAAATTTTCATACTCCTCTAGTTATAACTATGATCTGATATTAGTGCTTAAATGTCAAAAGAAATCAGTTTTATCTATCTGTACCTTTTCCTGCCACTGAAATAACATGACATTCTAAATGGCAATTGTTGCATAAAATATGGTACATTGCATTATTGTTTTATTTTTTTAACAATCTGTATATCTGATTTTATGATCTAAAAATAGAGGACTGTAATTTTGGGATATACCTGCTGTTTTGAATTTTATTTGTTTATCTTAAGATAAACTAGAAATACAAAATTTTTAACGTGCTATTCTTATACGGTTTATACAAAAGTTATGGTTTTTTTCATGATCCATAATTGTACTTTTTTATACATGGAAGTTAATGTACCGTTCTTTTCTATCTTAAAACGCTTTTTCAAGGGTTCCTAAGACCAAATGTTCAGTTTTTGTATTAAAAACAAAACAAAGAAACCCCCTTTTTTATTGTTGTTCTAAAGTCTTACAATATCCCTTTTGTTGTATTATTTTAAGTAAAAGCTCAGTAGTATATTTTCCTTACTTTATTTCTGTGTAAAATGTTATTTAGGAAACTATTGACACAGTTCATGAATGAGACATTTCTCAGCTGATGCTAATCTACTCATTATAGTTTATAGACATGCACACATACACATTTATATATGACCTTTATTATCCAGTCAAAAGCTAAAAAAATAATGAAAAATTAATGTACATTGTTTTTATTTTTTATTTTGTTAATTATTTTATGCCTTTAATTTATAATGAACTTAGCATTTTAATTGGAAAATTTTCATTAGAAAAGTGTTCATTGAGACTAGTTTCAGCCAAAATTATTTGATTTATTAAATTCTTTAGGGTGCAATAAGAGAATATCCAGCAACATTAAATACCCAGTATTTCAGCTTTCCCATTTTTCTGCGAAGTATCTTTGCTTTGATGGACAAGTAATTGAATTCTGTTAAATGTAATCATTGGCTGTGCAGCTTATAAATTGGTAGAAATAGCTTAAAAATGTTTAAAAAAATGAAAAATTATAAATTAATATCTTATTATTCACTGCATACAGTGTTTAGTAAGGCATCTGTCACTACATTTTAGTGGAACTAATCTGGTCTATATCTTCATAAACTCTGTATTGAAATATAATTTGTATAATAATGACCCACAACTTTTAAAAATCCACATTCAAAAATAAATATTTTACTGTTGATTTTAAAGAACCTGTGTTTAGTGTGTTCCTATATGCATATTTCTTAAGCTTCATGTAAATGAATCTTATCATCATACTGGCAAAGGAAATGTTTGCACAGGTTTACCTAGAGTAATTAAATAAGTAAGCAAAAAACTGGATATATCATATATAGGGGTACGTACATTTCGCTTAAAAAAAACTTGAAATTTCCCCCCCCCCCCCAAAAAAAAAAAAGAAAAAATTACAATATATAAAATTTTACATTTATTAAAAAAATTAGAATTTTTCTTACTACGTTAGGTAAGTATCAAAATTCTTAATTAAAAGCTAACATTGTAGTAGTATCCACATTTTCGTCTTTAAGTCCTTAGTAATAAGTAATAAACGAATTTCGAGAGTGAGATTTCTCGGTTAAAGACCGTGGATGGTCTTTGCAGTTATGCTAATAAATTATTACTATTATTACCTAATTTCGCTAAAAAAGCCGTTTATCACAGACTTTTTGCCAAAAAGTAGTAAAAAATAATTTTGGCATGTATTCTCTCTTATTGGCAAATTTCGCATCTATTTCATAAAGACAAAAATTACATATCCCTAATCATATAGTTTCTGTGTTATAAATAGTTTTTCCCCCATTGAAAACATTGTTTCCAGTCTTAATGCATTAAGCTGAGGCTTATGCTTGTTACAAATTTTGGTCACAAAACTCTGCCCACTCCTTATATCTTCCTGTAAATTTTCATATTTCACTAGTTATATCTATGATCTTGCATATATCGTTCGCATATATCGCTCACTGCTTTCGACCACGTCATATCTAAAAAAACAAGATTTTTCAGGAGAGTGATTTGAAAGTTTAAAAGTACATTGAAATGTATTGAAAATAAATTTTAATTCTGCTCTCTAGCGGCTAAATATTGAGTGGCGAGATATGACGATCTTTCAGGGATACTATTCTTTCGGGGCATTCTGAAAACAAGCATAACTAAAAATCGCCGATTTTTAGATATAACGTTGTTGAAAGGAGTGAGCTATATATGATTTGTATATGTCTCTTGCTCGTGCCATTTTAATGGCATGAATAAGAGATAAATGCCATGCATGATCCACGCTACATTTCAGTATAATAACCTATTTATTAGAATTAAATTGGATTCAACCTTTTTGTTTTCATAAACAATTCATTCTTTAGAAAATAATTTCCAGGATGTATTTCTTTAAAAATTCTGTTGCAAAAAAAATAATATAAAAATTGATTTTCTATTGAATTTGTTTAAAAAAAAATCTTGTATTAAAAAAGTTGGTTTCTACTTCAAGAATTTATTTACTGAATACAATGATCAAACAATATTACTGGCCAAAAGATGGTAATTAGTTTCAAACCAAAGTAATTAAGGCCTTTTGATTTTACAGCAAATAAATATAGGTAAGAATATAAAAATATTAAAAACTTGTCATGTTTCCTGATCTTGGCTCATTTTTATTTACCTCCTGCTTTGGAAGTGGTTGTATTCTAACGTTTTGTAAAAGGACTGTCTTATTGTCCTTTTCCCCATAACCCATTGTTTATAATTTATTCATTTGAAGCTTCTACCTATGAGCGCATGCTATAAATATTATATTCAGAAT
Organism: Dolomedes plantarius; assembly: GCA_907164885.2. Lineage (NCBI taxonomy): Eukaryota > Metazoa > Arthropoda > Arachnida > Araneae > Dolomedidae > Dolomedes > Dolomedes plantarius. The sequence goes on along the minus strand of OU015493.1, from coordinate 139,136,647 downwards.
TTATTCTGAATGTTTCCATTTTTATCAAGAGGATAAATTTTGCAAATTTTTAAACTGTGTTCTTCCTAATTCACATAAGATGCTTTCATGCTTAATGAACTATATTTCAAACTGTATTGCAATTCTTATACACTATTCTGCACTACGAAGAAGATATTTTTGTATTAATATACTTTAATAATAAACTTTTGCTAGTTCTCTTCTTTGAGATATTCATATAAAATGCTCCTTTCCCTGAGTATGGAGGATATTTGTTTAATTTTCTACCATTTTTGTGGAATATCAAATTTTTAATGAGTGCTTTTGCTTTGTAAGATATAAATCATATAACTTCAAAAGAATATTTTCTCATTTGCTGTCACAAATTATTTTAAGATTTAGATCATAAATAGACACACTTTTTTATTGCTAAAATAAATTTTATTGCTTAATTTCTTGGGAAATGTTGGGATATAAATAAAAATTTATTAGTTTTAATTTTGAAAAATATTTTCTTGTCATAATAGGAATTGTTGCCATTAATGAGAATTCATTCAAAACTGACAGAGAAAGTAACTGTCATTATTTAATACATTAATGACATAAATAAGATGTGTTTGTAAGTTTCATGTTTTCATGAAATATGCACACAGTTTCATAATTTGATAAAACTGTATTGCATTCATATTTTGATTTGGATCAACTCCAGTGTAGTGTAAATTTATTACAGTATAGTCGAATCCAGTTATTTAGACCACCAGTTAATCGGACCAGCTGCTTATTCGGACCGAATCCTAAAGAACCGAAACAAATCCTATTGCATATGCCTAATATGCATGCTCGTGTAATCGGACCAGCCGGTTATTAGGACCTAAATGATAGCGTCCCGATGTGGTCCGATTAACTGGAATCAACTGTACTTCATTAAATTAGATGCAGGTGAAAAATGTTAATAACACATTGTATAACAATTCAATTATGATTTAACTGACTTCTTATAATTTTTACTTCTTGAAGGGAAGTTAAGAAAAACTTTAATGCTATAGTTCTCTTTTTAGATGAAAATTGTGTTTTTTAGCTAAGTTAAACTTTTGTAATTAATTTTTACCTCTATAATTTATTCCTCCTTCCATCCCTAACAGAATTTAGGAAGAATCATTACCACAATATCAGTTTCCTAGATAATCTTGCAACATTAATTATATACCTGGTTTTATATATCTAAAATTAAAAGGTTTAAATCTTCTTAACAAATTCTTTTGTATTAAAATATCATTAACAGTATCTGATTAACAATTATACATCAAAATTTTATATAATGTTATAATTAGTAGAGTAATGAATTTTGTGTGGAAATACTATTGTCTGTATTTTATGTTGTTGGGACATGCCTTTGGCTGGAACATTCCAGACCAGATCCATAGATGGCAAGCTAACATATGTGGCTCCTTTTTTAAAATTATGGCACTACAACTCAGTTGAGGTGACACCCACAATTTTGATCAAGCATCCCCAGGGACGACATCTGATACTTTACTGGACGACATCTGATACTTTACTTTTCCATTAGGTGTTGAAAAACATTTTGTATCAGTTCAGTGATGTTCTATACTCGGGGCAAACCTTAGTTGACAGTACTATTTATGCTACAACGGCCAATTTACACCTGCAACGTAAGTATCTTCCCACCGCTACAAAATGTGGATTGCCATATTTGGCCTTTTATCGCCTGCGGAGGATTGATTTTCCATCGGTTGCTTTCCAGCAAAGCGGGAGACAGTTTTGTTTTCACATCACCATTTGAACTAATTTTCTAAAGTACACCAACAGAAATTTTCGAATTGTCTTAATTCCTATAAAATTCTTTCCTGTTCATTTTACGATTTCAAACAGTATGTGACTCTCATAGAAACCATGCATTCTTATAAATTACTTTGCCAATTTTTTTTTTTTTTTTTTTTTTTTTTTTTTGGGGGGGGGGGGCTCTCCGAAATATGTGAAAATGAGAGAGAGGGGGTGGCATTGGATTGAATTTGCCACAGTGTAAATCGAACTCGGCAACTGATGAACCGAAAGATATAGTGCTACCGATTCGGACACCAGCTAGAAAACAATCACGTTTTGATTTCTATTTTCATGTAATCAATGTATTTTGAAACTTTTAACCATGCATCGTTCTATTTACTACTTCCCAAAGTAATGTGAGGGAATTTCAGAAATCCTCAATAAAATTTAGAGTTTACTTTTATAAATACGGGATCATACAAAAATTTATTATAGGTGCAGATTTCTGGGTATTTGGGTTTTTGAAATTGTTAGTTTTTTCTGAAAGCCAGCAGCTCTATCATTCGTAGCGAGGAAGTTTAGAATTTTTATGGGTTTCAGGAATATTAAGACGGAAGAATGCTTCCATTTCTTCAACCAGTATATTGAGATATACATATGCACGTTTTACACGCATCGTTTAGTCGTTATTCTGAATAATTTTTACAGCTGTTTACGCAATTTTCTTTTAGACATTTAAAAAAAAATTCCTAATCTAATAGGTCAAATCGGCTTAAAGCCGATTTGACCTATTAGCCCTTTTATTTTTTGCCCTTTAAAGTGTTATGATGACTACACTAATGACCTCTTCCAATGAAAAATCACATGCATTTAATTCTTTTCAACACTTCATAAAATTTCGCAATTTAACTAGGGGGAATATTTCGTCAAACTCTAATTTCATCCTTTGTGAAATATCTTCTCATAACTTGGTTTTTGTTAGCCATATTTTTGCCCAGTTTAAAAATTAAATGAAAGCGTGAAAGATTTTTTGCTTAGTTGCAAGTTTATATCTTGGAAAATAGACATAAGAAATCAGCGTTTAAACATTTCAGATTGTACAGCAAATCACGGCAGTTAATATTCCAACAGATATAGTGTTGAAAATTTTCTTTCAATTGTTAACTGCAGGTGTGTATTCCTCCCCATTTGTCTCTTGTAAACACTGCCTTTTCTTAGGGTAAAACCATTACCCATCGCCAGGAAGTAACACCTGTTGGACTCTTCCTTGATACCAATACCGTTATTTGGCGAAAAGTGGAGGATGATTGGTGACAATCTCCTCGTCACTTTCCACCCTTCGTGAAAAAAGAACTCCCCCCCCGAGTGGCCACTTTCTGAGAGATTTTCTCTTCGGACTTTGGGGTTACTAAAAATTCACATTGAACGCCAGATACTCTCGCCAAATAAACGAAGCCTTCCAAGAAGCACACATCGGGCCCGACCTGGCCGAAGCCCAACTGAAGGAATCGAAGCCTTGTGAAGGGTCAGATTATTCTATGACGTTACATTCTCTCTCGCATGCTGTATTGCGCATTATTTACTAAATGCATGAAACAGCACATTTTTGTTGCTGAAATATGTCTACGATTTATCAATTAAATCATTATTTTAATGATTTTTGTCTGAAATGTACATTTTATCAACTCTATTAATAGAAAAAAGTGCGAAGTATATCGCAATGGCGGAATCATACTGCTCTAGCGTTTTGCCTGTATTCAGGTTAGGTATTCCTCGAGTATAGTGTGTAAAATAGCTCTTAAAATATGGTGAGGAATATACAATAAAGCTTTTCCGTTTTTGAGGAAAAGTGGATTGTTTTGTATTTTATATTCTTTGCACCATGTGTGATTAAATTCAAACTGCAGTGACCAAGGAACAGAACAGACTTGGGGATTTACCACCAAAAGATTTTTTTATCGATACCTTATTCTATGATATTTCATATTTGCATTATTATTGTATTTATTTCGTGTGAGTATTACTGTTTTGTATACTATGTAAATGTGTTTTTTAATCACTGTTGTTAAATATGGAGCTGAACTTTTGCAGTTAATATTACTTATTCATTATTAATCGCGCCCATAGCAGAAGTTTTTTGGAAATCCCAAATCCGAAACATCAAATTTGCACGTCCTTATGATCTACTAAGAGAAAAAGATAACGATGTCTAAGGAACCTCGTGGCCAATTACAATAAATTTGAAGTTCTCAGTAGTTTAATGAATTCATAACATAATTTATAACATCTTAGTTTAAAGTTATCTCGTTTCCTTGCACAAACAAACTTGTATATGTTGCTATCGATTTCACGTGAAAAATACGAAAAAAAACGCGTGATGGTGTAGTTTTAGTATATCTTATTCAATTTCTTTCTGCTCTCCTTGCAGGTGCCCGGTACAGATTGTTATATGCGAAACTAAAATATATTTGGTGTCCACAAATTTAGAATTTCAACTTAATTGTTGGCAGTATTCTGATCATCGTGTAAAGAAACGTCGGCATGCTAGAAGAACCAATGACGGGTATTTGCAGTATAGAAGGACTTTGCAAAGAAAGCCATTCCTGCCAGCAGAACCCAACTGAAGCCGAAGATGAATGTGCTTCATGTGACACACGTACAGTCGGCAGCAAAACCAGTCGAGCAACAGTCCCTTTGAAGATTTTTCTTAAATCAAGTTTAATTTAACGATCCCTTCCAACGAAAGAATAAATAAAAAAATTTTTCTCAAATTAAAAAAAACAATCAATAATAATAAATATCAGTAATTGTTGTTGCCTTTCGTGGAAATTATTTTTGACACCAAGTGAAGTTGTAACAAATATTGGATTCTCTTACTATAATTATGTGTAGAAATTAAGTTGTATTTATAAAAAAATAAATAAATTTAATAAAATATAATTGAAGAATCAAAAACAGTAATAACAAACGTTCAGATGATTTTTCAAAATTCTTTCGAGCCTGAATAAAATCGGTTTTCAAAACATGGTATTTAACTGCTGCTGGAGAATCATTCTCTAAGCGATAGAGGGCAAGTATTTCCGGACTCAGTTGTTAGTACTTATGCAAAGTGGACGCCCGCAGCACACTGTTTGTCATCGTTTTCAGTTTGAAAATATAAATAATTTTGTGCACTATCGGAAAATTTCAATAAAACGTGATTTAACGAAATTTTTTTTTTTCAGACGCACTATCAAATGGCCTATTGCAACTAATCCCAGACCAGAAATACGAGATTTCTTCCCTCCCTTAGATACAATACTATTTGTGTTGTTATTAATAAACAGTGGTGGGACAAATCAATCACTGAGGTTTGTCATCCTTTGATGAATATATATAAAACGCGTAGGCACAAAAATCGACGACCTGATGTAAACATTAGCGGCCGGGATTTACGCAATGAAATCAGGAAAGTGAAAATTCGGAAGTCTCAAGAAAGAAATAATTCATTAAGAGAGAGCATAAATGATCTCGAGGTGCCAGTTTATTTTCTACACCATTTTATAAGCGAAGAAATTTTTTCAACAATTTATTATTTGATGTGATGACGCTATATTTTACTCCATTTTTTTTAAGTGAAAAAAAATTTCCCCAACTATTTCTTACTTGATAAAGTGTATATATCTCAATTTTGGAAAATAGTACATACAGAGAGGGATGTAATTTATAAAACCATCTGTTCTGAAATTCCCATTTTTTAATCACGATGTTTAAGAATCAGATTTATAGAGAACAACGTATGCAAAAGAAAATATAAAACTAAAAGCGACCATGCTGGTCGCGCAGCGGCTAGTTTATAACTAAAAATGAATAAACCAACAGAGATATAATAAGAATATACACAAAAAGAAATCAGGGCAAGATTCTGTTCCGAACCATAAAACGACACCGATGAATATTTGTACCCCGTTCAAGGTTTTATCCGAACGCTAGAGTTGCAATAATGATCATTACTGAATTTAATCAACTAAAATTGATTACTGACTAATTAAATTGCGGGACCAAAATTTTAGTTACCGGTTTCGAATTATTATCACTAGGTTGCTTTTTTACACTATCGAGGAAGAAAGTAAAACTTTTTCTGCAATCATAAAACTTTCTATGCGGATTGAATGGGGTCTCAAAAAAAAAAAGCATCCTCAATGCAGTCGTCCCAAGCTCAGTGTTCAAAAAGTTGTGATCATAAAATTATACAGCCGATGCACGTAATTCAGCGATTGGATAATCGGTCCGAATACGAAAGGTGCTTGTACAGAATCCGAGGACAAACGAAAAATGGTGAAAAACTTATAAATTGGCTCGGTATATTGCTTTTGTTTGGTGAACTGTATGCAAAATTCGTTCACCTACGTGTCCGGTATATAAACACTTTAAGGATTGACCCTTGAATATTAAAAATGAGGAACAATTGCGAGGCCTCTAAAACTATTACATAAATTTCCTCCCAAATAGGTTACGCAATTTTTCTTATTAAAAAAAAGTTAGTTACATTGATAATATAATTTAGAGCCTCGTAAACTAAAATAATATTGTCAAGACCTTTTATTTTTAGACATCACTAATAAGTTTCAGTATTGGCAAAATATAATGATTCTTTTCAAAAATTGTGTCGAGTGGCATTCTTTGCACTCGATTTCTTCTTTTAAATTCATATCGAATTGCGTTTAATTCTTAAATTAATTCCGCTTATTGAAAGAAAATCTCACGTTCCCAAATACCGGTTTATGACGAAAAAATAACAGTAATATGTGATTCTTATAAGCGGTTCTCTTTTTTTTTGAACTAATAAAATTCCTATCATTGCCTTTATGATAACATTTTTTATTTGGCCATCAAAATTGTCGATTTCGGGGAAAAACATTTTTGACTTTATAAAAATGTGGTGGGTTTAATTTTGCATGCATGAAATTTGCGGGTGTCTAACATTCTAGCTTACGTTTCACGGTTTGATAACGTGCTGAATCAGTACACAATGTCACGTTCGCCGAAGATTCATGTGGGAGTCCCTATTTTTGTTTGTCAGTGGAGAAAAGTGAAATCGGACGGGTCAAGCTAATAGGACAGTGTTGTGTTAAGGGATAAATTTTACGACCCATCTTTATTTTAAAAAAAAGAAGAAATAACTTCGTGCATTTTGAGGGTGGAAAGGAAAGCGAAGAGTGTAAACTGATCCGGTGGATTGATTCTTTAAAGAGAAAATTTTAGCATTACATTTGTTTTCGCGATATTGATTCTTATAAGCGGTGTATCTCAAAGATGATTATTGTTACCTGGATTCAAAATTTCCTTTCCTTTTGAACTAATAAATTTCCTATCATGAAATACATCATTGCCTTTGTACCTGACTAATATGAGCATTTAAAAATAATTTACTTTCATTTGAATGAGATATCATTTTTATTTTGCATCAGTAGTTTTTTAACAAATGTATTATCAATTAGTAATTCATCTACGTCGTGCCAAAAACGGTAAAATTAACATCTGTCGTAAACACATACATGACCTGTAAAATGTTTGATCGCGCAATGCTGGCAGATTTGATGCGTAGAAAGCGGCTTTATTTTTCGGTCTGCAGCTGAGAAAATAAGATTGCAGTTTTTTTCTGTTACAATAAACTAACCCGCAATATAAAACTGGCTAGTCTTTTTATATGGTTCGCGATTCTCAGAAATGGTGCGCATATCACCTGAGTTAATAAAGAAATCATGGCAAGTGATTATAAAATTTTTAGTCCCTATGTTAAAAGATTTTTTATTATTATCAAACTTACACTGTGTAATAGAATTGTTTTAAACAAAATTGGGAGATTAAACTTAAAATTTTAAAAAACCGTGTTTTTTTCCCACATGAATCTTCGGCGAACGTGACATTGTGTACTGATTCAGCACGTTATCAAACCGTGAAACGTAAGCTAGAATGTTAGACACCCGCAAATTTCATGCATGCAAAATTAAACCCACCACATTTTTATAAAGTCAAAAATGTTTTTCCCCGAAATCGACAATTTTGATGGCCAAATAAAAAATGTTATCATAAAGGCAATGATAGGAATTTTATTAGTTCAAAAAAAAAGAGAACCGCTTATAAGAATCACATATTACTGTTATTTTTTCGTCATAAACCGGTATTTGGGAACGTGAGATTTTCTTTCAATAAGCGGAATTAATTTAAGAATTAAACGCAATTCGATATGAATTTAAAAGAAGAAATCGAGTGCAAAGAATGCCACTCGACACAATTTTTGAAAAGAATCATTATATTTTGCCAATACTGAAACTTATTAGTGATGTCTAAAAATAAAAGGTCTTGACAATATTATTTTAGTTTACGAGGCTCTAAATTATATTATCAATGTAACTAACTTTTTTTTAATAAGAAAAATTGCGTAACCTATTTGGGAGGAAATTTATGTAATAGTTTTAGAGGCCTCGCAATTGTTCCTCATTTTTAATATTCAAGGGTCAATCCTTAAAGTGTTTATATACCGGACACGTAGGTGAACGAATTTTGCATACAGTTCACCAAACAAAAGCAATATACCGAGCCAATTTATAAGTTTTTCACCATTTTTCGTTTGTCCTCGGATTCTGTACAAGCACCTTTCGTATTCGGACCGATTATCCAATCGCTGAATTACGTGCATCGGCTGTATAATTTTATGATCACAACTTTTTGAACACTGAGCTTGGGACGACTGCATTGAGGATGCTTTTTTTTTTTGAGACCCCATTCAATCCGCATAGAAAGTTTTATGATTGCAGAAAAAGTTTTACTTTCTTCCTCGATAGTGTAAAAAAGCAACCTAATGATAATAATTCGAAACCGGTAACTAAAATTTTGGTCCCGCAATTTAATTAGTCAGTAATCAATTTTAGTTGATTAAATTCAGTAATGATCATTATTGCAACTCTAGCGTTCGGATAAAACCTTGAACGGGGTACAAATATTCATCGGTGTCGTTTTATGGTTCGGAACAGAATCTTGCCCTGATTTCTTTTTGTGTATATTCTTATTATATCTCTGTTGGTTTATTCATTTTTAGTTATAAACTAGCCGCTGCGCGACCAGCATGGTCGCTTTTAGTTTTATATTTTCTTTTGCATACGTTGTTCTCTATAAATCTGATTCTTAAACATCGTGATTAAAAAATGGGAATTTCAGAACAGATGGTTTTATAAATTACATCCCTCTCTGTATGTACTATTTTCCAAAATTGAGATATATACACTTTATCAAGTAAGAAATAGTTGGGGAAATTTTTTTTCACTTAAAAAAAATGGAGTAAAATATAGCGTCATCACATCAAATAATAAATTGTTGAAAAAATTTCTTCGCTTATAAAATGGTGTAGAAAATAAACTGGCACCTCGAGATCATTTATGCTCTCTCTTAATGAATTATTTCTTTCTTGAGACTTCCGAATTTTCACTTTCCTGATTTCATTGCGTAAATCCCGGCCGCTAATGTTTACATCAGGTCGTCGATTTTTGTGCCTACGCGTTTTATATATATTCATCAAAGGATGACAAACCTCAGTGATTGATTTGTCCCACCACTGTTTATTAATAACAACACAAATAGTATTGTATCTAAGGGAGGGAAGAAATCTCGTATTTCTGGTCTGGGATTAGTTGCAATAGGCCATTTGATAGTGCGTCTGAAAAAAAAAATTTCGTTAAATCACGTTTTATTGAAATTTTCCGATAGTGCACAAAATTATTTATATTTTCAAACTGAAAACGATGACAAACAGTGTGCTGCGGGCGTCCACTTTGCATAAGTACTAACAACTGAGTCCGGAAATACTTGCCCTCTATCGCTTAGAGAATGATTCTCCAGCAGCAGTTAAATACCATGTTTTGAAAACCGATTTTATTCAGGCTCGAAAGAATTTTGAAAAATCATCTGAACGTTTGTTATTACTGTTTTTGATTCTTCAATTATATTTTATTAAATTTATTTATTTTTTTATAAATACAACTTAATTTCTACACATAATTATAGTAAGAGAATCCAATATTTGTTACAACTTCACTTGGTGTCAAAAATAATTTCCACGAAAGGCAACAACAATTACTGATATTTATTATTATTGATTGTTTTTTTTTAATTTGAGAAAAATTTTTTTATTTATTCTTTCGTTGGAAGGGATCGTTAAATTAAACTTGATTTAAGAAAAATCTTCAAAGGGACTGTTGCTCGACTGGTTTTGCTGCCGACTGTCTAAACAATTGTCATCATCAGGTGGTTTCAGAAGATTACTCGTGTAGAGGCAACATCTGGCTTATGTATTCTTGGTTTAAAACACTCTTTTGTAGAATATCCATGGATCACCCACTGAAGGGTGGTCCATGGTTTTTGTATGTTCAAATGAATTTATACTATAACAAAAAAATGTAGACTCATATCAATTCAATCGAAGGTGCTAACTAGCATTTATATAGGTTGATTAAACATTTTTTTTTCCACTGGGAAGCTCGAATCATTTTGCTGCTGGCTGTTTAATTTGTAAAATGAAAAGTCACAAAAAATGTAGTTTTAGTTTAAGGCGGTATTTTTATTTCAGGAAAAGTTGTTTCCTGTATTTATATAATATCGTAAAAGTGAGTAACAAGTATTCCAAAAATTTAAGCAATTTGATTTGTTGCGGAATTTATCACACTTTTAATGGGACGCGATAACTTGATTTTGTTTTTAACCATACCTGTTAGCAAGCAGTGTTGATGCTCTCTCTCTGTAGCGAACACATGTTATTTAACCGTATTTCTTGGAACCTAAGGACAACCAATATCAAAGAACAAGGCTTAAAATTGTAAGATGGTGATGAACACAGAAAGTTTTTCTCACTGAAATATATATATATATATATTTATTTATATAAATATATAAATATATAAATAAATATATATAAATATATATTAAAAATATATATATCCACGTTATCTACAGATAATTTGGATCACAAGTTTTTCTTTGCTCCGATTGATAGTTAAACCTCTCTAGACGGCCATATTTTGTTGTGAAGACTCCATAGATAAAATGTTATGCAAACATATTTTTTTAACCACGCTTCTTGATTTCTTCCTTATATATTTACCAATTAGTGATTATTTAGTTTTCTAACGATTTTTATATTAATAATTGCATTATTTATATTAATATGGTTAGTGGAAAGCACATTCATCTCGTATGAACAATAAAAGGTCAATGAAAGATTAGGTTCCAGCATTGCCACAAATGTGCTAAATTCAAATCTCAGACTCCATCTATTATTGATGATAAAGACTCTCATTCTGAAGATTATATTATGGTGCTCAAATCAGTAAGTTATTTTTGAACTTGTGAAATGCAAACTTGAGCGAAATTGGGATTCTCATACGATCTGAATTTAACTTGTGATAAGAAAATAAATTCTGTTAACTCATCTTGTGAAAGAAATGGCAGTACTGACGATTTTTTTTAGAGACTGGAAAAGGATATTCAGCTATCGAAATATTTTGCATCCAACCTTTTTCATCAACAAATGTGTAAAAAGTTTAGATTCAGCATATCATTGAAAAATGTTTCAAAGAATATTCATGATGATATCAAAGAATTTCCCCTGATGAAAGTAAGGATATATGTGTCATGTATGACATTCATACTGATTCGAAGTAAAGTTATGTCGTGAAAGATAATTTGGTACATCGAGTGCTGAATTCGACATATGGTCATAAAAGTAATTGTGATATGATGTGTGGAACTCAAAATGCTAATGAGAGTTTGCATAAATATATATAAATATAAATATATATAAATATATATATTAAAAAAATATATATAATCACGTTATCTACAGATAGTTTGGATCACAAGTTTTTCTTTGCTCCGATTGATAGCTAAACCTCTCTAGCCAGCCACCCCTCTAATCGACCATTTTTTTTGTTGTGAACCATATTTTATTGTGATATATATATATATATATATATATATATATATATATATATATATATATATATATATATATATAAATATTTTTATATATATTTATATATATATATATATATATAAATATTTTTATATATATTTATATATTTATATATATATATATATATATATATATATATATATATATATATATATATATATATATATATATATATAAATATTTTATATATATTTATATATATATATATATATATATATATATAAATATTAAAAAAATATATATATATATCCACGTTATCTACAGATAGTTTGGATCACAAATTTTTCTTTGCTCCTATTGATAGTTAAACCTCTCTAGCCGACCACCCCTCTAAACGACCCTATTTTGTTGTAATATATATATATATATATATATATATATATATATATATATATTTATATATATATATATATATAAATATTTTATATATATATATATATATATATATAAATATATATATATATATATATATATATATAAATATTAAAAATATATATATATATATCCACGTTATCTACAGATAGTTTGGATCACAAATTTTTCTTTGCTCCTATTGATAGTTAAACCTCTCTAGCCGACCACCCCTCTAAACGACCCTATTTTGTTGTGATATATATATATATATTTTTTTTTTCATTTTTATATATAAATATATAAATATATAAATAAATATATAAATATATATATCCACGTTATCTACAGATAGTTTGGATCACAAGTTTTTCTTTGCTCCGATTGATAGTTAAACCTCTCTCGTCGACCACTCCTCTAAACGGCCATATTTTATTGTGAACCGATTAAAGTCTCCATAAAGCAAATGTTATGTAAAAAAACATATTTTTTAACCACGACCCTATCAAAAAAAATTTTTTTAAGTTGAAAAATGTTTTGTTTCGGGAAAATTTCAAAAGGGGGACTTTTGCTCGGACTGTATTGAATGTATTTTGTTGTGTTTTTAAATAATAATAACATAATTCACAAAATGAGCTTCCGAGAGTTTTATCCTCAAATTTTTAGAACAAACATGATGGATGAATGAACATGCAAGAAATGGAAATTGCTGAACGAGAACGTTCATTTGTTTGAAATGAAATAAAGGGGAATTTTGGTTCTTTTAAGAAAACACGCAGTCATTTATTGTGTACGTTTTCATATTTTAAACATCTGGTTTGCCAAAAGGAATCGTTCGACTTCTTTCTCTTGTGTTTAAAAAAAGTGTACTGTTTTCCCTCGACTATGGGACGGTTTGAACGTACAATACATTAAAAATTTTTATCCGTCTCTACAAGCAGATGACATTAAGGACCAATTAAAACAATTACCTTTTAAAAGTTACTCTTTTTACATGTTTGGCAAGATTTGTACTCCCCGTAGAAAATTGTGCGCTCACGGTTTGAAATATCCCTTTTCGGGGATCATGCTCCAATCTGAACCGTGGATGCCCGTCCTCGATCAAATAAAATTCGACGTGGAAAAGTATCTAGGCGTCCACTTTAACTTTGCATTGCTCAATTACTATAAAGACGGATACGCCTACATTTCACCGCACAAAGATGACGAGCGTTGTATGGTCTCGAGTGCACCTATAGCCTGTTTAAGTTTCGGAGCGAAGAGGAACCTGATATTTAGGAGAGAAGGACACCCCTCGCTTACTTTTGCCATAGAACATGATTCGATGTACGTAATGAAATCCCCGACAAAATGTACTAGGAATGAATGTTGGTCATTCCCCAAAAAAACTTGGTATTATGTTGGATTCACGAAAAGTTTTGTTTCGGAAAAGGCGTAATAATGCAAAGCACCAATTTGCTCGTAAAATTATAATAAAAAGCTATTCGTAAAAGAGAACAGTTAGCCAGAAAGAGAGATGGTCTAAGCTGGATGTTTTTAAAATTATCAAGTGTTATGAGTGTAGTTTACGTACTCTGTTGATGATGAAACATTGCAACTTAAATTTTCAAACTCTGAACGAAACTGTTAATTAATGCTATAAATTTTTATTCTGATACATATTTATAAGTATTTCATTCATTTAAAAGTAATTTGAATACCTGTTGCAATAAAAAGCACTCTAAGAAATATATTTAAATTGTTATTCACATTTTTCACCAGTTTTCTCGTCATTTCAGTTTGGGTAAGTTTTTAATAAAAACCTCTAATTATAACTAAATGTTCACCTATTCAAATAAAAAGGCTATAATTTTCAAGATATATAAAAGTAGTCACATAGTGACATTAACATTATGAAAACTGGAATAGGTTTTTACAGTGCTTAAAATCTTTAAATTGATTTTTCTCAGTTTGCTGTTTTTTGACGTATTACTGTGTTTAAAGCAAAGTGACATCTATAAATATATATCAAATGAATCAAATATTTTTTGTAGCTTCAATATAATGTACTTAATAAAACTATGGATGGATTTTACAATATAATGAAAAATCAAAATGTTGAGGAAACCATGCTTTTTGCTGCAATTTTGCCTGTAGGTATATATTTTATGTTTTTATTAGGAAGTAATTCAGTAATTGTAAAATCGATCCATAAAATTATAAAGAATAGTGTCATACACTTCCAAAAAATCATGTTAGAATTTTGAAAACTAAAGGAGAAAAATAATTTTTAAAATTCTTTAATTTTTTCAAAAGCAATTAAATTTCTCAATTTTTACCCACAAAATGATTTTTTCTTGTTGTAATCAGTTTGTATAAGCATTACTTATAATATTTGTATATTATAGATAAACACACTTTTGGAAAAAATTTTCTTGAAAGGGGATATTGATCTAAAATTGAACCATAAACCAAAATCTATGAAAATTAGAATTCAAACCTGCTGAAACAAAAATATTCAAACCCGCTGAAATAAAATAATTTAAACTCAACAATGGAAAAAATGACAGATCAATGACCATTTTAACTTGATTTATTTGCACACAAAATTATTCATAGTTACATCATCTTCATAAAACAAACTTGGTTGTTTGGGGTTTAATGACGCAAGGTCCAGATATAAGACATGCTGCGCCTAACACATGGTGAAATCCGAAAATACATACAGTTAAAACCTTAAGGACGACTGTTAAAAGTCGAAAAAATATAATTCGACATTCTATATCTTGAAAAGTATAATCATAATATTTTGTGTTAATAGAACAATGTTTTATTTATGGATATATACCTGTTTCTTCTTTTACAGTTAAAATTAATTTTTGTTAGATAGTCATAAATAATAAGCTGTTTGCTTTGGACAAAAGTGATATCAAAGCTAACGCACATAATACTCCCAAAAATTGAGTTTAAGACAATATTTCTGCTTTTAACAAATACTGCAGAAACTAAAGATTAATTTGAACCTAAATTTGTATATATTTAAGGTATATTTCTATTTTACTATGAAACTGAAAAAAGTACATTTTTTTATTAATAAATTAAATTTTATCTATGCATGAAAATGCATTCTCTAGAGATCTGTAAACGAATTTAGGTTCAGTTTCAAGCAAATGATAATATGTACTATCTGTGAAAATTTCATGCAAAAATACAAAATAGTTCTAGAGATAACATGCGCGTTATGTGAAAAAAACACATTTTGAGATAAATCCTTTTGAAGTATTGCCCTTTATATATGTTTACATTAAACATCTGACACGTTTTTATTCATAACTTCCGTAATTATGGGACTTTTTTCAAGCGGATTTTCTTAAAATACTCAGAAAAAGTTAATCCTTCCTATATACACATATATATATATATTTTTTTAAAAAATTTATATTTTTTTAAAAAAATTATATTTTTTGACGGTTTAACTGTCGTATGACCCCCTTAAAAACGATGATAAAAGTGTATACATATGAATAAAATAAATCAAAGTACTATGTGAAAGGAACATTAACCATGCGATTTCAACTATACTATTTGAGAACACAGTGACAAAGTAAAAAGTCATCCATAAAATAATTATCGGGTGATAAAACAGTCACATACAGCAAGTAAAAAACCAATCAAATATAGAACGTGTTAAAACAGTAATATAAAACAAATAATAAAAATATTTTTATAAAAAGATAGAATACGAGTTAAAAAAAACTCCATTAAATGTACAAAGAAAACTTTTGTCGCTGTTAACCTTTTACACGCCATCAACTTCAAAATTCTGTGAAAAATACAATTTTATTTCTATTTATCTGTAAAAATTATTACTTAGAACGAAGATATGGATTGATTTTTTGGCATCGAGGTTATGTTGATAAAATAAATAGTGTCTAGGGGGAAAAATCGTAACTTTGGTTTTTTTCATCGAACAAAATTCAAAAATTCGTATAAAATTCGTATAAAATTCAACAAATGATTTTAAAATTAAGAGGGAGTAATTAAAAATGATCATTTTCTTGGTAGAACTTAAGTTATATCAATAAAGATTAAATTTAGTTGTTACTATTAGATGAAAAATATGCATGTTCCCAAAAGGGAACATTGACGTGTAAAGGTTAGTTTTTCAACATAATTAAGTTATTTTGATTACAGTGCATAGATAAAATGTTTTCGAATACGAGAGCTATTAGTACGTATCAAGGAAAGATGTTTATGACTGTGATCTCCTTTCATTACGCCTGTTCACCTCCGCCCCCCCCCCGTGTGTGACGGAGAAGGGGATTCCGATGGGTCTGAAGTGGATTACTCATAGCTGCCGCTGAAAAACGCGTGTTTGTTGATAGTTAGACGTTGTTTATGACTCTATTGGAGGGGCACATAATATGTTGGAAAACACGTGATTATGTGTTCTCATTATTTTCCTTTACTCTGCGATTTTCTTCAATTGAGAGAGGATATGTCACTTCCATTCTAAATTGAGTATAGATGAGTCCATAGTGCCTTGTTACGATCATCATTCGGATGAATTGTGTATACGGGGTAAACCAATATAGTTTGGTTTTAAAATATGGATGTTGTGTTCCAGCAGTGGCTATTCATATGCTATGAGAATCTATAGTGGAAAAAGTTCAGAAATAGAAAACTCTCCTCTTGGATCTAGAGTTGTGTGGGAGCTTCTATCCAATGTTGAAAATCCAGAGATGCATGAAATTTTCATTGACAACTTTTTCTTATCACACAAGCTGTTTTCTGAAAAAGGGTTTCAAAGCAACTGGCACGATTCGGGACAGGAAGATGCTTTTTCAAATCACCAAAGGAAGCCTCAAAATGGCAAAGAGGAAATTTTGAGTATCGAAGTGATGTCAAGCTTATCGCTGGACATCCAATTATTCGACCCATGAGCCTATCGTAAAACAAACAAAAAAAAATTGATCTTTCTCAGCCATATCTGATAAAAATGTATAATGAGGTGTCAATTTACTAGACAGACTTCTTCGATCATATAGATCTATGTTTAGAAACAAAAAATGGTATTGGAATCTATTTAGCAAAGCGCTAAACATGGCTGTCGCTGCTGGATGGATTTTGCATTTACATTTGCACAACAGCAGAACTATCGTATCTCAGGAGAGAAGCAACTGTGTGCTTGCTTCGCATGAAATTGAATATCCTCTCTGTTCCTGGACCTCAAGCACATTGCTATGAATCTTTGAGACAATCAGATGCACATTTTATTGTGCCATCAGCACAAGGATGTTGTGTTGTATTCCAAATGAATACTAGAAAAAAATATTTTGTGTGAGAAAAGACTGCATGAGAAATATTTTCCTACCTACGATGGACAGCAGAAAACACGTAGAGTAAAAAAGCTAAGAACAAAAATCATTTTTCGTTTTCTTTTTCTTATTTTAAAGAATTTCTGTAGTTTTTTTTCTCCTTGTATTTTTTAGATTTTCATTCATATTATTATTGTGCTGTGAATTTTTACACAGAGATTATCCGTTACTTCCTTTTTTCTAATGAGTTTTCAATTCTTTGATTAACATGCTAATATATAATTGTAAAACTGTTTAAATATAGTAATTTTTGATCATCAACTGTAAAATTAATTTTTTTAATTGAGTGGGAAAACTTTTTCTTTTGAAAGCTTCGTTGCACATCTTGACAAGTTAAGGTGGTATAGCTCTTGACGGGGGGTGGACCCCGATTTTTTTTCGGCTTAACCTGTGCTATTACTCTATAACTTTTAGAAATTTACTTATAGCTATTAAAAAAATTAGGTACATAAATCGAAATTTGAATATAATAGTAGTTAATCATATTTTACAAAAACATGTGGAAAAAGTAAGTGTTTCCCGCCAATGTTCCCTTTTGGGAACATATTATAAATCATATACAAAAATTTTTTCTTGAAAAAAAGTACTCATAGTTCTTGTTTGAGTTTTAATGTGATTTTATCATAAATAGTTTGTGTTACCTTTCGATCATAGTGCGGCGTGTAAAAGGTTAAAGAACACAGTAATTCTTTAGTTAACTCCCGTAGGAAGAATTAAAACAAAAAGAGCAAACAAAAATCAAATACAAGTACAAATCAATAAAAAAATAGCGTGGCTGGCGAATTAGAAATCACTAATAAAACAAAGAAAACTAAGAAAAAAATTAATCTTAAGGATTCATGCTGCAGCTTTTCATAAAAAATAAGAAAAATCAAAAGGGGAATACTTTTGCTCTGTTTAAAGTTATTTTAAATTTATGATAAAATTCACCAGCCACTTTACAATAATATTTAAAACACTTAACTCTATCTATTCGTATTAAATGAAACACTTATTTATATAATATACTAATTATTTTTTATAGAACAAACGCTCTACATAAATAATAACACTCTTAATAAACAATAAATCTTGATAAATGATTATTATCCAAAACCATAATACAAAATAATAAAAACTATTACAAGATAAAAATGACTTTTTATACACCATGTTTTTAAAATTTCTATTGAATCATATAAACTTGACAATTCAGTGTATTAATAAATACTTTTTTAAAATTTTTTGATGAATCATCCCATGAACTTGAAGGAAAATGAAGTTAATTGGAAGTTAACTTGCGTTTAACTTTTCGTTCCAGTCCAGTCCGACAGATGGCCGCACCAGTCTACAAAACAAAATTAACTGAAAATGAATACGATCCTGCTTAAAGATGGCTAAAAGTATTAAATAATGCATTGTCATCGTGTTCAAATGTCTAGCTAGTCGGGAAGTTAGTTAAAATCGATTGCAAGATTTGTACTGGACAAACAAACAAGAAAGCGAGTTAATAAAAACATGGTAAAAAGGTATGTGTTTTGTGTAAAAGTGCACGATAAATGTTGATAAATGATTATTATCCAAAACCATAATACAAAATAAAAAAGGTGTGTGTTTTGTGTAAAAATGCACAAGCTTGCGAATAGGATGTATGCTACTATTCTGAGTCATACTCCGTATTACTAGTAACTGAATCTCTGATTAGGTCAGAGTGTCTCTAGAGGGGTCATTAATTCATGCATTTTCCAATACAGTTGGGGAAATACATAAAATAATACACATTTTGTCAGGCTTTGTAACGGTTGTCGGACTTATGTCAGTCGAAAGCCCCATATCGGTAACTCTTATAGTCTATAAATTAATGTTTCGTATCGAAACGTGCGCAAGTCTATCTCATCTCGGGCACCGATGCGAAAATTTAGATTTAATTTCGAACAGATTACTACAAATTATCGCATAAAAAAATAAAATAGTTATCAATATGTTTGGTTCGAAGTGATCGACATATGCGTAACCATTTTGATAAGTTATTTCTCTTATAATATAGAACAGACAATTTACATATGCTGTATCCGGACACACCTCTAAAGAAGTCAAATGAGCTTAATGACTTTGATCGTGGCATTATAGTGGGATTCCACCTTTCTGGGAAATCAGCACGTGAAATTTCTAACACTAGCCGCTGCGCGACCAGCATGGTCGCTTTTAGTTTTATATTTTCTTTTGCAAAACAACTCAACTGAAAGAAACCTATGTAAGGAATGTTGCTATTACCTGTCATCATAAATATACTTTTTTAAGTAGTAGTGTGATCTCAGGCAAAAAATTTATAATCATTGCAAAATTCTCTATAAGGATGATTTAAAAAATATGAATTTCCATTACTTCAGAACAGAGTTAAAAATAAGACTGAGAAACTCAACAACAAAGATTTTAAAAATTACACTCATCTCTGTATGTAATATTTTTCAAAATTAAGATATCTACACTTTATCATTAAATCAAATAAGAAATTGTGAGAAACAAATTTTTTCATCAAAAGAAGAGTAAAAATACTCCCTATATGTACTATTGTTCACAATTCAGATATCTACACTTAATCATACCAAATAAAAAATTGTTGGGAAAATTTCTTCACTTACAAAATGGAGTAAAAATCAGCAAGTACTACTAAAAAAAGTGTAGACAATTAACTCTTACTTACTATTAAGATATTATAATGCAATTATTAATATTTTACTATGATATTCCTCAAACTTCTTGATATACACAGTTGAGTATTTCAGAAATAGGAGATACTACAGTGACAGAATCAAAAGAATGGACTCTAGATAAATCTACATACAACTGTCCGTGACTAAACACTGGATTTGATAGGTCTAAACATATTTTGTCAAAAGTTTGACCTCTTACTTACATTTAGGAAAACCGATGGAACAAAAGAATAAATTATCTCGTGAATAAATTAAAATTCTTCACGTGTAAAATACAGCAATGAAATTGCACCAAATTACGTGCTATCGTCGAACTACTACACACACCCGGTCGGCCGCTAATGTTTACATCTGGTAGTTGCAGCCGGTGTAGAAATATCTCCGATTTTTGTGCCTACGCGTTTTATATATATAGATTCTACAGGAGCAAAAATCCACCGTGAGTGATTTAATTGTGAAGTGGAAACGTCGAGGTAGGGAAACTGCAGAAAAACGAAGTGGCAAGTCGAAAAAAATTAGTGCCGTAGAACTTTGAAAAGGGTAGTGAAACAAAATCGCAAGTCCTCGTTGATTGAAATCACTCAGGAGTTAGTGCTAACAGCAGGACTGTTCGTCGAGAGTTAAAAATAAACTTGAGATTCCAGCCGAACATCATTCTCCAGAATGCGAAGCGTCTATTGCAATGGTCCCCATCATTGGATACGTGGAAAAATGTTCTTTGGAGTGATGAATCTAGCTTTACAATCTGGCAGTCCGATTGGTGCCCGGCGAGCGCTTCTTACGTGACTGCATTGTGCCGACTGTAAAAGTTTGGTGGTGGCAGCATCATGACGTGGGGTTGTTTTTCATGGTTTGGTCTGGTTGAACTCTAAAACAGTAGCGTCTTGGGCTTTTCGGTGAAAAATGCCACCCAAGCAACAGACGAATACTGCATTCCAAGAAAACCATCGTGGGTCGCTCCTGCACACACACTCCCGGCCAGCTGGCTGAAAAAACAAAAGGAGAAAGCAGAGCGTGAGAGGGTGGCTGTTTTGTTGAGCCTCGGATTTGTCCGGCGCCTAAAGTTCGCTGTGCGAGCCTTGTGACTTTTGGTGAAAGATATCTCTAAAGATTTTGGGCATTTTTCAGCCCGAAAGGCTTGCGTAATGGACGGTAGGTCCCAAAAGATGTTACAAACGCGGCCTGCCTCTGAGCTTTAACACTCATAGGTATTTACCAATTCGTCTTTTCACTTTACACATATAGTCCTTCTGAAATCGAAATAATACCTCATTGTCCATCATATAATATGGTTCGAACGTTAGCTCTGAAACCAGGTTTCTTTTTTAATTAAATGCTGCAGACTAGGACATGTTCGTTGCTCCTTAATGACGTCTTCCCACTTAACTTTCAAAAGCGTCAACTCGCTCGCGCTCTCTTCACTTGGGGGCGTTAATATTTCATCCCTTACCGCTACCTCCAAAATTCTTCCCTGCGCTTGAATTCGAGACTGGCGAAGAACTTGATAAAAGTATCTCCTTACTTCCAAAGAATGTCAGACACTCATATGGTGGAATGGAGGACTACGATATATAATAAGACTAGAAACATATCTTTCTTCGGCTACTCACGATTTTGGGGTGAAGGCTGTCATAAATGCATAAGAAGGACCAACATCATATTAATATATGCTTCCGTACCACTGGGTGTCTTGACACTTTTGGCCAGATAGTGTAAAATAACACTCTTATAATACTTTGTAAAGTCTAACTAAGAAGAGGGGGGGAACACAACCTTTAAAATTCAAAAAATTGATTTTTGCTATATTATAACGAGATATCTTAGATAAATTCATGTTTATCTGTGAAAGTTACACTGGACTACGATATCTAATAAGACTAGAAGAATATATTTATTCCGCTACTCACTGTTTTGGGAGGTGTAGCTGACAAACTTACGGGTCTTGCCGGCATTACGGCATTTGACTTATAGCAGTTTACGCCATTGATTGATATTATAAGTCTGCCGTCTTTTATTGGACGTTCTCTGATGGTTTTCTTCATAGTCTGAAAAATAATTCGTTCAATTTAAAACATTTACAAAATGGCAAGCTTAAAACAACATTAGTTATGAAACATGTGAATAGATTTGTTTCTCACGAAAGTTACCAAGGCGAATAAAACGTTCACAGGGCTCCCTTACATAATGTAATGCAGCTCAGGAAATGTTGACTCAGGAAACCTCGTTCTATGCCGGATGAACCCCGTGTTGATAAAGAATCGATTATTGTACAAGCTTATAGTTTCAGCTCTAAAAAGATTGCTGCTGCATTGATAGGTTCCACACAAAACAAAGTATACTTTGAAAGTAAAGATGCCGTGGAGTTTGAGGAAATGACGCCTGAAGATCAAAGGAAATCTCCTTCTGAGTCAATAGTAGCAGTGTTTCACTGTGAACACCAGGTAGCGAACGACATGTTAAGGAACAGACATGTAATTCTGGCTATTAATAGATAAAGATGCCGAAAATAAGCGACCATAGCGCAATTCAACGATTGATAAATCCAAATATTGAAATTCAAGTCCCATATTTGACAAACGATTTGTCAAAGTACAAATTATGTTGAAGTAGGTGTATGTTTTCCAAGGTTTAACGATCAATAGAGAGGAAATAGTAAAATGCTATTTTTCAAATTAATGTATGTATGTTTTCTATCACCAAACTCGTGGTGTTGTTGGCAATGTCTCGGTCACTAAAATAATGTTTACATTATCATTAGACAGCGTTGGATGTGCGAAATATTACTCTTTCGTTCTCAAATAAATATTGAAAAGAAAAATAGCGCTATGACGAGCTGCAAGTACCTTGGCGATTCCCCTTCCGCTATCTCCGAAATTCTTCCCTGCGTTTGAATTCGAGACTGGCGAAGAACTTGATAAAAGTATCTCCTTACTTCCAATGAATGTCAGAAAAGAAGACTACGATATCTAGTAAGGCGAATAAAACGTTCACAGGGCTCCCTTACATAATGTAATGCAGCTCAGGAAATGTTGACTCAGGAAACCTCGTTCTATGCCGGATGAACCCCGTGTTGATAAAGAATCGATTATTGTACAAGCTTATAGTTTCAGCTCTAAAAAGATTGCTGCTGCATTGATAGGTTCCACACAAAACAAAGTATACTTTGAAAGTAAAGATGCCGTGGAGTTTGAGGAAATGACGCCTGAAGATCAAAGGAAATCTCCTTCTGAGTCAATAGTAGCAGTGTTTCACTGTGAACACCAGGTAGCGAACGACATGTTAAGGAACAGACATGTAATTCTGGCTATTAATAGATAAAGATGCCGAAAATAAGCGACCATAGCGCAATTCAACGATTGATAAATCCAAATATTGAAATTCAAGTCCCATATTTGACAAACGATTTGTCAAAGTACAAATTATGTTGAAGTAGGTGTATGTTTTCCAAGGTTTAACGATCAATAGAGAGGAAATAGTAAAATGCTATTTTTCAAATTAATGTATGTATGTTTTCTATCACCAAACTCGTGGTGTTGTTGGCAATGTCTCGGTCACTAAAATAATGTTTACATTATCATTAGACAGCGTTGGATGTGCGAAATATTACTCTTTCGTTCTCAAATAAATATTGAAAAGAAAAATAGCGCTATGACGAGCTGCAAGTACCTTGGCGATTCCCCTTCCGCTATCTCCGAAATTCTTCCCTGCGCTTGAATTCGAGACTGGCGAAGAACTTGATAAAAGTATCTCCTTACTTCCAATGAATGTCAGAAAAGAAGACTACGATATCTAGTAAGGCGAATAAAACGTTCACAGGGCTCCCTTACATAATGTAATGCAGCTCAGGAAATGTTGACTCAGGAAACCTCGTTCTATGCCGGATGAACCCCGTGTTGATAAAGAATCGATTATTGTACATGCTTATAGTTTCAGCTCTAAAAAGATTGCTGCTGCATTGATAGGTTCCACACAAAACAAAGTATACTTTGAAAGTAAAGATGCCGTGGAGTTTGAGGAAATGACGCCTGAAGATCAAAGGAAATCTCCTTCTGAGTCAATAGTAGCAGTGTTTCACTGTGAACACCAGGTAGCGAACGACATGTTAAGGAACAGACATGTAATTCTGGCTATTAATAGATAAAGATGCCGAAAATAAGCGACCATAGCGCAATTCAACGATTGATAAATCCAAATATTGAAATTCAAGTCCCATATTTGACAAACGATTTGTCAAAGTACAAATTATGTTGAAGTAGGTGTATGTTTTCCAAGGTTTAACGATCAATAGAGAGGAAATAGTAAAATGCTATTTTTCAAATTAATGTATGTATGTTTTCTATCACCAAACTCGTGGTGTTGTTGGCAATGTCTCGGTCACTAAAATAATGTTTACATTATCATTAGACAGCGTTGGATGTGCGAAATATTACTCTTTCGTTCTCAAATAAATATTGAAAAGAAAAATAGCGCTATGACGAGCTGCAAGTACCTTGGCGATTCCCCTTCCGCTATCTCCGAAATTCTTCCCTGCGCTTGAATTCGAGACTGGCGAAGAACTTGATAAAAGTATCTCCTTACTTCCAATGAATGTCAGAAAAGAAGACTACGATATCTAGTAAGGCGAATAAAACGTTCACAGGGCTCCCTTACATAATGTAATGCAGCTCAGGAAATGTTGACTCAGGAAACCTCGTTCTATGCCGGATGAACCCCGTGTTGATAAAGAATCGATTATTGTACATGCTTATAGTTTCAGCTCTAAAAAGATTGCTGCTGCATTGATAGGTTCCACACAAAACAAAGTATACTTTGAAAGTAAAGATGCCGTGGAGTTTGAGGAAATGACGCCTGAAGATCAAAGGAAATCTCCTTCTGAGTCAATAGTAGCAGTGTTTCACTGTGAACACCAGGTAGCGAACGACATGTTAAGGAACAGACATGTAATTCTGGCTATTAATAGATAAAGATGCCGAAAATAAGCGACCATAGCGCAATTCAACGATTGATAAATCCAAATATTGAAATTCAAGTCCCATATTTGACAAACGATTTGTCAAAGTACAAATTATGTTGAAGTAGGTGTATGTTTTCCAAGGTTTAACGATCAATAGAGAGGAAATAGTAAAATGCTATTTTTCAAATTAATGTATGTATGTTTTCTATCACCAAACTCGTGGTGTTGTTGGCAATGTCTCGGTCACTAAAATAATGTTTACATTATCATTAGACAGCGTTGGATGTGCGAAATATTACTCTTTCGTTCTCAAATAAATATTGAAAAGAAAAATAGCGCTATGACGAGCTGCAAGTACCTTGGCGATTCCCCTTCCGCTATCTCCGAAATTCTTCCCTGCGCTTGAATTCGAGACTGGCGAAGAACTTGATAAAAGTATCTCCTTACTTCCAATGAATGTCAGAAAAGAAGACTACGATATCTAGTAAGGCGAATAAAACGTTCACAGGGCTCCCTTACATAATGTAATGCAGCTCAGGAAATGTTGACTCAGGAAACCTCGTTCTATGCCGGATGAACCCCGTGTTGATAAGAATCGATTATTGTACATGCTTATAGTTTCAGCTCTAAAAAGATTGCTGCTGCATTGATAGGTTCCACACAAAACAAAGTATACTTTGAAAGTAAAGATGCCGTGGAGTTTGAGGAAATGACGCCTGAAGATCAAAGGAAATCTCCTTCTGAGTCAATAGTAGCAGTGTTTCACTGTGAACACCAGGTAGCGAACGACATGTTAAGGAACAGACATGTAATTCTGGCTATTAATAGATAAAGATGCCGAAAATAAGCGACCATAGCGCAATTCAACGATTGATAAATCCAAATATTGAAATTCAAGTCCCATATTTGACAAACGATTTGTCAAAGTACAAATTATGTTGAAGTAGGTGTATGTTTTCCAAGGTTTAACGATCAATAGAGAGGAAATAGTAAAATGCTATTTTTCAAATTAATGTATGTATGTTTTCTATCACCAAACTCGTGGTGTTGTTGGCAATGTCTCGGTCACTAAAATAATGTTTACATTATCATTAGACAGCGTTGGATGTGCGAAATATTACTCTTTCGTTCTCAAATAAATATTGAAAAGAAAAATAGCGCTATGACGAGCTGCAAGTACCTTGGCGATTCCCCTTCCGCTATCTCCGAAATTCTTCCCTGCGCTTGAATTCGAGACTGGCGAAGAACTTGATAAAAGTATCTCCTTACTTCCAATGAATGTCAGAAAAGAAGACTACGATATCTAGTAAGGCGAATAAAACGTTCACAGGGCTCCCTTACATAATGTAATGCAGCTCAGGAAATGTTGACTCAGGAAACCTCGTTCTATGCCGGATGAACCCCGTGTTGATAAAGAATCGATTATTGTACATGCTTATAGTTTTCAGCTCTAAAAAGATTGCTGCTGCATTGATAGGTTCCACACAAAACAAAGTATACTTTGAAAGTAAAGATGCCGTGGAGTTTGAGGAAATGACGCCTGAAGATCAAAGGAATCTCCTTCTGAGTCAATAGTAGCAGTGTTTCACTGTGAACACCAGGTAGCGAACGACATGTTAAGGAACAGACATGTAATTCTGGCTATTAATAGATAAGATGCCGAAATAAGCGACCATAGCGCAATTCAACGATTGATAAATCCAAATATTGAAATTCAAGTCCCATATTGACAAACGATTTGTCAAAGTACAAATTATGTTGAAGTAGGTGTATGTTCCAAGTTTAACGATCATAGAGGAGGAAATAGTAAAATGCTATTTTCAAATTATGTATGTATGTTTTCTATCACCAA